>BLSH010517146.1:42034-55488 GCA_018402905.1 Glandirana rugosa | reverse complement strand
TTGGTTTTTTTTTTTTTTTTTTTACATACACACACACAACACACACACACATACATTTTTTTTTTTTTTTTTTTGGTTGAACTGGATGGACTTGTGTCTTTTTTCAACCTGACTAACTATAACCTGTGAGCAGAGAGTAAATGCTCACAGCCAGGCTCAGGGATGAGTGCCCCACAGTGGGGAGGAGAAGCCAGGAGTGCTAGAGGGAGACCCTAGAAGAGGAGGATCAGGGCTGTTTGGTGCAAAACTACTGCAAACAGGTAAGTATAACATGTATTATTTTAAAGAGGAAGTAAACTCTGAATTAGTTTTTTTTCCCGCATACTAGCACATTATGTGACACCTACCTGCAAACAAAGCCCGCATCATCCCCGCTGCAGGCCGCATCCATCTTGGCCCGTCTTCCTTCTGGAGCCACGGACTCCGGCTATGTGACTGGCCAGAGTCACGTGATGTCACTCCTGCATGGGAGCTGCAGGTCACGGCACACGCTCCTGAAGAAATGGCATGGCCAGCTGTTCCTTCAGAGCGCATGCGCAGATGACATCATCGGTGCAGTATACAGTAAATATTATCTAAACGGCGCACGATTAGGAGATATTTACAGTACATATAGGTAAGCCTTATTCTAGGCTTACCTATTGGTACAAAGTATACAGGAAGGTATACAACCTTTTTAAAGAAAAAAAATGGGAAGCTTTACAGTCACTTTGAGGAAAAGAAGGCTAAAAAGAAAAACTAATGCAGCCACTGTATGCATTCATGGAGAATAGAAGAAAATATGATATTGGCAAACACATTTTGGCAGTTTAAAGTGGTTGTAAACCCTCAAGGTTGTTCACCTTAATGCATTCTATGCATTAAGATGAAAAACCTTTTCACTTGCAGCAGCCCCCCCAAGCCCCCCCTTTACTTACCTGAGCCCAAAACGATCCCGCGGCGGTGACAAGCCTCGCAGCTCACCCGAGCTGCTCTGGTCCTCATTGGCTGGTTTGATAGCTGGGGAGCCATTGGCTCCCGCTGCTGTCAATCAAGTCCAGTGACCCAGGAGCCAGGGGGCGGGCCAAATACACGCAACAGCAGGACTCGGGATTGCGCCTGCACGGGTGACCCCAGAGAAGTGTGGTGGTCACTCGAGAAGAGGAGGAGCCTTTAGTATCACTTTAAAGTAGATCTAAAGCCAAACCTTTTTTGTTTTAGCTTTAGATGGTAGGAAACAGGTACAATCCATGTTAATATTTTTGCTGTGTCTCATTTAAAAGGGTTTCTTTCATTTCCTGTCTCAGGGACACAGTAAGAAGATTGGAGAGATTTCCTCCAAGTTATCACTGAAACAAGAGTCCCCAAAAGGATAATTTCCCAGCTATTCATGTTTTGTTGACAAAAGTGGTTGTAAAGCCTAAACCTTTTTTACAGTAATGCATTCAGGTAAAAAATGTTTCAGTATGTTTATCACCCCCTAACCCTCCCTTATACTTACCTGAGCCTGATCTCGATCCAGCACTGTGCCCATCTGTAGCGGCTCTCTCCTCTTCTCCCTGCTCTCACAGGCTTTGATTTGGCTCCTGCTGCTGTTGGTCAAATCCTGTGATTTGGGGGTAGGAGCGAGCCTCTCTGCCTATATCTATAGACGCAGGCAGCACGGCTCAGGATTGAGCCCACAGGTGTGCCACAGAACAGGTAAGTAGAACGTGATTGTTATGTTAAAAGAAAAAAAAAAAAGAATTTTACAAATGCTTTAACTTTAATAGCCTGCAGGACAAACAGACAATGAATTTTAAAATACAAAATAATACAAAAATATTTTGTAAGGTGGTAAGAAAATAATCATGTCAATAGGTTGGTTTCTAGAGCACCCATAATATACCTGCCAAAAATTCATAATGATTGAAAGAAGTGTCTGACGTGTCTCATAGTAAAGGATTCTAGACTTTTGGAATACATAGGTGTTAATTTACAAAAGGATTAAATGTTAACATAGCCCAATTACAGCTGTGTTAATTTAAAGGATAACTGTGCTTTCACAGAGGTAGACCCCTTTCACGCGAAGGGTCCGATCAGGTCCACCTGTCACCTGATTGGACCTCCATTCACCCCTGTGGATCAGCGGGTGTAAATAAAAGTGTATCTGTTGACACTCATCTACCTCCAATCCAATCTGGTCCTCTAAAAACAAACGGAAGGGGATCCTTCCCCCTCCATTTAAGTGGATTGGAGGGGAATCAGGTATAAAAACAGACAGGCGGGGTCTGTTTGCGCCCGGACTTCCATAGAGCACAGCAGGCTCTGTTCGTGTCTGCTCTGCATAAACGGAGTGGAGACTGACCCGTTTTCTGCCCACTCTGCTCTGACCAGCAGGGCATCAGCAGATGTAAATGGAGTCTGCCCCATGTGCCATAAACAGTTTAGTAGCAGCATAGGTAGAATGCCACCAGAAAAAAAAATGAAGGGATGATAATAGCATGCTTTCATAATAACCAGCATGCCTGGGATTAAATTATATTATTATGGTCCATTAAAACAAACAACACTACAATACAATGCAAGCAACAATACCATACAAAAATGTTCACTCCTGACAATATAGAGCCAACAAATGGGCAATCATTACAATACACAAGCAAACAGTAGAAAAAAAGCAAGTATATATATATATATATATATATATATATATATATATATATATATATGCACAATGGTAACAATATGCAGGCATAAAACAAGCAAACAGGACAATATGTGGGGACCAAATGGGTAGTCAATGCAAAGTGCAAACAATCAGGACAATATGTGGGTAACAGACAATTTAAAGTATCCATTACTCATTTTTGCACAACTATGATTTTAGTGATTGAAGTATGGCAAACAGCAACATAAAACTGCATAGCAATGTAGGGATGGGATTAGGAGTTCATTTAAAAACTGAAGTTTGGTTATGATTAGTTTTATTTTAACAGTATATTATTTAACGTGTTACAGTATGTGTGCATGCTGTTTTTTTTTTTTTTATTGAGATTATTTTTAAGATTGTGTTTTTTAGATTTTTTTTTTATCATTAGGAACATTGATCTGTCTATTATTCTTCATAATTTACATCCTATTGAAAGGGAATTTCTATTTTTTATTGTTAAAAAGGGGAAAAATTATTGGAGAATTTGAAGTACCATCATAGATTGTAACATACTTTTGCATTGTGAATTGGTTTATAGTTGTGCTTTGTAATTGGCTACAATTGCATTTAGGTAATAAAACTACGGGTAGAGAGTTTTATGGTTTATGTTTCACTTAATGGTTTATGTTCAAGGAAAATAATAATCTGGAAGAGGTTAGATGCCTTCAGAAAGATTGTTGGAGCGGCTTGCAGTTCCACTTATTTTGAACCCCAAATATGTTTTACAAATTATTTCTTGTGTTGTTTTTTTCCTTGTAAAGCGCTTTGAGAAGCCACCTTTAAAGGCGCTATATAAAATAAAGTTTATTATTATTATTATTAAATTGTTTCAATAAAACCTGCTACACTATTATAAAATCTAGTTCTCCTTTACGGTTTATCACAAGTAATCTGAGAACTGCCATTAGGAGTTTACAGCTGTGAAGAATAGTTGTTCATCTCTCCAGCTAGCAGTGCAGAGCAGCAAGGAGAAATATTAACCCCATCTGGACATGCAGAGACTGGGTGGCTTGTCTGAGTGAAACACTGGTTAAAGGGTTTATCATTAGAGTCTGTTAAGTGTTCTTTCAGTTATACTACTATATCTACTGCACTCCCTGTGCTTTTTATTTAATAAGTTGAATATACCTTTTATTTGAACATTGCAGTTACACTATATATGCAGTATATACCGTTGTACAGACATGATCATATACACAGTATATGTACATATACACTAGCTTTTAAGAACAAGAGTGTTTAGGAACAATCAGAGGCAAAGGAGATTATTTTAGCTCCCCCATTAACTTTTTTACATGTATGTAGGCTCTCATAGTTTAAACATTAAAATGCAATAATCTAAAATAATGCAAAATAAAGCTAACAAAACATGCCAAAATGTAAGGCTAGCTATCCTAATTATATTCCTGAATTTTTTAACTAGACTGAATGACACAAAATGTATTTGAGATACATGGCTTACACATTGATCTGTTCATGGTTAACTTAAAATTGCTATACAGTAGTACCAATGGCTAATGTAGGCCATACACAGAGCAATTTTTGGTAACTTCAACTAACATTCACTCAGGAGCCATCAAGTAGATCAAGACAAACTAAAATTTTATATTTTCATGGTTTCTATAGAAACTATTAGTTATATGTTGCATTGAACACTATTAGTCAATTTTGCAACCTAAATATGGTTTTTAAAAAAGCCTGAAAACTGCCATGTATATGGCCAGAAATTGTTCTCTAGTTTTCAGTGACAAAATCACAAAGTGGAGTTTAATCAACTGAATTAAGTGCGACTCAAAAAAGGCAAAAAATACATTATTCAATTTCCGCCACAATTTTTATCATTTGCTTCCTTAAAACTAGGGTAAATTCACTGTTCAAAAGCTGATAGGAAGCAGCAAAGCTGCCAAGGGCCATATTAGTGTGGCACATGGGAAGATTATGATCATATTAATTTATTCAAGCTTTAAAGGAAAAAGCTTTTTCAAGTGGCATTGAGGTGGTTTCAGTCAATATTCAACCCCATTTAAAATTTTTGGTTGCTAGAAACTAGGAAACTTTTATAACTAAGACCTTGTTGAAAACTACAAAATTGCCTAATGTGTGGCTAGAATAAAAATTAAGTAAGAAGTAAGGGATACAGAGTATATTTACCTATGTATTAATACACGCGTTAAGCATAAATCATAAGACATTGGCAATGACCTTACTTTTAAATATAATCTAATATATATAGATATATAATTAAACTCATATGTTAAGTTACTTACCAATTTTAGCCAAACTTGCCACAAGAATCCAGACTGCAATAATATATGGGTCCTGCACATGATGCCATTTAAACGTGACTATTTGTAGACTGGTTGGTGCTTCAGAAGCATGACCTCCACCCTCAACTGAAGAAGATCTACTTTTGTTAGCCCCTAATACAGGGGTTACAACTAGACACAGCACTGCAATTGCCAAAAAAAAGTAAGCTTTCTCCATCATCATTATTCCTAAAATTGCTCTTCCTGTGCCAGCTGTGGTCCTTAGATTTAGCTTCAAGATTCTATGAAATATGCTATTCCTTAGTTCTAAAAGAATATGATTCTGAAGTTGTATCTATAGATCAATATTAGTTGTTGCACCAGTTGATTGCTAGTTCAATGCAATGGAATCAACCCAGTGTTATCAGTTCTGGCTTTCTCGCATATTGCTTCTCAAGTAACTCTTTAGTGTACTTTAGCAAAGATCAGTTACCTACAAAAATAAATAAATAAGAGTGCAGAGATGCTTCAGGTAGCACTGGCATGTTTCTTGTGCATGTGCTTTTATGCCATCTAATGGGGAGTTTTACCATCCTACACGCTCCCTCCTCCTAGTTCTCAGGTACAAGGCACCGCCTTTTAGTTACTGCAAATTAAGTCATTAAATGCTAACCACAAATAAATAGTGATTGTGTACATCACCTCTTAATTAAAAAGGTTTCAATTCCTCATTTACATATCTATGCATACATTGATCATGCGATACTTAGATACCAAACAGTTTAGTCATTTTCATTAAGGCTATTGTTCTGAGTTCTCAGAAATAATGAATGCTTTGCAGTCTTTGAATGTGCTAGGTATAATGAAGAGACAGGATGTTGTTTTAATAAACTACAAGTTTGCTTTAATTAATATAAATAGACTGTTGCAGCACAGCACTACAATGGAACTGAGGATATATACTACATCTGTGCAGATTATTTTCCTGGTTTTAGGGTACTTACCAGATAAACTGACTGCTTACATTGTTAAGTCGGCCATAGGCTATTAAAATATCTGCCAGTTCAGTAGGGTGCTTGACTTGTCGCTTCAAACCATGTATGGGTAGGCTGATTGTACTTGTACCCAAGTTTATTGATTGACCAACTTGGGTACAACCAGCATATCAAATTGTTCATGTTATTGCCAGCAGCTTTAGCCACTAGCAATAATCACTGTGTGTTCTCCTGGTCCCCCCCCCCCCCTGGAGAACACAATAGTTTCCTGGGAAGGGATTTCCCCATTAACAAAGTCGGTGTGCAACCAGTGGTTGCAGGAAAGAAAAAATCACACAGTCTATGACCGGCTTTAGATTTGTGCATGCTGAAAGAAAAGAAGGCCACATACACTGTGAATATATTTTAATGTATTTCAAATCTCCACCATTATTGGGCTGGTCATACATTATACAATTTTCTTGTACAATTTCAGTATAATCTCCTTTAAGCCTTATGTCGTATGTTGGATAATGTAACTTGCATACTGACTGCACTACACGATCGTACGACCACAGAAAGAAAGTTCAGGTGCATGTAATTAGCATGCGTGTTTTGCACATGTTGTACCAACTGATCTGTACACACAATACAATGGTCGTATGACCGCTTGTTGGTACGACCAAGTTTTCTAGTCTGCTCATACAACTCCCCTTGTACGACTGTCGTATGTCGGCTGTTCTAACCGCGTATACGAACGATCGATTTCGCATACACCGGTCGTTCATACGACCTGTTGTATACGATCGTCGTCCCATGTGTGCGAGGCTTAAGATTTACTTTCAACTATGTAGTGCAAGGTCCTGCCTGATTGGATACAAATTGAAAGTGTTGTTTAAGTTGACCTTATATTATATATTTTTTGTAAATCTAAAGGAAAATTGTACAAGCAAATGGTATAATGTATGGCCAGCTTTAGTCTGATACTTGTATGTATGTGACATGCTGTTCCAACACCTTCATGATTTAGTAACAACAGGAAATTCTAATTCATGGTAATTCAATAATCAGCACTGTTAAGTGAATGTTTACTAAATTTGATAAGCCAGGCTTCATTTGCTCAACACACTAGATCAGACATAGTTAGCTTAAATAACACAATGTCACAATGAGTATGATAAATCCTTAAAGGGCAACAACAATCCTCCTTAGGACTGCACTATCCTATTTTAAAATAAAATGCCAGAGCATGTAAGGATTACTATACCAACTGAAAAATATATTCTATATTATATATTTGTGCAGCTTTTGCTAGTTTGATCCCCATAATGATGCAAATAAATTAAAGACTGCTCATCTGCACAATATTGTAAGGAAGTTTAGTCTTAATATCAATTAGAACAGATTAGGGGCTAATTCGCTGTACAATCTTTTACTGTCTAATGTTTGCAAGGAATATAGCAACTGAAAGTGGCCCAAATACTACATTGATGTGCTAGCCGTTAATATAATTTAAGCAAATTAATAAATTGCAGGATTTAGTAAATGTGCACAAATGGTGAGGTTTGTCTAATAACCAACTTTTGCACTGAGAAGTGGAATTTGTATAAATGTGTATAAAATATATATATTTAGTCTGTCCAAGAACAAATGTTTCATTGTTTTTCAGCATCAGAAAGATTTCTCCATAGCAAGAATAATAGCAATGGTTCTGCTACACAAAACACAGGTGAAAAAAGTATGTATTGACCTAGATGTCAATTCATTTGAAGTATACGTAAACTTAATGACTAAACTCTTATATAATCTTTTAAACTAATCAAATGTTATTATACTTTCAATCAGATTATTGCACGATTGCTTTGAAATCTGTATTTTTCGTCCGATTTTCTGATCGTGTGTATCGGCCTTTAGAAGAAGGTGACTAGGGGCGGAGCTCAAGATGGCGCCGTGAAACTCTGTCTGTCAGCGCCCGGAGAGAATGCCGTCCCAGAGAGTGCGTGCCTTAGACGGAGGTCGTTCTGCTAGAGGCAGATGTGCGCGGTCTTCGGCCCCTCTCTCCCTTTAGATGCCGGGCAGCCCCCCTTCCACCTAGCACTGCATAGACTCCCCCGTAGTCCAGCAGCCTGAAGCCGTGACAGCCCGCCACGCATTGGGCAGGAAGGCACACGCCGTCTCTCCCGCCCTGTATGTGCAGCAGCCCAGAGATACGGACAGAGGGCGCTCAGCATCCAAGCAGCACGGCCCCGTGACATCGGCGGGGAGGAGTGGAGGAGGAAACGGCAAGCGTCAGAGACCGTAGGAGTGCCGAGGCCAGGAGCTGGGGAGCAGTGGAGGTGGTAAGGTAAAACCTAGTGGCTGCTGGAGGGGTAAGTAAGAAAAACTACCTCATATGTTGGCTTAAAGGACAGACAATGTAAGGTCTTCAGAGGATGCAATTAAAGACTTAAGAGGAGGAGAGAGAAAGTGAAAAAGGAGCCTCAAAAAAAAAAAAAAAAAAGGGGATAACCCTAGTCTTGAGTGGGGCTCCTGCGGAATTCTACACCCCTTGTCCGACAATATTTATAAAGATTAACACACAAATACTGTGGCAGGATACTGGAATACTGGGATATACCAATGTAAAGTTTGATACGTGTTTTTTTCTCTCCTTTTCCGCTGAAGAAAGAAAACTGATACACGGGGTGTAGAGGCACCCATACTTCACATCCATCTTAAAAGGTGCTCTCTATATGTGTGGAAGGTACATACTGGTATTGAAATAAGAGCTACATCAAAAATGGCATATTGGGGTGCCGGTGCAGGGGCGGTACAGCAGGGGGGCCAAGGATCTGGTATTAGCCCTGGGGGTGTTTAAAGTGGGTAAGCGGAAAGAGAGGAAGGTGGAAGGGGGACCCCAGTGATTCCCAAGTAAGCAGCCAGAAAGCGGACAGCCTGAAAGAAACTGTAATAGGTAAAGTGACAAAGAGTGTAGGCGGGAACCCTCCTAAAGTTAGTGCCAGCCCCAACACCATTAAAAAATTCATGGTGCAGGGGGGCGAACAAACAAGCCCACTGAAACAATCAGGCACGAAGAGCAAACAAAAGGAGGGGAGTACCAAAATGCCACAAGGTAGACTATCTACTGGATCAAATCCGGGAGGCACAGGAAGAAAGGACCCCTTAAACACAGTAAATGAGGAAGAACAAACAGGGGAACTGATGCCCACAAAAAGTGACATTGCAGAGATGTTTATGAGGCTGGAACGCTCTCTTAAAGGGGAAATGATAAACATCCGGGAAGATCTAAGTCAAATCCTAAGGAGAGTAGAGGAAACAGAGGAAAAAGTAGAAAATCAGGCTAAAGAGATTCAAACGCTTAAAGAGCAGATGCATAAAATCCGGAAGGAACAGCGGGAGACCCAGAACAGACTGGAAGATCAGGAGAACCGTAATAGGAGGAAGAATCTCAGGGTGCGGGGGATCCCGGAAACCGCATCAGCTGAAGACCTACAAAAAACAATCGACACAATGTTTGGCCCAATACTGGGGATACCGGAACTGGCAAAGGTGAAAACAGAGAGGGCACATAGAGTGCCCAAACCGGTGACCCTAGGAAAGGATATTCCAAGAGATGTGATAGTTCGCTTCAATAATTACAGGGACAAAGAGGCGATCTGGAAGAAGACAAGAGAGGGACATAAAATAATATTTGAAGAAGCCGAAATTAAGATTTGCGCAGATCTGGCCAGAGACACCCACCATAGGAGGAAAGTACTTAAGCCATTGGTGGACCAATTAAGACAACAAGGAGGGCAACATTCATGGGGTTTCCCAGCCTGCTTAATCGGCAAGAGGGAAGGCAGATCAGCGAAATTGAGGTTCCCGGAGGAGACAGAAAGTTTCTGTAGAAGACTTAGCATACCTGTTCCGGACATACCAGGATGGGGAGAGCAGGACAAACAAATGAAGATAACTGAAGATCAATATTGGAAAAGAGCCTAATAATGGGGTAGTGGTGTTGGGTGGGGGAGGGGGGTAGGGGAGGGGGGACGGAGGGTAGGGAACTCCGGGCGCCGATAGAAGGGGAAACCCAATAGGGGATGGAGACCTGTCACGGGCCTCAAAGTGGAGCCTGTCCCCAGGGGCAACCAGGAGGGGGGGGGGGTTCGAGGAATCCCACGAAGACCAAATTGCCCCAGGAGGGAAAGAAGAGGGAGGGAGGGATAGGGAGGGAACAGGTCCTCCAGGAGGGAGAAGGAACTCAGTCTTGGAACCCCACTTACTAGATGCAGGAGGAGAGAGAAGGGGAGGAGAACGGGGTGATGGTTAGATTCCTGACATATAACGTGCGGGGGATGAGGAGCCCCGCAAAAAGGTATAACATAATACAAGAATTGGAACGGTATTCGGTTGATGTATACAAGAGACACATTTTTCCCACGATTCTAACATGAAAATCTTCTCGCAGAAATTTCCACTGTGGTACTATGGGGATTCAAATATAAAAAGAGCAAAAGGGGTGGCTATAGGATTTTCTAGGAAGGTACAGTTCGCAATATCAGACAGGCTGACCGACCCAGAAGGAAGGTATATCTTCCTGAAAGGCAGACTAGATAATAAGAAATACACACTGGCAAATATATATTGCCCCAATAAAGATCCGGCGGGTTATTTAGCGGGGGCCTTAGAGAAAATGAAAGAGTTTAAAGAAGGTCTGTTGGTAGCAGCGGGGGACTTTAACTTTGGACAGGATCCGGCCCAGGATAGTACGTCCCGTGTGCGGGGAACCTCAAATATAAGCCGGAGAAGAGTTAAAAAGAAGATGTCCCAGCTCCAGTTGATGGATGCATGGAGGGTCTTCCACCCAAAAGAAAAGGACTATACCTTCTTCTCCCCCGTACACGGGACGTACTCCAGGCTAAACTATATCCTGGTGGAACACAGGGTATTAGAACAAGTAGAGAATATAAAAATAGAGACAACAACAATCTCCGACCATGCCCCTGTGACTATGGAGATGGACTTAGGAGTCGGGCCCATAAAAGAATATAACTGGAGGTTAAATGTGGAATTACTGGGGGACGCGGATACCAACAGGCAACTAGAAGAAGAACTGATACGTTTCTATGACACAAACTTCTTAGAAGGGACAGATGCCCCCATAGTATGGGAGGCACATAAGGCCTATATAAGGGGGGCAATGATATCGATAGAAAAAGGGAAAAGGAAAGAACGAGGGAGGAGGAAAGAAGAAGTAATAAAAAGAATCTATGAATTGGAGCAGGAACATAAAAGAGGGTCAAGAGATGAAGTTTTACAAACATTACTTGGGAAATGAGAGGAACTAAAAGACCTCATAGAACAAGAGAACCGCTTCATATATAATAAAATTAAGAAAGAAAGGTTCACACAGGGAAATAAGATAGGGAAACATCTGGCTAGAACCTTAAAAACAAAAAAATCTAGGAACTATATAGAGAAGATACAGAATGAGAAGGGAGAGGTCAAATACAAAACAGATGAGATAGCAGAAACCTTCCAGGAATTTTACAGGGATCTATACTCAGTAAAAAAAGAGGAGACAGAACATAAAAAAGTATAGAGGAAAGAGAAGACCAAAGAGTTCCTGAAAGTAGCAGACATCCCAAAATTAGAGGTGGAGGAAGTAGAAAAAATGGAATCCCCGATAACAGTAAAGGAGAGAGAGGTGGCAATAGCGGATACGACACATGGGAAAAGTCCGGGTCCAGACGGACTCCCAATAGAGTATTATAAGAAATTTAAAGATATATTAGCCCCAGTAATGTGCAGATACATGAATGGGATAGGTAATGATTGGGGGATAAGAAGGGAGGCACTATTGGCGACCATTACGGTAATACCAAAAGAAGGGAAAGATAACACAGCATGTGCCAGTTATAGGCCGATATCATTATTAAATGCGGATATCAAACTGTTTTCAAAAATTTTAGCTACGAGACTAAAAAAATCATAAAAAAAAAGTAATAAATGAAGATCAAGTAGGCTTCGTACCGGGGAGAGAGGGAAAAGACAATGGGATAAGAACGATGCTGTTGATGGAAGAAAGGAGGAGGGGGGGCGACCCCAGTCTGATCCTGTTGATGGATGCTAAAAAAGCCTTTGACAGGTTAGACTGGGGTTTCCTGTTCCAAACCCTAGAGGCAATAGGTATTGGTAATAAGATGAGACTTTGGATCGAGGCCCTAAATAACAAGCCAAGGGCGAGGGTCAGGATAAATGGAGGACTGTCTAGGCCCTTCGAGTTGGAAAATGGGACGAGGCAGGGATGCCCCCTCTCCCCAATACTCTTTATTATGGCATTAGAACCGTTACTAGCAGTAATTAGGAATCATCAACAGATATCTGGATTTGAAGTCGGGGGGGAAGAACACAAATTAGCTGCTTATGCAGACGATTTACTGCTATATATTAATAGACCGAGAGTATCTATCCCTAAACTAATGGAGGTGATGGCAAAATATGGAGAACTATCCAATTTTAAAATTAACCATACGAAGTCGGAGGCTTTACCCATAAATATACAGACACAGGAAAGAGGGGTTCTACAGAGAACATTCCCATTTCAATGGAAGAAGGAGGAAATAAATTATTTGGGAGTTAAGCTAACGGGAACAAGAATGGGAGATTATGTCTTATTCCCCTGTTAAATGAAATTAAAGAAGAAGTCAGGAGAATGACATATAGACCACTATCATGGACAGGACGAATAAACACAATAAAAATGATAGTATGCCCCAAAATATTATACAAAGTGCAGATGTTGCCAATTCACATCCCACAAGAATTCTTTTGGACGATGGATAAAATAATAACCAGATTCATATGGAAAGGACAAAAACCCCGGGTAAAAAAGATGGTGCTGAGCAGAGAGAAAAATAGAGGGGGGTGGGCACTACCAAATATTAAAAATTACTACAAAGCAAATATTCTTGCACGAGTGAAAGCATGGGCTCAAAATGTGGGAGGGAAAAAATGGGTTATATTAGAAAATAGGATTAGTATGACACAATTAGAGAAAATGATATGGATTCCGCCGGAGTTTAGGAATTTAAATAGTAATACAAGTGAGATTACACACAAGGCACTTAGAATTTGGGATGACACAATGGCGCTGGGGAAATGGGGATATAATTCACCGCTTGTCCCCCTTTGTGGGACAAACTATTTTTTGCCAGGGCACGAGAAATGGTTCCCCCTGTTCGCCACTTAATATAGGGGTAAAGGGGTCGCGGTAACACAGTAGGGTTTAAGATTCACGGAACACACATTAGAGTGAACATAATGATAAATTTAAGGATTTGAGGCCGCCTTAGGTATAGTAAAAGAGATTAACACAGTATGATTAGGATAAAAGATTATATTGGGTAAAAAAGGGAGGGTGTAAAACTCGGGTACGAAAGTGAGCACGTTCTTATAAACGAAACATCATTAAAAATTATAAACCATCACGGGTGGGGGGAGATAAAAAGAGAGACGAGTCGTGGTAGAAAAAATGGGCCCCAAAAACAGGAAAGGTATACTTAGACCAATAATAAAATA
>BLSH010517146.1:3754-19621 GCA_018402905.1 Glandirana rugosa | reverse complement strand
ACTCTGCACTATGTACATCGCTCACATCTGGAATATGCAGTTCAGTTTTGGGCACCAGTTCTCAAAAAGGATATCGGGGAACTGGAGAAAGTGCAGAGAAGGGCAACCAAACTAATAAGAGGCATGGAGGAGCTCAGCTATGAGGAAGGATTAGAGGATCTGAATTTATTCTCTCTTGAGAAGAGGAGATTAAGTGGGGATATGATCAACATGTACAAATATATAAGTAGTCCATATAGTGAACTTGGTGTTGAGTTATTTACTTTAAGGTCATCACAAAGGACAAGGGGGCACTCTTTACGTCTAGAGGAAGAAAGACAAATACGGAAAGGTTTCTTCACAGTAAGAGCTGTGAAAATGTGGAGTAGACTCCAAGTGGTTTTGGCCAGCGCGGTTGATTGCTTTAAAAAAGGCCTGGATTCTTTCCTTAATGTAAATAATATAACTGGGTACTAACATTTTTAGGTAAAGTTGATCCAGGGTGAATCCGATTGCCTCTGGGGAATCAGGAAGGAATTTTCCCCCCGTTATAGCAAATTGGATCACACTTTGCTTGGGTTTTTTGCCTTCCTCTGGATCAACTTTGGTTGAAGGATTGTATATGGGATTATTTGGTTATATATACACACATATATATATATGTATATATATATGTTGTTTTTTTTTTTTTTGTTTTTTTTGGTTGAACTGGATGGACTTGTGTCATTTTTCAACCTGACTAACTATGTACCTATGTAACTATGTAACTATATGCATTGAAAAGTTTTTTCTCTATCTTATCTTCTTAACATTTGGTAGTCATAACCCCAAAAATTCTAAGTATCTTTTTTTTGTCTCATGGATGAAATGTGAGAAATAACATGTACTGTATATCATACAATCATTCCATAAACACATACCACATACACTGCATATATATTTGAAGAAGATATGCTTATAAAATAGTTTACCATTTGCCAGTAAAAAAAAAAAATATGTCGCCTGATTTTATTTTAAAAATCTGGTCACCTTACTTTAGAAGTTGCTAAGTCTTCTCCAAAGCACCCCACAAGGGGTGATGCGTTTTGCTACTGACATATCCTGTGTTGTGTCATTTTGACTCACCCAAGCAGGGAGCTGCCTTAGACAAGATTGGGTATGCAGAAAAAGTGTCTTGCAGCATGGAGTTGTTGGAATCATGAGTCAGTAGGGACTAGAAGAGCTGTGATTTGGGTTGCAGGCGGGAACACACAGGGACACCCTGAAGGTTACTGAGAGGGGAACACTGGAGAATACAGGAACACGATAGACACTGAGAGAATATCAGCTTAAAGCAAAACAGGGACCGGGACTGCTAGCGGGTACTGGCTACTATGTCAAGCAACATGTGCTCTGGCCCCTTAATACTGTGTCAGAAAGCAAATTGGCTGCATCACTGGTGGCCACTGGATTGCTACAAGCGGCTGGCTCCAGTCAGAAGGAAAGATTCTGCACTGGAGGATGGCACAGGCACTAGTGTGTAACTCATTGCAGGAAGAAAAATTATAATTTGAATTCAAACCCTTCTAGAGCCCCAAATCCAAGGCTGCTTCTCCAAGTTGGCTAGCTACAAATCTCTAATACATTTTGAGGCCACCCTTAGAATGAAGGAGCAATAATTTGCGTTGCTGTCTGTATACCTGTTTATCAAAATTCTCACTCCCTCAACAGGGATACAGGCAAATATAAAACCAGTTCAAAGCATATATTCAATGCAAAGGGAGTCTATTTCTCCCCTTCTCTGTCCAAAACAAAAAAAAAAACTGTTAGCTTTAAATATACTTTAAATATAATGTCAAGATATCAAAATATTGAATGCAATTGTAATATTATACCCAGGACCTCTTGAGCTATCCAAATCAGACACTATGATAGACACAATATATAGGATTTATCCACAACCCCATTATAGTTATTGTGTTAGCATAATAAACACAAATAGGAAAAATCAATGTGCCTTTCACTCGTTTTCCAGCTTTTGTATTATTGAGCACCAACATATCCCTTCATCATGGTCTAAATCTGATCAACGGGAAAACGTTTGGCAGCATCCTAGTGATAGAGCTCTGCCTCTTGACCACTCCCTCAGGACCAGTGAATAGTATAAAAAATGGATTAGTTAGCCCCCCCCCCCTATTCTTCTTTCTTTCCCTCAAACCTCAACACACCAGTGATGAAGTAAGCAGTATTATGTCCCCACCTCTGCCTCAGTGCAGCATCCAACTGGGTTCAGCCTTGGGCTGCTAAATGCCCTAAATAGCCTGGGAGCCCCTTCTGTGAGTCTTGTGGGGGCCTGCAGTATTTCCTCACTAGGAACGAAATCTGTCATTTAAAGTGGCTGCGGGGCAGAGGTGTGGGGGAGGCCAGCTATTGCTCTAATTTTCTATTTGTTTGGCTGCTTGGGCCATTTAGGGTATGCTGTCCCTTTAAGTTCATGTCTTTACCTTGTACCTTTCCCACTTTCTCTCTCTCTCTGTTTCTCTCTTGCTGTAGCTCTGTATTTGTTTTCTCTCTCCTTTTCCTTCTCTGTAGCCTGCACCATTGCAGAGTTCAGGTTGCGCTAGTTGGGGTGGCCCTGGCCGCCCTATAGGGTGAACGCAGCCGCTCCATGCTTTATTTATTACTGATGGATGCCTTAATAATGTCATCAGATCGCGTTAGACTGCACATGCCCGATGGCCTGCAGAAGGCCCGTCTGCCATCTTGGTTAGGGGAAAAACACTTGTTTTTGCCAGAAGTAAGGGTGGAGTCCTGGGGGAGGGTCATGACTTTGCCAGGACCATTTAGATAGCTCATTCTGTGGGGGAGGCCTGGGATAGACAGAGCATCCTGGTTATATGGTGGAGCTGCATACTTTCCTTTCTCTTTTCAAAAAAAAAAATTAAAAAAAAAAAAATATATATATATATATATATATATATATATATATTGATTCTGGTTATATTCTTCCTTACTAGCTTCCCTTATTTTCAGCTGGGCATCCCACTTAACCTCCAGTCATGAGTCAGTCACTACTTATACAAGACCTACAATGTCTAAGGTAGGGGACCACTGATTGGGTAAGTTTTCAGGTTTTCCACCAAAAAAAAGGGTGCCTTTTTTATGCGGATTGCTTTGATTTGTTTCAGCCCTGCATGCTCATGCACTCAAAGGTAAAGAGCCAGAAAAGACAGAGAATCCTTAGAAGAGAGCAGCCACAGGCATCGTTCTCATTCCAAGAGAAAGTCCAAAAAACGGTGACACGCCTCCTCTTCTCCTGAGCAATATCAGCTCCCTGATAAAAAAGACTTGCTGGGCCTGTGGTGCAGTCCCAATGCCCAATAAACTAGTCTGTTAGGGCTTCTTGGAGGAATTTGCATTGGACAGGGAGCAGGAGACTCCACAGGCATCGTCCTTGTTGAAAAAAGTGGTGCGAGACTCTATCTCAGAACTCACCTCTATTATTCCGGCCAGAGAAACTGCCAGTGGTGTCAGGCAGGAAGCCCCGCTGGAAGATCAGCCAGGGATATCGGCAGGCAGCACTCCCCTACTTAGCGCCTCTTCCTTAGAATCCGCACAACCGGTAGAGGATAGCAGCTCCTTTTCCTCAGAGGGGGATTTAGAACAGCTTGGGTTTAGTTACATAGTTAGGTTGAAAAAAGACACAAGTCCATCTGGTTCAACCATAAAAAAAAAAGTTTTTGTTTGGTGGATGTATACATCCAAGCAGTCAAGCAGGCAATTGCATGGGAGGAGGATGCACCAAAACAGGTCCTACTTTCCCTTCCTCCAAAAACATCAAACCTTCTTTCCCTTATGACCGAGATTAAGGATGTCATAAAACAAGAATGTCAGAAATGAGAGCAAAGATTCTCATTCAATAGACTGCATAAATCGTAACCCCTGCAGGAGGCAGATGGGGCTGCACTCAACTCCCCTCAGGCTGTAGATGCAGCAGTGGTCCCCCTAGAAAAAAATATTACCCTCCCTATAGAGCCTCATTTAAGGATGTGATGGATAGAAAAATAGATCAGGATCTCAGAAGGACCTATCAGGCGGCCAGCGCGACCTGTCGCCCAGCCATAGCTCTCCCCTCAGTGGCCAGCGCTCTAAAAGCCTGGACCCAAAATATTGAGACAGCAGTAAAATAAGGGGTGTCTAGAGCAGATATTGTTTGGGTGCTGGATGAGCTGAGGGTGTCATCGGCTTTTATTGGTGAGGCAAATATAGACACAATTAAGTGTTTGGCCAGAGCTATGCTGCATTCAGTCATGGCCAAAAGGGCACTGTGGTTAAAACCCTAGGCAGCGGACGCAACATCAAAGTAAAATTGGTGCAAGATACCATTTGATGGGTAAATTCCTGTTCGGAAGTAGAATGGAGACGGCCATCTCAAGAGTATCAGGAGGCAAGTCTGGAATGCTCCTGCAGGATAGGAAGCAAAGGAGGTCACAATTCTTTCAGAGCAAATTTCATTCTGCCAGGTCAAGGGAACCTAAAGCCAGCCATCAGCCCAGGGGCCCAGGTGGCGGATGGAAGGGGACACAGGCAACCTTCCTCAGGTCCCACAAGCAGAAGACCCTAAATGTTCCGCAAGAGGCCAACAAGCCCTTTTAACAGTATGCAGCCCAAGATGCTCACAGCAGGAGCGAGGCTAGTTCATTTTGCAGATTTCTGGGCAGAAAATTGCACAGACTTGGGGGTGAAAACGACAGTCACCCAAGGTCATTTCTGGAGGTTTCTCAAGGCCCCTCTTTCAGATCACTTCCCACCCACCAAAATTCCAGAAACACAGCACAAGGCAGATATACTGCTACAGTACATACAAACACTTCGAACCCAGCAGGCCGTAATCCCAGTTTCATCTTCGGAAAGGTACAGCGGGTTTTACTTCACCCTTTTAATGGTCCGCAAGAAGGACGGAGGTTGGCATCCAGTCATAGACCTGAAAAGGCTAAACCGCTTTATTCTTTTGGAGAAATTCAAAATGGAGTCCATCAATACAATTATCCAAACAGTCCAGCTGGGGGACTGGATGCTTTAGTTAGACCTGCAGGATGCCTATCTTCACATCCCAATCTTGCCATCCTTTCAGAAATATCTGAGGTTTGCGGTAGGTCATACATATCTGCAATTCACCAGTCTCCCATTCGGCCTATGCACATCCCCAATGACATTCACAAAAGTCCTGTTGGCACACAGAGAGATTCTCATCCATATCCTACAGAGATTCGGTTGGATCACCAACTTCAAGAAGAGCCAACTTGCTCCGACAGCAGTTAGTGTACAGTTAGTGTACTTGGTGGCACTCTTAAACACTGCCAGCACCTCGGTCTCAATTCCGTCAGAGAAAGCGGTTATGGTCAGAAAGAGTTCTGAGAGCTGCGACCTCTACTTACCTATCAGCTTTCCAGTGTTACAGTCCACTGGGCACTATGCCCTCTTGTATTCCAATGATCCCTTGGGCACATCGGCACCTGCAGCAGTTCCAGCTAGGTTTCCTAACACAGTGGAGAAAATAAAATCTAGCACAGCTAATAGCAGGGTCACTCAATATGAGGAGGAGTCTGCAGTGGTGGTTGAAGAAAGAGACCTTGAAGAAAACACGTCCCTTAGAACCATTAGGTTGGATCATTCTTACAACCGATGCCAGCAAAGCAGGCTGGGGGGCACATTGCCAAGGACAGTCGGTCCAAAGCAGATGGATATTTCCGGCCAAAGTAATATTATCAAATATGCTAGAGGTTCGAGCAGCCCTCTTTGCCCTCAGGGTCTTACACCACAAGATCAGGGGCAGGCTGGTCACTTTACAGAGGGAAAACAAGGCAGCAGTTGCCTATATACAACACCAAGGGGAAACTCTCAGCCGAACATTTCTGAGGGAGGTGGAGCCCATAATGTCCTGGGCAGAAGTTCACCTATGAGCTCTAAAGGTAGTTTACCTCCCTGGGAGGTTGAACACGCAGGCAGACCATGTTTCATGATCCTTTCCAACAAGTAAGAGGCGCAACACCCAGAATGTACAATCCTAGAAATTGTCTAATGAAGAGGATATATGCAAGTCCACATATGTAAAAGTCCATATACAAAGTCCATAAGCAATAATCTTCATGTATAATAATCATGTATAATAATCCATGTCAGAACGGTGAAATAGGGCGTAAGTTAGAAAAATCAGGAAAGGAAAAAGAAACTGAAGCGTAAGACACCGGAAGCTGCCATCCACGATGAGCAAACCCCAACTCACAGAACCTGGGAAAAACAGAAGAGAGGAGGCGATTCTAAGTGCAATATGCCAGTACCACTTTATTAAAAAAAAAGTTAAAAAGGGGGCGTGGCCAGCATGTGAAGCTCCGATCCTGACTCATCTTCCAGATAACAAATATACTTACCTCCTGCCTTTTTCTTCTCACCTGACCCGGGGAACGCTTCCTCCAAGCGGCCGCACTGTTTGGAGGCGGAGAGGGATCTCTGGAGAGACGGGGGCTCGGTCCGGGAGCAGAGGCCTGTAGGCGCTGGGCTGGAGTAGCGGCCATCTTGCCCACGAGGCGACGCGGAAGCAGGACACGGCACGTCGGGGAGAGGTGAGATCTGCTGCGGCTGCAGCTGAGGGAGATCCAGTGTAACCTCTCCAACCAGGGACTCTAAGATCTGCCCGATTACCCTCTCCAGTCAGGGGTGCAACCCGCTGAGGGAACACGGGGGTCGGACGCCCTCTGCATACGGGGGAGGTGGATGGGCCCCCCGCGCACTAGATCCACAGCACTCAGTGACCCCCAGCGCTCATACTCCTCGGTGGTGCGGGCATCAGGACACCAGCCCTTCACCATGGCAGCAAGCACTCAGACTGTGGCTGAACAGGCTGCGACCGGGACCCCCCTGGGGACTGACATCCTGGAGGCCATTAAGGCCTGTAATGAATCCATTATGGCGTGCAGAGAAACGCTATCTACAAAAATAGATTATCTTGCCTTGGATGTGGGGCTCATCCGCCAAGATATGGACAAATTCAGAGGTCGGGTGACAGAGGTGGAGAACAGGCTGTCAGGGCTGGAGGACACGGTCCATTCAGACTCCAGAGAGCTGAGGGCTCTACAGCTACAAGTAAAAGCACTCCAAAACAGAGCTATTGACACAGAGAACTGCCTGAGGCGTAATAATGTGCGTATCCTTGGTCTGCCTGAAAGAGCTGAGGGCTCCAACCCAGCACAATTTACGGAACAACTCCTGACTACAACATTGGGATTGGGAGAGAGCGCACAGGGTTCCACCGGTGCCTCCCAAGCCTGGTGCACCCCCACGGCCATTCCTGTTGCGTCTCCTCAACTACAGAGATAGAGACAAAATCCTTACGGCCGCCCGGGCCAAGCAAGAGGTTATATTTGGAAATGCAAAGCTATCCTTCTTCCCAGATTATTCCCAAGAAATTCAACAGCAACGCAAATCCTTTACGGAGGTTTGTAGACGCCTGAGAGAAAAGGCCATAAGATTTGGTCTCTTATATCCCAGCAAGCTGCAAGTTACAGATGGAGATCACACCCGTTTCTTTCTCACACCAGAAGAGGCCTCAGATTGGTTGGATTCGCTCTAAAGGATAATGTTCTCCTTTCATTAGATTCTGTTGTCCTGGGCCGGTTGGCCTTCTCCCCCCTCCAGTTTCCCCCTCCCTCTTCCCTTCTCCTCCTTGTTTACCTCCTGCACCTGATGACAAGATGAACATACCTTGAGGAGAAACTGTCTACCTATACACTTACTTTTATGCTCACTGTTCCCTGGTTTTTACCTTGATGTGTACCTCCTGGATATTGAAGATCTCCGGTGGCTGTGGCTTATAGAGGTGCCTCAGCTAGGTTTTACCTGTTCTAGATTGCAGTACTCTGACCCCCCCTCCCCCCACCCCACCATCCCTCCCCTTACAGGGGACTGTGATCTATGTTTGGACAGGTGGAAGTCGCAACTTGTCCACTGCAAATTCTAGGGTGCAGTACCCTTGAACTTTAGGCCGTATCGGCCGACACTGTACCGTTTGGTTTAAATGGTTAACTGTTATGGGTATAGGCTTGCATCGGTGCCCCCCCCCGCCTTGTTTTTTCTTTTTTATACTGTTCGGGGAGGACTGTGAGATGCGAGCAGGGTTGGCGCCTCGGTGCCTTAAGGGGTTATGTTATGTTGTGATGTTTTTTATATGTATGGTTAAGCTGCCTTATCTGACAATCTCACGCTGGTGCTGCTTCCTATTTGTCTTGCTGCTCATGAGCTGCCCCCTCTCCCTGGCCTATAGAGTTCCTGCAAGGCCCGGATTGCATCCCCAACAGGATCATGGGACACCCTGACTTATTCTCGATCCTCTCGTGGAATGTGAGAGGACTTAACTCCAAATTTAAAAGGGCTCTCCTCTTTCAGTACCTCAAGCTTCACTACCCACACATTGTTTTATTACAAGAAACGCATCTCATGGGCAGCAAGTTATTGGCACTAAAGAAGCCATGGGTACAGAGGGCCTTTCATGCCACATATTCCACTTTTGCCAGGGGGGTCACAATTCTGTTACACAAAAATTTACCATGCTCTATTGAAGAAGTTTTTACAGACCCTCTGGGCAAGTTTGTGGTGTTAGTGTTGCTAATACACTCTCAGAGATTCATTATAGTCACGATGTATATTCCTCCCCCTTTCTCAGGGGAGGTTCTGTACTCTGTGTTGGATAGAATCACTCCATTTTGCCCGGCCAAGATCCTACTCATGGGGGACTTCAACGCGATCCTGTCTCCGGATCTTGATCGACCAGTGCCTCCTAAGTCTCACATGCCTGACCTCGCGGATTGGGCCCAGACAGCGGGACTTACAGAGGTATGGAGATGGAAACATCTGAATGTCAGGTCATACTCATGTTTTTCGGCTTCATACAAAACGGCCTCAAGAATTGACCTGGCGTTTGCTAATCCTTCTCTCTTGGCGGAGGTCCTAGGGGCTGAATACTTGTCTAGTGGCCTCTCTGATCACGCCCCCCTAGTGGTCACCGTACGCTCTCCGGCATCTCGGAGTGTTGCGCTATGGAGATTGGGGTCACGTTGGGTCTCACATCCGGCGTTAGAGGACAAAATCCCCCCCCCTATTGGAGGCTTACTGGGAACAAAATGTGGGATCTGCCTCCCCGGAGGTGACTTGGGATGCCTTTAAGGCAACTACAAGGGGACATTATATCTCCTCTATTGCCGCAGTGGTCAGGGAACAGAGGGCCATCTCGGACGCTTTGCAGCAGTCGGTAGAAGACCAATCCTTCGTCTATGCGGAGAGCCCGTCTCCGGCAAACTTCGATCTTTTATCGGCGGCTCGGAGGGAGCTGCAACTTCACCTGACGGAGGTTACCAGACTAGAAACCTTTAGAAACAGGCAAAACTTTTTTGAACAGGGGGTCGTCTGCTGGCTATGATGGCTCAGCACGAGCATCCCTGCACCCTTAGCCCGGAGATCTCTACTGGAGAGGGTGAGGTGTTGACCTCCCCCTCCGCCATCCTGGATAGGTTCAGGGAATACTATAAGGCACTGTATACCTCTGTCTTGCCTCCGGACTTCCGGCCGGACGACCTGCGGGATCTTGGATCCGCTGGCGTTAGGCTGGTTGTCGGATGCGGAGAGAGAGTCTTTGGTTAAACCGTTTACGGCAACGGAGGTCCTGAGGGCTATCCATTCCTTTCCCTCAGGTAAGGCCCCGGGGCCTGATGGGCTCCCTATAGAATTTTACAAGACGCATGGGGCCTTCTTGGCTCCTCTGCTTGCTGATATCTTCACGGAATGCCTTAAAAATGGCGCTCTTCCGACGTCGATGTCTCATGCCCATGTCACGCTGATCCACAAACCTGAGAAAGATCAGAAGTTATGCTCTTCCTATAGACCCATAGCATTGCTTAATAATGACCTAAAAATCCTGACTAAATTATTAGCACTTCGGCTCTACCCCTTACTTCCATCAATCATAGACCCGGACCAGACAGGTTTTATGCCTGGCAGGTCGACGGATGTTAACCTTCGTAGATTACATACTAATATTTCAGCCCCTCACACCAATTCAGGCACACGGACGGTAGCCGCGCTAGATATTGAAAAGGCCTTTGACACGGTGGAATGGCCCTTCCTGTGGGAGACACTTCGCAGAATGGGCTTTCACTTGGTGTTTATTAAATGGTTGCAGGTCATCTATAAATGCCCCACATCTTCCATACGTATAAGCGGTCGGTTGTCTCCCTCATTTCTGTTACACGGGGCACTAGGCAGGGCTGCCCCCTCTCCCCAGCTTTGTTTGCCATCGCTATTGAACCGGTGGCGGAGGCTCTTCGTACCTCCCCACATATTACTGGCCTGCGGATTGGCTTGCTGGAGGAGAGGGTAGCCCTGTATGCGGATGACATGCTCCTCTTTCTGCAGGATGCGGGGCCGTCGCTGCAAGGTGCACTCCGGGTACTTGATGGTTTCGACGGGGTTACAGGGCTTAGAGTGAACTGGACAAAATCCCTACTGTTCCCTATAGATGAAGCGGCCAGGCACACGGCCGCACCAGATGTCCCGCTGCAGTGGGTTAGGGAGTTTAGATATCTAGGAGTACTGATTTCCAGGGCCGCATCTGACTTTATAGAGAAGAACCTGTTCCCGGTGGTGCGCGAAGTTAGGATCAGATTAAGAGCTTGGGAGAATCTGCCCCTTTCCCTTATGGGACGTATTAATCTCATTAAAATGAAAACTATTCCTAAATTTACGTACCTGTTTCGCAATTCTCCGCAGTGGATCCCTATGTCATTTTTTCACAATCTAAACAGGTTGTTTTCATCCTTCCTATGGGGACCCAAGCCGCCCAGATATAAACTTACCACGCTGATGCGACCCTGTGCACAGGGGGGGATGGCTTTCCCAGACTGCTTCAAATATTTCTTAGCCACCCAACTAGTAACGGTGTCCTGGTGGCTCAACCCAGACCTTTTCAATGCAGCCACGGGTTTAGAGGCAGCAGTAGTGGGCTCACTGGAGGCTTTGAGGTTCCTAATCTTTAGAGGACCTGGGGCCCCATATGATCTGACTCCCTCCATGCGAACTACCTTGAGGGCATGGAGGGCTGGCCTGCAGTGCGAAGGATACTCAAATAAAGAAATTTCACCAGAAGCCCCATTGTGGCTAAATCCAAACCTTTCTCACTTTTTCCAGTTGCAGGACCCCTCTGCATGGACGAGATATGGGGTGAAATTGGTGACACAAGTAGTATCGGAGGGTAGTCTCCTTTCCTTCGCTCAGGTCTCAGCTAGATATGGGATTCCAGGACACTATTTCTTTAGGTATATGCAACTCTCTCACGCTTTTGTGGCTCAGTTCTCGGGTGCTGCCTGTGTATTTACGCAATCATACTTGGAACAGACATTGAGGACATCCTGTGGGAAAAAACCGACTTCACAGTTATATTCCGGGTTGGTCCTTGCCTCATTGCCACCTCTGGAGCGACTGCGAGAGAGATGGCAACGAGATGCTCCCAATTTAGACAATGACGACTGGGATGATATCTGGGACTTTCCATTTAAATCCCTGATCTCCATTAGGGACCGAATGGTGCCGTTTAAAATTGTGCATAGGGCCTACTACACCCCTCATAGAATTCATAAGATGCACGCGGAAACATCAGCTGGATGCTGGTGGTGTGGGGAGGAAGCTAGTGATTTTATACATGTTTTCTGGTGTTGCCCCAAAATTCAGAGATATTGGGAGTAGGTTGTGGCCCTGGTTAATGCAGTGGCTGCCACGTCCATCACTCCTTCTATTGAGTGCTGCCTGTTGGGGCTGGTTGAGGCTCTGATACCGACTGTTGCAAAGAGAACACTGCTAGGAACCCTTTTTTTCTATGCTCGTAAGACTATTGCTATGCAGTGGAAAAAATCTTCTCCTCCATCTCAGGCCCAGTGGAAAGCGCTAGTGAACAACTGCCTCCCGCTCTATAAAGACACATATGCTTCAAGAGGCTGTCCTCAAAAATTTGATAAGGTGTGGCAGGCCTGGCTGGGAGAGCCTTCAATGGCATAGTAGTGAAAGGTTGAAGTGAAGCAGAGAGGTGAGGGCGGGGGTATCTGGCTCAGATGTGAAGCAAGGACAAATGTATTTTGTGATTTTGAACTGCCCGTGCACTGATTGTAATATTGCCAAATGCAGCTGGTTGTCTGGTTCATGTTGTGGCTGTAGCCACTATCTGTTTGTGTTTTGGAAAACTCAATAAAAAAGATTTTTTAAAAAAAAAAAAGGTTAAAAACACTCAAGCATCAATGTGTAAAGGTACGTCCAACATCCAATAACAAGGGAGAACCGAATGCTCATCCCATCCGACTGGGTGGTCCTCCAAGAATGATGGTCATCCAAAACGGTCGTTCGTCCTGCACGCTTATGGTGGAAAGAGCCGGCTCGCGGGGTGTAGGTCAGAGGGAGGCTAGGAGCGCAAACACCCGGCACAGGCGGGATGGCGTCACTAGAATGCGACGCGTTTCATTGGCAGGCAGACTCCAATGATGTGGGAGACTGCGCCACTTCGTCAAGCAGTCAAGGGCGGATGTGGAGGAATGTTAAACATAATACACGTCATTCTTATAGTACTCATGGGGGAAGACAAGGGGGCAGGGAAATGGGAGGGGAGAGGGACTGGGAAAGAAACAGCAAAATATACACACCAACTATCAATGATCAAAAAGTAAAAAGCCAGAAATATAATAATCAGTTTACAAGGACTGTTAATATTATGTTAAAAAATATATGTATATAAGGAAAAAGGGGAATATATAAAAAATGTATGAAAATATATAAAATATATATATATATGTATATATATATATATATATAAAATATACATATATATATATGATGATAACCAAATCCCTATAAAAAGTATCTCAGTGAAATTCCGGTGTAAAAGTTAAATGGACGTTTTGCACAATGGAAACCATGAGGTAGAAGAGAAATTATATCTATAAAGCATGTATAAATAGAAAATTGTATATATAAAAATTATCAAAAATTATTAAAAATGATATATATATATATATATATATATATATATATATATATATATATATATGAAATACATATATAAAAATTCCTTAAAAAATTATTGATATGGAAAATGAAAAATGAAAAAAGTGAAAAAAATATTGTAAATAAAAAATAAAAAAATATAGATAAAAAATAAATCTATATATAAATGAAAAAAAGAGGAAAATGACCTGAGAGGTGGAGGGAGAACTGAAAGTCCTCACATATATCTCTAGGATGGAATGGCACATAATCATATGTCTACGTGCGCCCTAGAGCAACCACACACATGTAAGAAGATGGAAACTGTATATGACATGGTGCTCAACTGAGGGGAGCACCCAACGATGTGTCCATGTGCGTACCTCATGCGTACCCATCTACGTGCATGTTCAAGGTATACATGTAGGACTGCGTCCATGTATACCCAAAAGGTGTATGTCATGAAGCTGTATATAGAGATTCACACATGCACATACGCATTAGTGGCCCAGAGACATCCTTGAGTAATATATATCTATAATCTTTGTATCATTTATACATGCATGTGCATAAAGGACAAAAGAAAAAAAGAAATCAGCAGACTCATAATATGGTGGAGACCTCAATACATTCATTGAGGCCTCCTGGTGATAGGACATCCAGAGTATATATCCAGAACGTCTCCCTGGTGCACAATTTCTTGAATCGTTCAGCTACAATGAGAGTCCTGGGTATCTGTTCAATTACCCAAACTGTTAAACCAGCAGTGGATCTATGATGGACCTCCAGAAAATGCCTCGGCATACTATGATGGTCCTTGCCCCATTCATTGGCCCTTCTATGCTGGCCAAAACGGCATCTCAGTGCACGTGTGGTACGGCCCACATAGACCAATCCACAAGGGCATGATAGGCCGTATACAACAAAATCAGATGAACAGTTGTAGAATTCAGATAAAAGGTATGTTTTTCCTTTTACACAAAAGGATTTTTGTTTGTGCTGTACAAATGAGCAGGCTTTGCACAATGCCTTACGACATTGATACATGCCAACGAGTGTAACCAAGGTCAACTGAGATTTCTTAGATGCAACGGTTTTTAGTTTGCTAGGGGCTATTTTACTTTTTAAGTTCGGGGCTCGCCGATAGGTCACTTTGGGTCTAGGTGGAAGTACATGTTGTAAATGGGGGTCCTGTAAAAGAATGTTCCAATGATGGTTCAGCACTGCTTCCATTTTCCGGTGCTGGTTGTGGAATGTAATGATGAATCTGATGGATTGTGTCTCATCATGGACAGACTTTTTAGGAGGTTTCCCCTTACGATAAAATTCAAAGGCCTCATTGACCAAAGCTTCAGGGTATTCTTTCTCCCTGAGTTTTTTCTTTAGTATGCTGCCCTCTTTTTCATAATCTCCATCGAGGGTACAATTTTGTCGGATTCTACAAATTTGGCCCTTCGGGATGTTCAAAAGCCAGGGACAAAAATGACAGCTGTCAAAGTGAAGGAAGGAATTCCCAGCCCTGGGTTTGTTATGATTTCGGGTGATAATTCTATGTTCTGCATGACTTAACTCCAAATCTAAAAACACCAAAGTATCCGGATCGGTCACATGGGTGAAGGAGAGACCATAAGAATTGCTATTGCAATAATCTACAAAACTGGGTATAAGATCAGGGGACCCATCCCAGATTACCACAATGTCATCGATATATCTACCGAAAAAGACAATGTGGGCTGAGAAGCGGTTGTAAGTATGTGAACATGTTCCCACAGACCCATGGCCAGGTTGGCATAAAAGGGGGCAAAATTAGCCCCCATAGCTGTGCCCTGGGTCTGTAGGTAAAATTCTCCTTCAAACACAAAATAGTTGTGCGTCAGGCAGAACTTAGTAGCCTCCATGATGAAATCAGCTTGCCTGGGGTTAATCATAGGGTCAGTGGATAGAAAATGGTTTAAAACAGATAGTCCAAAAGAATGCGGAAGGGAAGTGTATAGTGAACAGACGTTAAGTGAGAGCCACACGTATGTCGGCTCCCATTTGTACGGAGAAAGAAGCTCCAGAAGGTGTGTACCATCTTTAATGTAAGTCGGTAGTGACTGTACTAGGGGCTGTAGGTAGTGATCTATGTATTGACTAAGACCAGTGGTCACGCTATCCATAGCGGCCACTATAGGTCTACCAGGTGGGGTCTCCAAACTCTTGTGCACCTTGGGGAGGTGATAGAAATATGGTATGGAATAGTAGTCCTTCAATAAATATGAAGCTTCAATTTTGGTGATGACCTTATTGTCCAGTCCAGTTTGGACCAACAAGCTGGCTTCAGCGGCAAACACGGAGGTAGAGTCCTTATTAGTGTTGAGCGAACCCGGACTGTAACGTTCGGGTCCATACCGAACTTTCAGGTGTTCGGGACCCGGACCCGAACACGGACATTTCAAAAAACGTTCGGGTTCGGGTTCTGGGTTCTGGTAGTTGATCACGCATGTTGAATAGCTGAAGGGCAGCCAATCAACAAGCGGACTTCGGTCGAACAACCAGGTTTGACCTGACCTGTTATTCCAGTAGTGGTTTTAACTTCGAAGTATAAATAACTTCCTGATGATAAGGTATGGTATAAAGATAGTGGAGGGGTTCCACGTGTTCTCAAACCTCTGGGGTGGACCATCTGGATATCACCGGCGATACCTATCGCACTGGTGACCAGAATCAGTTATGTATCTAGTGATGGATGTCGGGGATCATGTCAGTGATGGCTGAATGTAATTTCTACCATGTGTGGAAGACCTCGAAGAAAGAGGCATGTTTACCCTCGGCTGTATGCACACCGAGAGTGAA
>BLSH010517145.1:36645-47441 GCA_018402905.1 Glandirana rugosa | reverse complement strand
GGCTACGACTGCTAGTGTGACTGTGTGTACTGTACGCTGGCTTGTCCCCCCCCCCCCCAGGCTGTCACTAAATTGTTGGATGGTACAACCCAGCCCAGGGCAGATCTGCGTCAGTACAGCTGTGCAAAGCCGCGCAGGCTCAGGCTGACATTCGTTTGTTGACAGTGCTACTGGCAGGCTCAGGCTGAGTGTCTCACTGACTGAACCGGCCCACTGAGCCATCGGCCCACCGGGAAACTCCCGGTAGTCCCGGTGGCCAGTACAGGCCTGTTTGGGGGTGAGAAACAAAGAAAGGTGATCCGATTGTCCAAGGTGGGGGAGGGGGGTTGCAACGTAAGCTCCAGCCATGTTTGTATAAACATGGTCTAAGGTTTTGTTTCCTCTGGTGTGGCAGGAAACATGTTGGTGGAATTTGGGGAGCACTGCTTTTAGGTTTGAGTGATTAAAATCACCCGCAACAATAAATGCAGCATCAGGGTGGGCGGTCTGTTGTTTACTGATGGCTGCATGAAGTTCTTTCATAGCAAGCTTGGCATCAGCGTCTGGGGGAACATAGGCTGCTGTTATAATGTTCGAAGTGAACTCCCGCGGCAGATAAAACGGTCTGCTTTTAACCATAAGAAACTCAAGGTTGGCAGAACAATGACTCATGACAGTAGCAGAGTCCGTGCACCAAGCTTTGTTAATGTAAATGCACAATCCCCCACCTCTTGTCTTACCGGAGCCATCCTGTGTCCTGTCCGCCCGGAGTGTGTGGCGTCCTGCTAGCTCGATGACATTGTCCGTTATGCCGCTGTGTAGCCAAGTTTCCGTGAAGATAAAAACATTGCAGTCCGAGAGTCTCTTACTGTATGTTAGGTTGAGTCGAATCTCTTCCATTTTGTTCACCAGTGATCGTACATTGGCGAGGAAAACGCTTGGTAGAGAGAGCCGGTGGGGTGTTAGCTTTAGCTTAGCTCTTATTCCTCCGCGCTTTCCTCGCTTTTGTTTGCGATCTCGACGGCGCCAGCGAGCACTTCCCCCTGGCCGGGCAGGCTGACTCGTCTCAGATGTTCTGGCAATCTCAGGAAGGAGTTGAAGATTGGCAATAAGAACGTTCGGAACTCGCAAACCAATATCCCAAAGCTCCGTTTGGGTGTACGATGTCAAGGTACAGCTGTTCCGCACGAACAGACCCAAGATGAGCAAGAGAAGTACTAAAAAATTGCAAAATATGGAGAGCCCCCGGGCCTCGCGATCTGCTCGCGCCGCCATCTTGGGTGTTTCACGGGGATCCTGGGGGCCAGGTCAGTAAGCTTTGGGGATCAGAGGGGGTATAGCGGACCTCAGGGATGTCTTGCCAGTAAAAATGAGGGCTGATGGAGTCAGGATGGCCTTTTTGTAAATTGCGGCCTAGCCGCGGATGAAGCCGCGGCCTAGATTTTCGGGCGTCCCGAGTGACCAAGCAAGATTTTGCTTTTATTTTTTTTGGCCCAGTTTTTGGGTAGGTTGTCAGGAGCCTCAGGGTTCTTGTGCCGAGGTCCGAAACTGCGGATTGGCTGCAGGATGGGTAAGTTGCCGTGTCCTAGGCCGCAAATGGAGCCGCGGCCTAAATTTATGGTGTCGCGGAGGTCGGGCACAGATCTCCGCGATTTTTGGTCCGGGGTGTAGGGAAGATTGTGGGGAAGCCTTCTGGGTGAGTTTGGATTGCTCACCTGTCCCTGGAAGGTCGGATGCCTATGGATTGTATCTGGGAGTCCGGAGCTCTGACTGCTTTCCTCAAACAACTTAATTTGAACAGATATAATCTGAGCTTTACACATACGTTTAGCCAGACGAAAATCTCCTTCCTCGATTTAAACATTCGAATAGATACTGAGGGCAATATTGCATCAGACCTCTTTCGTAAACCTAGTGCGGGAAACACATTGCTCCACGCTAGTAGTTTACACCCAGAATCACTCGTGAGAAGCATACTATATGCGCAATACCTTCGTTTACGAAGAAATTGCACATCAGATACAGATTTCAAGAAGCAGGCAGATTCCTTACAAAACAGACTTCAAGCCAGGGGTTACTCTAAAACACTCCTAAGACACGCTTTTAATAAGGCTAACGCTAAGACAAGAGGTATGCTCCTGTACAACTCCAAACCTAAAAAAAGGAGGGAGAATGTAGGACTGGTCACCAAATTTTCCACAAATGAACCTCAATTGCGATCATTGATCACAATAAACTGGCACTTCTTAACGGAAGATTATACCATCTCCAAATATGTAAAAAACACCCCTGAAATTATTTTCAGGAGGGCTAGTACTTTAAGAGACCAACTTACATCGAGCCACTACACTCCACATGTAGATAGGAACCCCATGCCCAGGGGCAACTTCTGATGTGGCCAATGTCCCCAATGTCCGTGGGTACAAGAGGGAAACGGTGTACGCCTGCCTAATGGCCAATGGCATAAATCACAAACTTTTTCGGACTGCTCCACACGAGGGGTCATCTACTTGATGACCTGTCGTTGTGGATCGTTTTACATAGGAAAGACCATAAGACAATGCGGCCAAAGAATTGGAGATCATACATATCTAGCTGACGGTGGAAAAATCATTACACCGGTTACCCGACATATCGGACTACACCACAGATATTATGTAGGAATGGTCTCATTCTTTGTTCTTGAAACAGTTCAACAGGATCCTAGGGGTGGGAATTGGGATCAGCGTATTCTTCAGCGCAAAGCTTTATGGATAGAGCGCCTCAATGCAATGACCCCCCTGGGTTAAACGAGGTGAACTCTTATAGACCATTTTTATAATAGACCTAGCCATTGGGGTTCTGTGGGCCTTTTCCTCCCTCCCCCCCCCCCCTTTCCTTTGGGGGAGTATTCAAATATGCCCAGGTGTTTTGCCATATTGTGTTATTTTATATTCTATGTTCCCATTCTGTTTTGATTGGTCCTATTAGGGGTTTATTGAGTAGCTCCGGGGGATAACGCCTGTATGCATCACTATCATGTTCTGATATTGGATTTATCACCACTGTAACAAATATTGCTTATTGTTTTTGTTGATTGCTTTCTTAACCACTTCCACACCGCTCACAGTATATTTACTGCGGCAGTGTGGACGTGTACCGCAAATCGCTGTAAATAAACGGCGATTTGCGGAGTGGCCGCTAGGGGGCGCGAGCCCGCTGCCAGCGCCACACGCTCGTGCCCGCCGCACTCCAGAGGAGTGTGCCCGCGGCTCGGACAGACCCGATGTCCGCCGGCGAGCCGCGATGAGCTGCCAGTGCCAAGGAACAGGTAACTGCCGATGTAAACACGGCGGTTCCCCATTCTGACAGTGGGGACATAAGAGATCTACTGCTCCCTGTCACTGGGATCAGTTAGATCTCTTATGTCCCTGACAGCCAAGCCCCCTCACAGTTAGAACACACCTGGGGAACACAGTTAACCCCTAGATCTCCCCCTGCAGGTTAACCCCTTCACTGCCAATAGCGTTTCCACAGTAATCAATGCAATTTTATAGCACTGATCGCTGTATAAATGCCAATGGTCCCAAAAAAGTGTCAAAATGGTACGACATGTCCGCCCCAATATCGCAGTACCACTAAAAATCGCAGATCGCCGCCATTACTAGTAAAAAATTTAAAAAAATAATAAATACCCCAGAAATTAATTCTCATCATGCGTAAACGCGGCAACTTTTGCGCAAACCAATCAATAAATGCTGATTGCGATTTTTTTTACCAAAAATATCAGGAAGAATATAAATCGGCCAAAAACAAAGAAAAAAATGTTTTTTTATATTTTTTCTTTGGATTTTTATTTTAGCAAAAAGTAAGAAATTTTTTTTTTTGCAAAATTGTCGCTCTTTTTTTGTTTATAGCGGTGATCAGAAATGACACAGAGGGGATCAAATACCACCAAAAGAAATCTCTATTTGTGGGGAAAAAAGGAGGCAAATTTTGTTTGGGTACAATGTCGCACGACCGCGCAATTGTCAGTTAAATCAATGCAGTGCCGAATCGCAAAAAGTGCTCTGGTCCTAACGTGGGAAATCCTTCTGGGGCTGAAGTGGTTAATAAATGTCGCTATACACTGGCTGCCCTTCTTGGTTGTTCCCTTTTTACATGTGTTCTTCATCTCTGGCGGGTTTGGCTGGGGGCTGTGCACCATGTCCAGCCTGCCACTAGAGAGCACTGTCTTACTTTTACACCCAGCGAGAGAGGGATTCCCCTTCTGTGTGGCCTCTGGGCCTATGGCGTGGGATGGAGTCTTCCGGCGGGTGTGAGGTTCTGTGGGGAAAGGCAGACGTCATTGCCCCGCCCCCCACCAGGTGCCTATGGACTCTTGGAGATGCTGGTGTCCATTTTGATGCATTGCGCATGCGCGGACTGGCGCATGCGCACCACAGGGCCGGGCCCGGTGACGTCACATGCTTAGGCGTGGTGGGCGTCGCCGGGCAGAGGGCTCTGAGTGTGTCTCCAGGGGGATAAATAGACGGACACAGACTATAGTGCCTGCCGACGCAGCCGCTGGATCTGACATGAAGGAAACACCATGGTATATCTAACAAACAGCTCTATCCTTTTACTGCACTCCTCCTGCACCCTTTGCCGGCCTAATTTCTTTGTACACTCTATTACCCCTAGACCTTTTATGGTCTCCAGATATCTACCTTGTTTGGGAGCTGTTCGGATTTCTATGTATCCCTCCCTCCCACCTATGAGCTGCTTAGACAGCAAGAGGCCGTAGTAGGAATAGAGATCAATATTGAGGTGAGCCTCCTAATGATTTCTGGGTGCAGTTTTGAGTGTACTTTTATGTTATATTACTAAGTTCATGGCTAACCTTCAACATATATTGTCATAGATCCTTTTCAATTTTAAGAAGCAGCTTTTTGAGAGATCACAGCGGCTTGCCTCTATATTTTCTGCTGACCAGGTAATCATATTGAGATATGCTAAACCTTGTTCCTATGCTTTGTCCCTATAGAGATTTATATACAGGGAATATACAGTATGTAAATATCATATTTGTCCCTTTTTTTTGTCTACACATATTACCATTAGAATCATGTTGAACCATCTATCAGATGGTTTAGCCTTCTTAATGATTAATGATAATAGTGGACAATTGGGACATACACACCCTTTGTGGTGGTAGGTCCCACCCCCCTACCACCACATATCTTTTTATGTGCAGTAATGAAGAAGTGACATTTTGCTACAATGTAAAGTAGTGAGTGTACAGCTTGTATAGTAGTATAAATTTTCTGTCCCCTCAAAATAACTCAACACACAGCCATTAATGTCCAACCGCTGGCAACAAAAGTGAGTATACCCCTAAGCGAAAATATTCAAATTGTGCCCAATTAGCCATTTTCCCTCCCTGATGTCACGTGACTCATTAGTGTTACAAGGTCTCAGGTGTGAATGGGTAGCATGTGTATTAAATTTGGTTATCGCTCTCACTCTCTCATACTGGTCACTGGAAGTTCAACATGGCACCTCTGAGGATCTGAAAAAAAGAATTGTTGCTCTACATAAAGATGACCTAGGCTATAAGAAGATTGCCAAGACCCTGAAACTGAGCTGCAGCACAGTGGCCAAGACCGTACAGCGGTTTAACAGGACAGGTTCCACTCAGAACAGGCCTCGTCATGATTGACCAAAGGAGTTGAGTGCACGTGCTCAGCATCATATCCAGAGGTTGTCTTTGGGAAATAGAAGTATGAGTGCGGTCAGCATTGCTGCAAAGGTTGAAGGGGTGGGGGTCAACCCGTCACTGTTCAGACCATACACCGCACACTGCATCAAATTGGTCTGCATGACTGTCATCCAAGAAGGAAGCCTCTTCTAAAAATGATGTACAAGAAAGCCCACCAAAACAGTTTGCTTAAGACAAGCAGACTAAGGACATGGATTACTGTAACCATGCCCTTTGGTCTGATGAGACTAAGGTAAACTTATTTGGTTCAGATGGTGTCAAGCATGTGTGGCAGCAACCAGGTAAGGAGTACAAAGGCAAGTGTGCCTTGCCTACAGTCAAGCATTGTGGTGGGAGTGTCATGGTCTGGGGCTGCATGAGTGCTGCCGGTAATGGGGAGCTACAGTTCATTCAGGGAACCGTGTATGCCAACATGTACTGTGACATACTGAAGCAGAGCATGATCTCCTCCCTGCGGAGACTGGGCTGCAGGGCAATATTTCAACATAACGACCCCAAACACACCTCCAAGACGATCACTGCCTTGCTAAAGAAGCTGAGGGTAAAGGTGATGGACTGACCAAGCATGTCTCCAGACCTAAACCCTATTGAGCATCTGCGGGGCATCCTCAAATGGAAGGTGGAGAAGAGCAAGGTCTCCAACATCCACCAGCTCTGTGATATTGTCATGGAGGAGTGAAAGAACACTCCAATGCAACCTGTGAAGCTCTGGTGAACTCCATGCCTAAGGGGGTTAAGGCAGTGCTGGAAAATAATGGTGGCCACACAAAATGTTGACACTTTGGGCCCAATTTAGACACTTTTACTTAGGGGTGTACTCGCTTTTGTTGCCAGCGGCTTAGACATTAATGGCTGTGTGTTGAGTTATTTTGAGGGAACAGCAAATGTACACTGTTATACAAGCTGCACATTCACTACTTTACATTGTAGCAAAGTGGCATTTCTTCAGTCTTGTCACATGAAAAGATATAATAAAATATTTACAAAAGTTCTGTGTGCTAATTTGGACTCAAAGATCAAGGTTTGCACTGTGCTTATATTTTGTGGGTGTCGAGTAGAGGAACCCGATTGTTTAGTTTAGCACCAGATGGCGAAGTTTTGTTTTCTGTTATTTTTTATGTGTTTTGATCTTGCAAACCTGTGATAATAAACCTGGCCAGCCGCCAGATTTTAAAGAAACTGACCTCCATGCTGAATCTTTTCCTCTGAAAAGTGATCCCATGAGCTAATCTCCCACATGTGGTGGAGGATGCAGGCAACTTTCCAGGATGGAGGAAATGTTGAAGACCCTGCTGCAAGCCAATGCAGCACAGCGGGAAACCAACCACCAGGTCGCAGAGGCCACTGCAGCACAACACGCGGCTCTGCAGAAAACCAACCTCCGGGTCACAGAGGCTGTTGCAAGACAACAGACGGCTCATCAGGAGGCAACTCGGCAGGCCATTGCAGCTCAGCGGGAAACCAACCACGGGGTCGCAGAGGCCACTGCAGCTCAGCGGGAGGAAAGTCACCAGGCTATCACAGCACAACAGGAGACGAACCGACAGTTGGCGCAGGCCCTGTTGGAGTTAAAGAAGGGGCCTGCACCTATTTTATTGGAACCAAAGTTGGCTGGCCTCTTAGCACATGCAGAAGATGACACCTGCGGATGACATGGAGGCATACCTCGCGACCTTTGAAATAGTTGTTCTTCGTGAAGGATGGCCAAAACAACAGTGGGTGGGATTGTTAGCACCATTTTTGACAGGTGAACCCCAAAAAGCCTACTTTGATCTGGAATAAGGCCCAGGACTATGACACTCTAAAGGCTGAGGTACTCGAATGCCTAGGGGTCACCATGGCAGTCCGGGTCCAACGTGTGCATCAGTGGACTTACCGCACCGACAAGCCACCCTGTTTGCAGATTTTCAACCTCGTCTACCTCACCAGGAAGTGACTACAGCCTACCTTGAGGAAATGGGTCAGTCATGTGGACCCCAAAACTGTCAACCAACTCATGGGCCTTGTGGAGAGATACACAGCTGCTGAGGACTTGTTGTGCCCATCTGCGCCCTACTCCAATGTATCTAGAGGTGAAAGATCGCCAGGTGGACCAGGTAAGACTGTTCCAGGGTTCAGGGGCATGGGGAAATTTGATAAGACTGATACGGCTAAAGAGACTGGGGGCTCTAGACCTGGAGACTGGCCAAAGAAGCTAGGAAGGTCTTGGGAACCCTTGAGAGGACTGAGTATAGAACACGTACAGTGCTACCGATGCCATGCATTGGGCCATATGCTGCCAATTGTCCCCTGAATGATGAACCCATGCAATGTGATTATACTTATGTGAATAGATGCCTTTCTCTTTTTGCACAGGTCGCATATACAGCTTCATGTTCAAGTCCCATGGAGAAGCAAATGTGTGTCATTTTTGTTGATGGGAGACCAGTCACTGCACTGCTTGATTCGGGTAGTGTGGTAACATTGGTAAAAAGCAATTGTGAAAACCTGGCAAGGTTACACCCTAGCACTGATGGAGTCATTTGCATCCATGGGGACACTCGGGACTACAAGACAGCGGTGGTTGAGATTGACACCCCTTGCGGTAGTATGAATCATTCAGTGGGGGTGGTACAATCACTACTTTATGACGCCCTAGTGGGCAGGAATTGTCCCCATTTTTGGAGGTTATGGGAAGGCACAGGGAGGCTGGAGGATAGAGCACCCCCTGCTGCAGAAGCACGAGACCTCTCGCCAGACCCGTTTTTCAAAATAGAAGGGGAGACTGGTGGCAGGACCGAGTAGGGAGGAGACCCTCAGCCTTTTCCTTTACTGGCTGGGGAGCCGGAGGTGCTGGAAGATAGCTCACAGCGGGGGGCTAATGACCCAGACAATGTCTCTGACCCTGACGGTGAGAGTGAACTGAATGTAGTACCCGACTTAGAGGTCCGGAGAGAGGACTTCTGTACATAACAACTACGGGATGTCACTCTCCTTAGAGCCAGAGAAAATGTGAAGGTGATGGATGGGGAACCTGTGGACCCTAATTGGGGGGTGTCTTTTGCCTACATGGCGCTTAAAAATAATTTGTTGTATCAGGTGGTGAAACAAGAGGAGGATGAGGTGGAACAGCTAGTGGTTCCCAAACCCTTCCGCAGGATGATGCTAGATCTGGCCCATGGGCATGTAATGGGAGGACATCTGGGTATGGAGAAAACCAGGGAGAGAATAACCCAGAGATTCTTCTGGCCTGAGTTGTATGCAGACATCGCAGAATACTGTGAATCATGCCCTGAGTGTCAAATAACAGACCCGTCACCCCATTTTCGTAGTCCCCTTGTCCCACTTCCCATAATTGAAGCGCCATTTGAGCGAATTGGCATGGATCTCGTGGGACCAGTAGTAAAATCTGCACGGGGACACCAGCACATCCTGGTGATCCTGGATTATGCGACCCACTATTCTGAGGCCATATCCTTACGGAATACCTCTGCTAAGACTATCGTCAAGGAAGCTGGTCCAGGTGTTTAGTCGGGTGGGGATCCCTAAAGAAATCTTGATGGATCAGCGTACCCCGTTCATGTCCAGAATGATCAAAGAATTGTGCAAGTTGTACAAAATCTGCCATCTCCGTACCTATGTTTACCACCCCCAAACTGACAGTCTGGTGGAATGGTTTAATAAGGTTTAAGAGTATGCTAAAAAAGGTGGTGGATAAAGATGGGCGAAATTGGGATTTTTTTTCTGCCATACCTCATGTTTGCCATATGAGAGGTTCCGCAGGCGTCTACGTATTTCCCCTTTGATCTCTTGTATGGTAGACATCCCAGGTGGCTGCTAGATGTCCCAAAAGAGACATGGGAAGGAGAGGTCATCCCATATAGAAGCGTCATAGAGCATGTCTCCTTGATGCAGGATCGAATTGCAGCTGTCCACTGACGAAACAAAACAACGTTAAAGAATTTGTCAGTAAAAATAGAGACTTTTTCTCTTCCCTACCCGACTGACCACTGTACTACAACATGACATAGTCACGGAACCAGGGGTGGCTAGAAGAGAGGAGGTGGTGAGAGAGATAAAAACCATGTTGGAGTTAGACGTGATAGAGGAGTTCCAGAATGCCTGGTCGAGCTCTATAATGCTGGTCCCAAAGCCCCATGGCACTATCTGGTTCTGTAACGATTTCAGGAAGCTGAATGATGTGTCTAAGTTTTTTTTTTTTTAAATTCTGTTTATTCTGTTTATTGAAATTTTCAGTAAACATACAGCATACACCACCACAGTCACGCGCAGGTGACCCAGAAAAAAGAAAAAGAAAAACATACTGAGGAACCTAACTGGTTACCTCCAAACCTAGATTCAGGTTTCAAAAGTTCACAAAGACCTAAACCCAAACCCCCCCCCGATGCTTCCATCCGGCTTCCCCTCCCTCCAAACCATTTGAATATCTTTTGTAGGTCAGTGTGAGCCTACTCTCTCTCCCTCCCTATAGCCTAACAGGATAGTCTCATCCTTCCTTTATACCTTTAGTATACCTTTAGTATATCAAATTTTATCATGTCGTGGATGAATCCCCTAACCATGCCTGCCACACTCTATTGAATTTTTTGACACAACCCCTGCTGGTGTACGTGGCCTTATAGTATGGGATCATGGCATTCACCAGCCCCTGTCAATATGCCAAAGTGGGGGCCGTTAACTTCTTCCAATGCAAAAGAATGGCCTTTTTCGCATAGAAGAACACAATATTTAGGAGCGTTTTCAGCGCTCTGGACGGTACTACATCTTCCACTAAGCCTAATAGACACACTTTAATGGTAACTGGGATGGGGACGGAAAGCAAGGAGGACATACATTCCACTATTTCGTTCCAGAACGTCTGGATTTGAGGGCAGTCCCAGAATATATGGCCCGCCTCTTCCAGGGAGTGTGTGCATCGCCAACACTCCGCTGATGCCGTTGGGTATATTTTAGCCAGCCTAGCTGGTGTATAATAAAATCTGTGTAAAAATTTAAATTGAATCAGCGACTAAGTTAAATTTAAAAATGTGTCTAAAATAATATGTGGTCGATCCGACCGATTTTATATGGGTTGCCG
>BLSH010517145.1:19174-32130 GCA_018402905.1 Glandirana rugosa | reverse complement strand
GACCTGGAGGGAGCTCCCGGGGGGCGATATCCCGTTGGTACTCTATGCGCCCTCTCTACAATATAGGTGGGGGGTATTTCTCCAGGGCCAGCAGGTCTTTGAAAAAGGATTCAGCGAATGCCGTTGTATTGGTGCCCTCCGCTCCCTCAGGCAGCCCCACCACTCTTACATTGTTGCGTCTCTGGCGGTCCTCTGCATCATCGGCCCTGCGTTGCAACGACCGTACCAATTCCTGCAGCTCTGTTAACTGCGATCCCTGGGAGTGCGTGGCCTCCTCTACCTCAGATATCCTATCTTCTGTGGCCGTAACCCTGCCTCGTACCTTATCCATGTCTTGCCGGATTAGCGTGCATTCACTTGCCAGGTGATCAATGCGCACTAGAAGTTCAGCTTTACATGCCGCCAGCGCCTCTAAAATCGGGCCCGTGATCGCTTCCACCTGGTTTTCCAGGGAGCCTGAAGCCGCTGTCCGAGTCGCCCCACCAGCTCTCTCACCCTCCATCCTCTTGGATGTTGTTTTGGCGCGCTGGGATGGCGTCTGAGAATCCAAGATGGCGAGGGCGGGGCTCACCAACCCGTCTTTGGCTACGAGCGTTGCCGGCGTCTGCTTTAGCGGAGCCTTCCCCTTTGCTTTCCCTGCATTAGATGGCATCACAGATAGCTAGGGAACCGTCCAGTGTAGATCAAACAGCCCGGGGGCAGCAGTATCTGGGTGAAATCGGATGAATTAGTCGGATCTGTGCGGAGAGTCTCTCAGACACGTCTTGCCTCGATCACATCCGGTCACGCCCCCCTGATGTGTCTAAGTTTAACGCATACTTAATTCCGTGGGTTGATAAACTTGTGGATAGGTTGGGAGGTGCCTGGTACATAACAACCCTAGACCTATTTAAGGGATACTGGCAGATTCCCCCTAACGGAGTTAGCAAAGGAAAAAACTGCCTTTTCTACCCCCGAGGGGTCCTTACAATACAAGCGAATGCCGTTTGCTCTGCATGGGGCCCCTGCATCCTTCCAGAGGATGATGGACAAAACCTTGAGGCCGCATCAGCCCTATGCAGCGGCCTATCTGGATGATGTGGGCATCCACAGAACAGATTGGGAATCACATCTGCCCTGGGTGCAGGCAGTGGAAGATTCGCTGAGGGTAGCAGGTTTAACAGCCAACCCAAAAAAGTGTGCCATAGGTCTGGAGGAGGCCAAATACCTTGGGTATGTTATTGGTCGGGGTCTGATCAAGCTCCAGACCAATACGATCGAGGCCATTCAAAAGTGGCCCCAACCAGTGAACAAAAAATAGGTTCATGCCTTCCTGGGGATTACAGGGGATTACCGATGCTTCATCCCACTTTGCCACCATTGCCGTCCCTCTGACCGATCTGACGAAGGGTAGAGGATCGGGCATAGTTAAGTGGAATCCCGAAGCTGAGAAGGCATTCCAGAATTTGAAGCAATTGTTTTGTGTACAGCCGGTGCTCATGACCCCAGACTTCACAAAGGAGTTTGTTGTTCAAACTGATGCCTCTGAGGTTGGACTAGGCGCTGTTCTGTCCCAGATCCGAGACGGTGAGGAGCACTCGGTCGTCTACTTAAACAGGAAGTTTAATAGGCATCAAAGGAATTATGCCATTGTGGAGAAGGAGTGCCTGGCTATCAAGCGGGCCTTATGGGCCCTAAAATACTACCTGCTGGGAAGGTCATTCAGGCTAGTCACCGACCATGCCCCCCCTTAAGTGGATGTGTAACAATTGGGAGAAAAATAGCCGGGTGACTAGGTAGTTCCTGGCCCTACAGTTGTTTAATTCTCAGTGGAACACCAGGCCTGAAGGCTCCAAAATAATGCTGATGGCCTTTCCCGGGCCCATTGCATGGTCAGGACAGTTGCTCCACCCCAGGGGCTTGAGCAGAGGGGGGGGGGGGTAATGTGACGTTATGCGAGGTGCCATAATGTATGGGTGATACTTGTCGCCTCTCGTGATCACTTTGACGCGACTAGTGAAATTCCAACCTGGGTTTTGCCAGCCACCGTGGCAGAGCTGGTTCCAGCCCAGACTTTCTGGTCCACTCAAACCACTCTCCACCTGCATTTAATGACCAGGAGAGAGCAGAGGAGAGCTCTATCCTGGATCTCAGAGGGAGAAAGCTGAGTGAGTTCTGTGTGCTAATTTGGACTCAAAGATCAAAGTTTACACTGTGCTTATGTTTTGTGGGTGTTGGGGACATCCCCACACTGTATAGTATAGAGCGGAACCTGATTGTTTAGTTTAGCGCCAGATGGCGAGGTTTTTTTTTTTTTTTAATGTTTTGATCTTGCAAACCTGTGATAATAAACCTGGCAAGCCGCCAGATTTTAAATAAACTGACCTCCATACTGAATCTTTTTTTACAATATACAGTATCTCACAAAAGTGAATACACCCCTCACATTTTTGTAAATATTTTATTATATCCTAACCCCTAACTGAAAATGTCCAAATTGCGCCAAAAGTGTCAATATTTTGTGTGGCCACCATTATTTTCCAGCGTTGCCTTAACCCTCTTGGGCATGCAGTTCAGCAGAGCTTCACAGGTTGCCATTGGAGTTCTCTTCCACTCCTCCACGACGGCATCATGGAGCTGATGGATGTTAGAGACCTTACGCTCCTCCACTTTCCATTTGAGGATCCCCCACAGATGCTCAATAGGGTTTAGGTCTGAAGACATGCTTGGCCAGTCCATCACCTTTACCCTCAGCTTCTTTAGCAAGGCAGTGGTCATCTTGGAGGTGTGTTTGGGGCCGTTATCATGTTGGAATACTGCCCTGTGGCCCAGTCTCCGAAGGGAGGGGATCATGCTCTGCTTCAGTATGTAACAGAACATGTTGGCATTCATAGTGGCTTCCCAGTGCCGGCAGCACTCATGCAGCCCCAGAACATGACACTCCCTCCACCATGCTTTACTTTAGGCAAGACACACTTGTCATGGTACTCCCCACCTGATTGCCGCCACACACGATTGCACCATCTGAACCAAATAAATTTATCTTGGTCTCAGACCACAGGACATGGTTCCAGTAATCCATGTCCTTAGTCTGCTTGTATTCTTGTGCATCATCTTTAGAAGAGGCTTCCTTCTGGGACAACAGCCATGCAGAAAAATTTGATATACTGTGCGGCGTATGGTGTGAGCACTGACAGGCTGACCCCCCCACCCCTTCCACCTCTGCAGCAATGCTGGCAGCACTCATACATCTATTTCCCAAAGACATCCTCTGGATATGATGCTGAGCATGTGCACTCAACATCTTTGGTCAACCATGGCAAGGCCTGTTCTGAGTGGAACCTGTCCTGTTAAACTGCTGTTTGGTCTTGGCCACCATGCTGCAGCTCATTTTCAGGGTCTTCTTATAGCCTAGACCATCTTTATGTAGAGCAATAATCCTCAGAGTTATTTACCATGAGGTGCCATGTTGAACTTCCAGTGACCAGTATGAGAGAGTGAGAGTGATAACACTAAATTTAACACACCTGCTCCCCATTCACACCTGAGATCTTGTAACACTCATGAGTAGAGTTGAGCGAACTTCTAGAAGTCCGGGTTCTGCTGGTTCGGTCCGGACAGAACCCAAACTTTGTCCCGGACCCCGAGCCCCATTGAAATCAATGGGGACCTGAACTTTTAGGCACAAAAATGGCTGTAAAATAGTCCTGGAAAGTCCTAGAAGTCTGCAAAAGGAAGGAAATGGGGGTAAGGGTGGGTCAAGTGGCCTACAAAGAAATGGGGACAGGGAAATAACTTTAAATATTAAAAAAATAAATAAAAACATAAAAAAAGCAAAAATGGAGGTGGATGTGGACCACAGTTTCCAGATGTGTGCAGAACAGTGATATGGGTTCTCCCGGCTTATTTATACTTTTTTGACACAGTTTGAAGATGATTTTAGAACAGTTATATGGCTTCTACTGTTAATTAATACTTTTCAGACCGAGTTTGAAGATGATCCACATTCACCTCCATTTTTGCTTTTTTTATGTTTTTATTTTTTTAAAAATATTTAAAGTTATTTCCCTGTCCCCATTTCTTTGTAGGGCACTTACCCCCCTTTTCCTTCCTTTTGCAGACCTCTAGGACCTTCCTGGACTTTTTTACAGCAATTTTCAGAACTTTCATTAAAATTACCAGAACCCCGTACCCGAACCCAGACTTTTTTTGAAAAGTTCGGGTCCGGGTCCCGGACACCCCAAAGTTCGGTACGGACCCGAACTTTACAGTCCGGGTTCGCTCAACTCTACTCATGAGTCACATGACACTGGGGAGGAAAAATGGCTAATTGGGCTCAATCTGGACATTTTCACTTAGGGGTGTATTCACTTTTTTGCCAGTGGTTTAGACATTAATGGCTGTGTGTTGAGTTATTTTGAGGGGGCAGCACATTTACACTGTTATACAAGCTGTACACTCACTACTTTACATTGAAGCAAAGTATAATTTCTTCAGTGTTGTCACATGAATAGATAGAATAAAATATTTACAAAAATGTGAGGGTTGTACTCACTTTTGGGAGATACTGTATATACGCTGCTTCCAGTTTAGCCTATATACTATATATACAGCTCATTCAGTGTAGCCTATATACAGGCAGGGTAAGAATATATATACAGCCTAGTATATGTGTGTGTGTGTATATATATATATATATATATATATATATATATATATATATTGTGAGGGATTAGCTCTTCTGGGGATCAGCTTCCCTTGGATGAAGACAGTTCAGACAGCAGTTCCTTAAAATCTGGCGTTTACTGATAAAAGGTTGCAAGTGAAAATAAACAAATCCTTGCCTCTCCGGCTCTAACTAGGCACCAGCATCCCTTACTGAGCAAACCTTTTCTTAAGTCCAAAAGCCAAAGCTCTGTGTGTCAGCTTTCTCTTGCTGATCGCTCTCAGAGTCCCAGGGCAGAGCAAAGCCTTGCTCTCTTCCTGGTCTATTTAAACAACACCTGCGAGTAAACACCAGCGGACGCAAAAATCCGTTCTGGAGCCAGCCCTGCCACGGTGGCTGGGAAAACTCGGGCCCGACTTCGCTTTAGTCCAATCCAAGTGAACGTATGTGAGGGGACAGATAGCATCCGTCTATCACCTCACCTCGCATAATGTCACGTATCCCCCCTCTGCTCAAGCCCCTACGGTTGAGCAACTGTCCCAACCATACAGTGGACCCAGGAAAGGGCATCTGCATTGTTTTGGAGCTTTCCCACCCTATGCTCCACTGTGAACCACCTTGTCACCCGACTATTTTTTCCCTGTTATCAAACATACATTTCAGGGGGGCATGGTCCGTGACTAGCTTAAAACGTCTTCCTAAAGATAGAATAGTGTCTGAGGGCCTCTAAGGCCCACTTGATAGCCAAGCACTCTTTTTCAACAATGGCATAATTTCTTTCATGCCTGTTCAACTTTCTGCTCAGGTAAACGATTGGGTGTTCCTCACCATCTCTGATCTGGGACAGCATGGCTCCCAGGCCCACATCAGGGACGTCTGTCTGCACGACAAAGTCCTTTGAGAAATCCGGGGTCACGAGCACAGGTTGTACACAAAGGGCTTGCTTCAACCTCTGAAATGCCTTTTCTGCCTCCGGATTCCATTTCACCATGACCGACCCTCTACCCTTCGTCGGGTCTGTTAGAGGGACAGCAATGGTGATAAAGTGGGGTATGAAACGCCTGTAGTTCCCCGTGATTCCCAGGAATGCATGCACTTGCTTTTTAGTTAGGGTTTGGGGACATTTTTGGATTGCCTCAAGTTTATTGGTCTGTGGCTAAACCAGGCCCCGACCAATAATGTGGCCAAGGTATTTGGCCTCCTCCAAGCCTGTGGCACATTTCTTTGTGTTGGCTGTGAGCCCTGCTTTCCGAAGGGAATCCACTACTGTTGGTACTCTGGGCAAATGAGATTCCCAATCGGCGCTGTGGATGTCAACATCATCTAAATAGGCAGCTGCATAGGGCCGATGTGGCCTTAGCGTTTTGTCCATCATTCTCTGGAAGAATGCAGAGGCCCCATGTAAACCAAATGGCATTAGTTTGTACTGAAACGACCCCTCGGGAGTAGAAAAGGCAGTCTTCTCCTTTGCTGACTCGGTTAGGGGGATCTGCCAATAGCCCTTAGTTAGGTCTAGGGTTGTTATATACCAGGCACCTCCCAACCTGTCCGCAAGTTCGTCGACCCGAGGCATCAGGTATGCATCAAACTTGGACACGCTATTCAACTTTCTAAAATCGTTACAAAACCTGAGAGTGCCATCTGGCTTAGGGACCAGCACTATGAGGCTCGACCAGTCACTGTGGGACACCTCTATCACGTCCAACTCTAACATATTCTGGATATCCTTTGCAACTGCCTCGCACCTAGCCTCAGGTATTCAATAAGGCTTCACATTAATGTGAACACCTGGGTCCGTAATGATGTCATGCTGGATCACTGTGGTCAGGCCGGGTAAAGGGGAGAAAAAGTCTCTATTTTTACTCTCTTCCTGGCTGGTAAACTTTGTAGTTTACCTCCCCACTCTTTCCAAAATCTCAGAGACCCTGCCACTTTGCTAGAAATTTATTTTCAAGAGTGGGGACCAGCATCAGCACTCTGTCCCCGGGGGTCAGGCCCGGACTGGGACAAAAAATAGCCCCGGGCATTTTAGACTGGGCAGCCCGATCGGGGGTGGCGGTAAGACAATAGTTCGCATAGGTGGTCGGTGACAGGATATTCTGAGAAACATCCAAGTCCAGCTAAGAGACATCCCCATATAGCACAGGAGAGGCATCCCCAGACCTGCAAATAGACAGCTCCAGACCTGCAAATAGACAGCCCCAGACCTGCAAATAGACAGCCCCAGACCTGCAAATAGACAGCCCCAGACCTGCAAATAGACAGCCCCAGACCAGCAAAGAGACAGCCCCAGACCAGCAAAGAGACAGCCCCAGACCTGCAAAGAGACAGCCCCAGACCTGCAAAGAGACAGCCCCGGCCTGCAAAGAGACAGCCCCAGGCCTGCAAAGAGACAGCCCCAGACCTGCAAAGAGACAGCCCCAGACCTGCAAAGAGACAGCCCCAGACCTGCAAATAGACAGCCCCAGACCTGCAAATAGACAGCTCCAGACCTGCAAATAGACAGCTCCAGACCTGCAAATAGACAGCCCCAGACCTGCAAAGAGACAGACCTGCAAATAGACAGCCCCAGACCTGCAAATAGACAGCCCCAGACCTGCAAAGAGACAGCCTAACCTCCTTTTTGTGGCCATTACATTCTGTCCATGCATTTTCAAGGCAATCCCGCCCTCCCCTGGACTACATCTCCCATAATTCTTTGCAGTACAGAAGGGAGGGGGAGGAAGGAACACTGTGCTCTGTTTCCCTCCCCTAACCTCTGTACTGTGGGGAGAGTGCAGGGAGGAGGGAGGAGGGGCTGACATAGGAGAGGGGCGAATGAAATTCAGAGGAGGAGCGGCTTTAGCCTGTGTGCTGCTTGTAGCATCGCCGCCGCTCCTCCTCTGAGTTTCATTCACAGGACAGAGCCGGCTCTTCTCATCTCACGGCCGCCGCCCTCCGGGAAGCTGTCAAACAGGATGGAATAGTCGGGACTCGGACGGGCGGCCGGAATGACATGCAGACTAGCGGCCCCGGCCCACCGGGCATATGCCCGGTGTGCCCTATGGCCAGTCCGCCCCTGCCGGGGGTTGAAAGTCCGGGTCTTGGCACCCCAATTATAAGCCCTCCTCTGGGCTACCTGGGCTCGCTCCATATGTTTTCATACCAAGGGGCAGGATGGCTGCGATTCGATCCTGCATCAAGAAGATATGCTCTAGGACGCTTTTATATGGGGTGGTCTCTCCTTCTCACATTTCTTTGGCGACATATTGCAGCCCCCTGAGATGTCTACCATACAAGAGTTCAAACGGTAAATAGCCCGTAGATGCCTGCGGAACCTCTTGTACGGCAAACATGAGATATGGTAGCAAAAAAATCCCAATTTCTCCCATCTTTGTCGACCACCTTTTTCAACATACTTTTTGAGTGTTTTATTTAATCTCTCCACAAGGCCATCCGATTGGGGGTGGTAGACAGAGGTACGGAGATGGGAGATTTTGTATAACTTGCACAGTTCCTTAGTCACTCTGGACATAAACGTGGTGCCCTGATCTATTATGATCTCTTTTGGGATCCCCACCCGACTAAACACCTGGACTAACTCCTTGGCGATAGTCTTAGCAGAGGTATTCCACAAGGGGATGGCTTCAGGATTGCGTGTCACGTAGTCAAGTATTACCAGAATGTGCTGGTGGCCCCAGGCAGACTTTCCTACTGGCCCCACCAGATCCATGCCAATTCTCTCAAAAGGCACTTCAATTATGGGCAGGGAACCAAGCGGACTGCGAAAATGGGGTGACGGTGCCAACATTTGACACTCGGAGCATGATTCGCAGTATTCTCTGACCTTGGCATACATCCTTGGCCAGAATAATCTCTGAGTTATTCTCTCCCTGGTCTTCTCCATACCCAGATGTCCCCTCATTATACGACCATGGGCCAAGTCTAGCACCATTCTGCGATAGGGTTTGGGAACCAGGAGATGTTCTACCTCATTCTCACCGTGTTTTACCACCTGATACAGCAAATTGTTTCAAAGAGCCATGTAGGGAAAAGACAACCCCCCCAATTAGGGTCCACAGGTTTTCCATCCATCATCTTAATGTTCTCTCTGGCTCTAATGAGGGTGACATCTCGTAATTGCTCTGTACAAAAATCCTCTCTCCTGACCTCTAAGTCAGGTACCACGTTCTGTCCACTATCACTGTTAGAGTCAGAGATATTTTCTGGGTCATTAACCTCCAGCTGGGAGCTGGCTTACAGCTCCTCCTGCTCCCCAGCCATTACTGGACAAGGAAGAGGGTCTCCTCCTTCCTCGGTCATACCACCAGTCTCCCCTTCATTTCGGTCATCAAACAGGTCTGGTGTGAGTTCCCGTGCCTCCCCAGCAAGGGGAGCATCATCCCCCAGATTCCCTTTGCTTTCCCATAGCCTCCAAAAATGGGGAAAGTTTCTCCCCACTAGGGCTTCATGAAGGCACCACCCCCACTGAATGTGTCACCCTGCCACAGGGAGTGCCAATCTCAACCACTGCAGTCTGGTAGTCCCATGTGTCTCCATGAATGCAAATAACCGTGATAGTGCTGGGGTGTAATTTGGCAGGATTTATACAATTACTCTTGTGTAATGTCACAACACTACCAGAATCAAGCAGTGCAGTGACTGGCTTTCCATCAATAGAAATTACACACATTTTTCTCTCTGTGCGTCCTAAACACGATGCCGTACATGCGACCTGTGCAAACAAAGAAAAATGTCTATTCATAATAGCATAATCACATTGCATGGGTTCATCATTCAGGGGACAGTTGTCAGCAATGTGGCCCAATGCGTGGCATCGGTAGCACTGTATGTGGTCTATACCCAGTCCTCTCAAGGGTCTCAAAGACCTTCCTGGCTTCTTTGGCCAGTCTCCAGGTCTAGTGTCCATAGTCTCATTAGCTGTAACAGCAGTCTTATCAATCTTCCCTACACCCTTGAACCCTGGAACGGTTTTACCATACAGCGGTTTAACAGGACAGGTTCCACTCAGAACAGGCCAAAGGTCGACCAAAGAAGTTGAGTGCACATGCTCAGCGTCATATCCAGAGGTTGTCTTTGGGAAATAGATGTATGAGTGCGGCCAGCATTGCAGAGGTTGAAGGGGTGGGGGGTCAGCCTGTCAGTGCTCAGACCATACGCTGCACACTGAATCAAATTGGTCTGCATGGCTGCCATCCCAGAAGGAAGCCTCTTCTAAAGAGAATGCAAAAGAAAGCCCGCAAACAGTTTGTTGAAGACAAGCAGACTAAGGACATGGATTACTGGAATGTCCTATGGTCTGATGAGACCAAGATAAACTTATTTGGTTCTGATGGTGTCAAACGTGTGTGGTGGCAACCAGGTGAGGAGTACAAAGACAAGTGTGTCTTGCCTACAGTCAAGCATGGTGGTGGGAATGTCATGGTCAGGGGCTGCATGAGTGCTGCCAGCACTGGGGAGCTACAGATCATTGAGAGAACTATGAATGCCAACATGTACTGTTACATACTGAAGCAGAGCATGATCCCCTCCTTTTGGATACTGAGCCGCAGGGCAGCATTTCAACATAATAACCCCAAGCACACCTCCAAGACAACCACTGCCTTGCTAAAGAAGCTGAGGGCAAAGGTGATGGACTGGCCAAGCATGTCTCCAGACCTAAACCCTATTGAGCATCTGTGGGGCATCCTCAAATGGAAGGTGGAGGAGCGCAGGGTCTCTAACATCCACCAGCTCTGTAATGTTGTCATGGAGGAGTGAATGAGGACTCCAGTGGCAACCTGTGAAGCTTCATGCCTAAAAGGGTTAAGTCAGTGCTGGAAAATAATGGTGGCCACACAAAATATTGACACTTTTGGCCCAATTTAGACATTGTAACTTAGGGGTGTACTCACTTTTGTTGCCAGCGGTTTAGACATTAATGGCTGTGTGTTGAATTATTTTGAGGGGACAACAAATTTACGCTGTTATACAAGCTCTGCACTCACTACTATAAATTGTAGCAAAGTGTAATTTCTTTAGTGTTGTCACATAAAAAGATATCTTAAAATATTTACAAAAATGTGTGGGGTGTACTCACTTTTGTGAGATACTGCATATATATACACACACACACACACAGCGTGTTGAGTGTACACTATATATCAGTGCATTATAGTGCATTCGGGGGTGTATGTACGGTATATAGTACACTTGGCGTGGTGTCTTAAAATATACAGTTTTTAACCCCTTAACTCCCAGAGTCCTTTTTTAAGTTTGTTGTTTACTCCAAACATTATATATATTTTTTTCAAACACCCTAGAGAGTAAAATGGTGATCGTTGCTTTTTGTCACACGGTATTTGCGCAGCGGTCTTTCGAGCATTTTTTTTTTGTGGAAAAAAAATCACTTTTTTGAGTTAAAAAATCAGACAACTGTAAAGTTAGCCCAATTTTTTGTATATTGTGAAAGAGGATGTTACGCCGAGTAAATAGATGCCATACATGTTACGGTTGAAAATTTCGCAAAATGACGACAAGCTTCGGTACTTAAAAATCTCCATAGGCAACGCTTTAACATTTTTTTAACGGTTAGAGGTGCAGAAGAGGTCTTTTGCTAGAATTATTGCTTACATTCTGGCGATCGCGGCGATACCTCACATGTGTGGTTTGAACACCATTTTCATATGCGGGCGCGACTTGCGTATGCGTTTTCTGTGCTGCACAAGCTCGCGGGGACGGTGCCGCTTTAAAAAAAATGTAATTTTTTTTATTGTATTTTTTCTTTAACACTGTTCCTTTAAAAAAAAATCTGATCACTTTTATTGCTATCACAAGGAATGTAAACATCCCTTGTGATAGTAATATATGGTGACAGGCACTATTTATGGAGGGATGGGGGGGGTCTAAAAGATCCCTCCTTTATACTTCACAGTATTCATATCGCCAAAAACGGGGATTCTGAATACTGTCATTTTTTTTTAAACCGGCATCATTAACTGCAGAGTAAACCGGAAGTGACATTGTAACGTTGCTTCCGGCAATGTACGAAGTAGTATTCTGGCTTCCACAGGGACTCCACACAGCGGCCAGAAGCATTTTTTTGTAACACTACACTGCTTTTTTGGTGAATGGGGACAAGGTGCTTTGAGGTGGGGGGCAGGGCCCCCCTCCCCCAAAGCACCCATACCCAAAGGAACCCCACGCACTTTTTTTCAGCTTTTTTTTTTTTTTTGTCGGGAACCAGCAATACATTACAGCCGCAATTTTAAATGACAATTTTTCCTACGGAAATGCCATTTTGCTCTGGGTATGTTCTACACCTCACAGAGATGCACCCTTTTACACACAGACTAAGGACATCCCAAAGCACAATATTTAAAGTAATTTTTCATTTTTTTTCTCTTTAAGCATTATTAAAATCACTGCTCCTGAAAAAACTATTGATTAAAAAACTTTTTTTTTCATTGATACATGTCCCCTAGGGCAGGATCCAGGTCCCCATACACTTTTTAGGGCAATAACATTGCATATAAGCCTTTAACCGCTTAACAACCGCCCTATAGACAATTGACGTCTACAGAGCGGTTGCTTAATTCTGGGAGGACGTCTATTGACGTCCTCCCAGAATCGCGCTTCCCGCGCGCCCCCTGGGGCGCGCACACGGGAACATCCGTGACCGTCGGGTCCGGGGGACCCGACTGATCACGGATCGTGGTGAATGGCCGCTGTGAGCGGCCTTTCACCACGTGATCGCGCCGTCAAATGACGGCGTGATCACATGTAAACAAGCCGGCGGAAGCGCCGGCTTTTCTCTCCTCTCCGCACCGATCGGTGCAGTGTGAGAGGAGAGAGGGGGGAGAGAGGACACGCAGCAGCGCTGTGGGCGATGTGTAATGCCCACAGCGCTGCTAGGTGACAAAATACACCCCCCATCATCTATTTACCACCCACCCACCACCCCCCAGCCATCATCAGCCACCCACCCACCCATCCTCATCCATCCATCCATGCTCACCCATCCAGCCATGCATGCTCATCCACCCAGCCATGCTCATCCATCCATGGTCACCTACTCATACGTGCCGAACCATCCATCCATACGTGCTCCCCCATCCATCCACCCATCCATCCATGCCCATCCATCCATGCTCACCCATCCATCCATCCATGCTCACCCATCCATCCATCCATGCTCACCCAGCCATCCATCCATGCTCACCCAGCCATCTATCTGTGCTCACCCACCCTACCTACTCGTACCGACCCACCTACTCGTACGTACCGACCTACCCACTCGTACCTACCTACCTACTCCTACCCACCCACCCAC
>BLSH010517145.1:5575-17979 GCA_018402905.1 Glandirana rugosa | reverse complement strand
ATAACCTGTTAACATATGACAATTTTGGGGAAAAAAAAAAATAAATAAAAAATTCATTTTGCAAAGAATTGTGGGAAAAAATTACAACTTCAAAAAATTCACTACGCCTCTTACTAAATACCTTGGAATGTCTACTTTCCAAGAAGGGGTAATTTGGGGGGTATTTGTACTTTCCTGGCTTGTTAGGGTCTCGGGAAATGAGATAGGCCGTCAGTAAATCAAGTGTGATCAATATTCAGTGATTGGCACCATAGCTTGTAGACTCTATAACTTTCACAAAGACCAAATAATATCCACTAATTAGTTTTTTTTTTACCAAAGATAGGTAGCAGTATAAATTTTGGCCAAAATTTATGAAAAAAATTACTAATTTGCAAAATTTTATAACCGAAACAAAGAAAAATTCATATTTTTTACAAAATTTTCGGTCTTTTTTTAATTATAGCGCAAAAAATAAAAAACCCAGCGATGATTAAATACCACCAAAAGAAATCTCTATTTGTGTGAAAAAAAGGACGCAAATTTCATATGGGTACAATGTTGCATGACTGAGTAATTGTCATTCAAAGTGTGAGAGCGCTGAAAGCTGAAAATTGGTCTGGTTGTTAAGGGGGTTTAAGTGCCCAGTGGTCAAGTGGTTAAAATGAGCACTTTTGATTTTTCATGTTCGGGTCCCATAGACTTTAATGGTGTTCGAATGTTCGCCCAAACTTTTTGTCTGTTCACATGGGGTTGTTCGGCTCATTGCTATTTATTAATACAGTTAAAATGTTTTCTAATGCGGTTGCGATGTTTATTAATGTAGTTAAAATGTTTTCTTATGCGGTTGAAATGTTTTCTGATGTGATTGAAATGTTTTTTCTGATGTGGTTGAAATGCTTTCTGATGTACCTGAAATGTTTTCTAATGAGGTTGAAATATTTTCTAATGTTGTTGAAATGTTTTTTAATGAGGTTGAAATGTTTATTAACATGGTTAAAATGTTTTCGAATGTGTTTAAAATGTTTAATGTGGCTGAAATGTTTTTGAATGCGGTTGAAATATTTCAAATTCGGCTGAAATGTTTTCAAATGCAGTTGAAATGTTTTTGAATGCAGTCGAATTGGAATACGAATAAATGAAACAAAACTAAACAAATTCAGAGAACAAATTAAACAAATTTAACTAATCTAACTAAACAAATTTGGTTAAATAATAATTTGAAACTAAACTAAACTAATTCTTTTGTTTTGCACATGTCTATGCAGGAGAGTTGGCGGAGTGGATAACTAAGCCATCCTCCTCATCCTCTGTCACCCAGGCTCATACTAGTTTGCCTTCCAATACAGCTGCTAAATCGGCCTATTCCACCAGATCCTTGTCCACAGTTACTCCTTCTATAGCTCCACCATCATGCATGGAGGAGTCACCAGAATTATTCAACCATAGTGTTGGATACATGCTGAGGGAGGCTGGGCACCAATTTGAAGGCTCTGATGTTGGTTCCCTGGTTGAGAAAGGGAGTAACGTGAGCCTAGAGAGAGGGGGTGCCACAGAAGGACAAGAAACTAACAGTTATGTTCCCCCAGCTGCAGCATACTGTCAAGTTTGCTCCAGTGATGAGGAGGGAGGAGATGATGAGGACACTGACTGTACTTGGGTGTCTGAGAGAAGAGAGGAAGAAAGTGAGGAGGAGGAGGCACAACTCCAATGGGTCAGGATGTCCTCCAGGGGCCAGCTTAAGGGCAGCCATCCTATTGCATCACACCACAGAGCTCCACAGGTGCAGGGCACTGTGACTCCCAAAAGTTCATTGGTGTGGGCTTTTTTCAACACGTGCAGTAGATCGCACAGTTGATATTTGCAATCTATGTCTCAAACGGATAAGCGCGGCCAGAACAGCAACCGCTTGGGCACCACTGTCTTGACAAGACATATGACAACCTGCCATGCAGTCCATTGGCAATAGCACCTGAAAGACCCACAAAATAAAACAAGGCAGACTTCTCCTTGCTCCTCATCTGGCATCTCGGCCCCTACTGTACCTCCAGTCCTCTCAAAAATCTGCACTGAGAGGAATGAAGGTATAGCAATGGGTGCCACGAGTACTTGCAGCCAAACTGCTAGCAGTACACCACCAGTTGAATTCAGCAGGCAAATTTCCCTACCCCAGTTGCTGAACCATAAAAAAAATACTGCCCCAGCCATCCACATGCTCAGCATCTAAAGGCTAGCTTGGCCAAATTGCTAGCACTACAACTGCTGCCTTTTCAGCTAGTAAACTTTGTCCCCTTTTGTGAATTTGTGAAATATGCTGTACCACAGTTTCAGGTTCCAAAAAGAAATTTCTTTTCGCGTCAGGCCATTCCAGCTCTCTACCATCATGTGGAAGGCAATGTTTTGGCCTGGTTGGACAGGGCGGTCAGCAGCAAGGTTCATATTACCACTGACTCATGGTACAGCAGGCATCGTCGGGGATGCTACCTTTCCTTCATGGCACACTGGGTAACTTTGCTGGCAGATGGTAAAGATGCAGGACAGGGTTCAGTGTTGGAGCTAGTTCCACCACCACGCCTCCAAAAAGCTGTTGTTGATTCTGCCACATCCGCCTCCTCCACCACCACTCCTCTTCTTCTTCCTCTGTAAACTCTTCTGCACAATTGTCCTCTGAACCTGCAGTGCTTCCTAAGTATTCAAGGGGCTAAGCAAGCAGTCAGGCTAAAAGATGTCTTGCGGTGCTTCAGTTGGTCTGTCTAGGGGACAGGAGCCACACTGGGCCAGAGATTCTGTCAGCCCTGCGGGGGCAGGCTAAGAGGTGGTTGGCACCACGGCAGCTTGAGCCAGAAATGGTTAAATGTGACAATGGCACCAACCTTCTCTCTGCCCTCCGACAGGGACACTTGACACATGTTCCATGTTTGGCACACATCCTGAATTTGATGGTGCAGCGTTTCTTGACCAGGTACCCAGGCTTACCGGATATTCTCAGGCAGGCCAGAAAAGTAAGTGGTCATTTCTGGTGGTCATACAATGCCAGTGCTCGGCTGGTTGACATTCAGCAGGAATTCAACCTGCCCACTAACCGCCTCATTTGTGACATGCCCACCAGGTGGAACTCAACTTTGGCAATGCTGCAGCGGCTGCACACACAGCAGAGGGCAATCAATGAATACCTGTGTGAGTATGGCACCAGGGCAGGCTCAGGGGAGCTTGGCTTCTTTTCACCATGCCAGTACTGATACTGATCAAGGATGCCTGCACTGTCCTGTCACCATTTGAGGAGGCCACAAGGATGGTGAGCAGCGACAATGCATGCATCAGTGGCACTGTCCCTCTAGTCTTCCTGCTGGAGCACGCGCTTCGTGAAATCATGGACAGGGCACTTGAGGCAGAACAGCAGGAGGAAGAGGAGGACTTCCTTTTCTCTCAAGGACCCCTTAATGCAGATAGCATCCCTGCAGGGCCACCAAACACACAAGAAGAAGAGGAGGAGGAGGATTGTGTCAGCATGGATGTAGAGGATAACACGCAGCAGTCTTCAAGGGATGGACAGTCCCCAAAAATCCAAGGAGTTGTACGTGGCTGAGAGGAGGTAGTTCCTGATCCTGACAATGTCATCCTCAGTGACCCAAGTCACCCTCCTGCCTCCTGAAAATTACGCCGCATGGGCTCCCTGATTCTGCAAAGCCTGTGAAAAGACCAGATGGTTTGTGGTACAAGGAGAGGGATCATTACTGGCTGGCAAACCTTCTTGATCCACATTACAAGGGTAAAATTGCAGAACTCATCCTGCCTTCGCAGAGGGAGCAGAGGATGAAACATCTTCAGGATACCTTGAAGAAAAGTTTGTGCAACGCCTTTCCAGATCCTGGGAGGTTACCATTTCCTGGTGCTGGACAATGTATTTCTGAGGCTTCATTCAGTCAGAGGAACAGTGGTGGAGAAGGTGGCTGGTTGACCGATGCCTTTAAACAATTCTTCAGTCCTCAACGCACAGGGCTGATAGGTTCAAGCAACCACCGCCAGTGTCTGCATTATATGGTACAGGAATATCTAGGGGCAAGAGCAGACTTGGAGCCCTTTCCAACTGAGCATCCACTGAGGTCTTGAGGATGGACCACTGGCCGGAACTTGCTCAATATGCAATTGTGCTACTGGTCTGTCCTGCATCCAGCATGCTTTCTAAATCGACATTCAGTGCTGCTGGAGGGTTCGTAACGGATCAAAGAGTGCGCCTGTCCGCAGAAATCAGTCCTGGTTCAGCAGCTATCAAGCCCTTATGCTGATGCAACTGATTGAATTTGCTAGGGATCTGGGATCCCTTGAAGACTGCCTATGCTGCCTATCCTATTCCTCATGAATCCTGATGATGCTAGCTTCCAACAATATTTTGAGTTTAGGGCACCATCAACACTCAAGGCCCAATTTTTGCACCTGTTTGCCTGGGGCATGTCATGTCAATTTTTAAAATAAATTACAACAGCAGGGCCCCTTCCTGCGCCCAACAAGAGTAATTGTGAGGGGTTATAGTGTTCTGGCACCACCAACACCCAAGGTCCAATTTTTAGACTTGTGCATGGCTAAAAAATTTGTTCTTTTCGTTTTTCGGAAATTCAGAAATTAAAAAAAATTGTAATTCGGAAATTCAGAAATTAAAAATTCGGAAATCCGAAATTCGGAAATTTGCCGTAATTCGGAAATTTGCGGTAATTCGGCAATTGTGGTAATTCGGAAATTCGGAAATTTGCGGTAATTCGGCAATTGCGGTAATTCGGAAATTTGCGGTAATTCGGCAATTACGGTAATTCGGAAATTCGCGGTAATTTGGAAATTCGGCAATCGGAGCAGGCGGAAATCCGAAATTCGGAAATCCGAAAATTGGAAAAAACTAAGAATATTTGAAATAATAACTAACTAATAACTATTAAATTATAGGTATTGGAATTTCATTGAAAGTTTGGTTGTTAATGAACTTAAATATGAAATTTAGCACTAATAGTCATACTTTCTAGAAAATTTCAATACCTATATTTAATAGTTATTTATTATTATTTCAAATATTCTTTTTTATTTCCGAAATTCGTTATTAATATATAATTTTTTCTTATTATAAATTATAATAACCTCCTAGATTGTAAGCTCTACCGAGCAGGGCCCTCTGATTCCTCCTGTATTGAATTGTATTGTATTGTACTGTCTGCCCTAATATTGTAAAGCGCTGCGCAAACTGTCGGCGCTATATAAATACTGTATAATAATAATAATAATAATAATAAGCTATTATTATTTCAAATGTTTTTACTCATTTCCGACTTTTGCAGTGTGTGACTGTATGTATGTGTGTGTGCATACTGGGTGTGTATATACTGTGTGTATATTGGATGTATATTGTATGTATACTGTGTGTTTACATACAATATAAGCACAGTATGTACACACCCAGTATGCACACACACACATACATACAGTATGCATATATACAGTCACACACTGCAAAGGTCAGAAATAAGGAAGAACATTTGAAAAAATAATAGCTTATTATAATTCATAATAAGTAGAGTTGAGCGAACCCGAACTGTAAAGTTCGGGTCCGTACCAAACTTTTGGGTGTCCGGGACCCGAACCCGGACTTTTCACCAAATTTGGTGTGGCGGTGGGTGTTAGAATGTTCTTAATATTAAGTTGTGAAGCTTTGTTATAATGATTACGTTTTCTCAATTTTGCTGTTCAAAATGTGATGTGTGTTGGTGTCCACTGTAAGGTTTCTAACTATTTTAGATTGTAAGCTCCTATGAGCAGGGCTGTTCCAACCTAAGGGTTTTCATTTTTGTGTCATTCACCATTTTTAGTTTTAATATTTAAACGGTAGGAACTGAATGTGTGTATATAATTGTGTTTTTATGCTGACAAAATAAATGTCAATTATTGACCTCCTTGTTTGTTGTTTCTATTACTTTTTATGTTGGATTATCCATTATCCAGGTGTTTAGGTGGAGTCTTTAGATTTAACAACTGGAGAAAATTGCAGGTAATGAATTCAGCTGGTGGATATGCAGTTTTGTGTGTGTGAAATTGTGTCCGCTGCATTTGTTATTCACCTGCTGTAATCCCAGGGACACCATTTCTTAGCAAACTGCTGTGAATCCACTGTGTTCCTGCATCGCTTGTCTCCTGGTTGCAGTTCACACTGCTCTATGTGAACTGTGGGGAGTGTCAGTACAAAGCTAATCACAGCCCCAAATCAGTTCACATATCGCAGTGCAAACTCACACAGGAGTCTTATTGCATGATGTAAACAGCCCTGTGCTCCAATTCTGACCCTGTGTAAAAAAAAAAGAGCTGTGTGTTTGCTCCGATTGTATGTCTGAATTTGCAAAGCAATCTCTATGGCTGAATTTGTATTGCACAGAGCTTGCATATGAGTTACACTGCAGTGTGTGAATCATATGCTATCTCCAAGGTTGGAGCAGTGTGAACCGGCCCTCACCGACCCAGAAATTTTTGTGATCACCTGGAAGTTCCAGTGTTGGGAGGATGTTAGACAAGTGTTGCTCCAATTGGTTTTGACTAAAAATTAGGGTCCTGGAAATCTAAAAAAATTCATATCTGTGCACATACAGCTATATATGCGCATACACAGCCATATATATATGCGCATCAATACACACACAGCCGTATATATATGCGCACACAGCCATATATATATATATGCGCATCAATGCACACACAGCCATATATATATATATATATGCGTATCAATGCACACACAGCCATATATATATGCGCAATAGACACACAGCCATATATGTTGCATGCCGATGCACTTATATGCACTTGTGCGCATTAGCATATATAAATGGCAGTGGTATTAGTATCATTGGCACAGAGCAATGGCAGAGGGAGAAGAACATGTTATGCTGGCAGTGGTAGCTTTTGTGAGGCAGGCCAGGATATTGCAGCACCTCTGTTTCATCTTTGCCAGCCACGGCTTTTTGCCCCACGGGCATTTTTGGAAAACATGCGGGGCTCTGGTATCTGGAGCAGGTTTCGCTTAAGGAGACCAGCAATTAAGCACCTCTACCACCTCATACAGGAGAAAATCGCACCAATGACAGAACGCAATCATGCTGTGCCAGGCATGGTCAGGCTATTGGTGACATTATATATATCTTGGGACGAGGCAGCTTTCCTAGCCACTGCTGCAAGTATTATGGGCATAAGCCAACCCACAGTGTCCAGGGTGTTTATGCAGGTCATAAATGCCATTCTTGACCTTGTACCACAATTTATACACTGGTCACAAAGTGAAGATGAGTGGAATGATGTGAAGGTGGCTTTCTACCACCGTGCTCAAATGCCACAAATCCTGGGGGCCATTGATTGTACACATGTGGCAATCAGGGCCCCCAGGATCAGTGAAGTTGGTTATCGGAACCGAAAACAGTACCACACCCTCAATGTCCAAGTTGTCTGTAACGCCAGGCAGCGGATTATGAGTGTCCAAGCAGCTTTCCCAGGGTCCTGCCATGATGCCTACATCTTGAAGCAGTCTGAACTCTTCAGGAAATTTGAATGTGGCCAAATGCCATCCGGGTGGCTTATTGGTACAGTATATTATACATGTACATTATACATATATTAAACATGTATACATACAGACATACATGTTTGGCAAAATTAGAAGCTCAACACAGAGAAACAGATTTGTATGCAATGTATATGCACCTTGGTTGGACACCTTGATCCACTTGTGTGCACCCAGCCTGGCAGCTCATCCCAAGAACATTAGAGAGGTTGTTTCTAGCTAATAACATTAATGTGCAGCAAGCTGGAAAGGTTTGCCCCCCCCACAGAAGCTGAACACACTAGTCATTACAATGGTATTCCCACATGAACAAGGAGTAATTTGATGTAGGAATGAGTCAATGTAGGTTTAGGCTAAACATGGTGCAAAATATGGTACAAAATAGATGTCTGTGCTGCTTCATGCACATAGGACTTTAAAAAAACATCAAAAAAATGTCTGTAGCTTATGGGCACTTTCACACTGGGGGCAGTGGGGCATTAGCTGTAAATCCCCGCTAGTCACATCGGGGATTTACTGCTGTTAGAGTGGCGCTAAGGCTGCGGGAGTGGGGCACTTTGAACCCCCCTCAAGGGGTTAAAACGGGGTTAAAAGTGCCCGCTCTCTGCGCTTCCGAGGTGGTGTGCAGCCGCTTTGGAAGCGCGTCCCATGGTTTTCAATGGGCAGGGGCGGTGGAGGAGCGGTATATTACCGATCCCCGCACCGCTCCAAAGATGCTGCTTGCAGGACTTTTTGTAAGGTCCTGCAAGTGCACCGCCCCAGTGTGAAAACACTCAGGCTTGGGGTGGATGGGGAGTGACTTTTGAGGCTCTTTACATGCGCTTTTTTTTTTTTTTTTTTGCTAAATAGCGCCTGTAAAGTGCCTCAGTGTGAAAGAGGTCTATCTGTAATTTTTGCACCTTTTACCGGTGTTATATTACCGCCTTTTTTTTTTTGCCCTTTTTTGCAATTTTTTGTGCGTTTTTAAAGGGCCAGCTTTTTTTTTTTCTTTTTTTCTTTTACTCAATTGGTCTAAAACATATAAATACGTTGGATCTGCGTTCTATAGCATTTTTGGTTGTTTTTGGCCGTATTTGATAGTTTGAACATTTTTACAGCTGAAAAACCAGGTTGGGCCTAATACATTCTTCCTTGTCTCCCATTTTGTAGACAGGCATCTATGGCCACAAAAAAGGATGGGAAGGACTAATGTTTGCTTTTTTGTTTATTTTCCAGGGGTTGCTGGCTATCCGCAGCTGACGTGGCTAATGGCTCCAATCAGGTACCCCCAGGGCCAGCCACAACATCGCTACAATAGCGCCTTGCGGAGAAGCCGGGCCATTGTTGAGCTTACTATTGGCTTACTGAAGTCCCGGTTTCTCTGCTTGGCCAGGCCTGGGGGGAAGCTACTGTACTCTCCTCCAAAGGCTTCCAGGATCATCCTTGCCTGTTGCATTTTGCACAACATGTGCCTTGCAAGGGGTGATTCATGGGAGCTGAATGAGGAGAGGTCCGTCAGCTGCCAGTACCTAGGGACCAAAGCACAACTGGCGGGATTGGCACCCGGAATCGATTGATTGCTGGCTACTTTACAGGTACATTTTAGAACAGAAATGCTAGAGATTGAGAATGTATAAAAATAACAACTTTGCAGGCTAGTTCTCACAGGAACCCAGATGCTAACAAACATATGCCAGTTGCGGTTGACCCTTTATCTAGTGTGTAGTCAACATGACAAACACTGTTTGCTTGCCCACTAACACTAACCTCTTTTCTCAAATGTGTGCCAATTTTGAAGAGAGTGGAGAGGGAGTGGAACGCCTGGCAGGTGTTTGCTTTTGTCTGTGCCACCTGTATATATATGTTAAATGAACAAGAACCTCAGCTAAGTATCTAAATGCGTTTTTGTATTTTCAGGGGATCCGTCTGTTTAGGCAGCCATAGCATGTACCCTGGGAATCTTTTTGGGAATCTTTTTGGGACAACTGTCTGGCGTCACAGGTGTGTTTTGAAATCTTATCTTACGTTTTTGTATTGGCTAAAAAAAGTCAAATCTTGAACTTACCAGCTCACTGCAGTGGTTAGCTTCAGAGCAGGCATGATCTTTCTTTTCATGGGTGATGATGCTGGAGTTCCTGGGCCCTACCCCAGTCAAGTGCACACAGAGCACACAGATTGTTTTGGAGGGCACCCAAGCCTTGCTTATGAGCCACCTCTGTGCATGGCTGGCAACACAGACATTCCTAGCTCTGACCTCCACCCCATACATTGTTAGCCAATAGCAGTTATTGCTGCCTCTGCTAATCTGAAGAATGAGTACACATACAGCCAAGGCTCTTGTGCCCATTAGTGCATAGTGATGGAGCTCAGGTAAGTATTTTAGTGGCTGTGGGGGCTGTTGGCTAGAGAATATTTGTTACATTCATACATAGAAGCCATGAAGGTACAAACACTTCTACCTTTGTAAAGAATGTTCTAGGGAAATCATTGCTAACATCAGTCCTGATCTGGAAAAAACTAACATAAACTCAAGCTAGGCTGCACTCAGAAGTGATTGTCATGATGAAATGTCAATTATCCATTGTTCACATTTTACAGGAGTGGTACTGTTTTTGGTTCAAGGTGGTAGAAAGGCACCTTTATATCCTGCACTCATCTTCATTTGTGGAAAGTGGATCGTTTGTGATACAAGGCAAGAACTGGCATCTATGACCTGCATAAATAGCCTGGCACATCAGATGTGGCTTAGAAGCTGCCCAGCAACCTGGCCATGCCTTTCCTGTATGCAGCTGGTGGGGGTGCATAATTGCTTCTTGTTTGGGCAAGAACCTGAACCAGATATCAGAGTCCTGCATGTTTCCCAAATTTGTACATGGTGCAAAAAGCCGTGGGTGGCTACATTGCTCCATGAGTGGCTTGAATAAATAAAATGTTTTCAAATAACCATGTATGTGACCTCTTTGTTCAAATTCCTAGACGTAAGCTGCGAATGCATCATGCAATCAGATTGCTGAATGTCTTTGTTTTTAAATGTACATTTAGCAAACACTGTAAGATGAAGACCAGGCAAATATTGTTACTTGGATTGTGTATGTTCAGCTCAGCTGGGCAGAGTAGTGGTTAGCTCGTCAATCTTCCACAGTCGGTTCCATGGGTTTGATTCCCAGGTGTCACCTGCTTCAAATTTACATTGTATGTTGAAAATGATGCTAATTAACAAGCTTTTTGGGGCTTCCGTACTATGAAGTTTGTAAATGTATGCAATGGTACATACATATTCAATATTATGGGGTGCTGCAGGTGTGTTCTTGATTTTAAGGGGAACGCCATGCCCATAAGATCAAATAGTGACACCAGCAAACAGTAGTAAAGGTATTTTCTCAATATAATTGTGTTCAAATTACTTAAAATGACCCAGATGGTATCACCTACTGAAAGCTTGCATTCTACTCAGCAGCATATGCAGAAAATAGACAAACTGCTTATAGGTAATGCAACATCGTTATGAGTATGGTTGTTATTAGAATTGAAATGCCAAACCTTTATTAGCTCCAATTTAAATCAGGCAAACATTATTACTTGGATTTTGTATGTTTAATTCTTCTCAGCTGGGCAGTGTAGTGGTTAGCTCATCTACCTTTCACAGTTGGTTCCATGGGTTTGATTCCCAGGTGTCACCTGCTTCAAATTTGCATTGTATGTTGAAAACGATGCAGACGCTGATTACCAACCTTTTTGGGGCTTCCATACTATGAAGTTTGTACATGTATGCAATGGTACATTCATATTCAATATTACGGGGTGCTGCAGGTGTGTCCTTGATTTTATGGGGAACGCCATGCCTAAGTCATACCCCCAAAACGGAGTAGGCTCACACCCCCAGGCGCATAATAGGCCCTTTGGGTCTGGTAAGTATTTAAAGGAGAACCCCACGCTCAATTTAATTTGACAAAATGCATAAGGGCACCCCAAAATCCAAACCAGGCCCCTCAGGTATAGTATGGATTTAAACGGCAACCCCACAGCAAAGTCAACAAAAAACAGGCACAGGGGTCCTCCCAAAAACAAAACCAGACCCCAAAGCACCCTCCCCCATGTTGAGGACATGTGACCTGGTAAGGTTCAGAGGGGCGCACTCACCCATCCCCACCCCCCCTGCCATGCCAGGGCTGCATGCTCGGATAAGGGTTTGGTTTGGATTTTGGGGGGACACCAACACCATTTTTTAACAATTTGGCGTGGGGTTCCCCTTAAAATCCATACCAGACACAAAGGGCTTGGTATGGATTGGGGAGACCCCCAACACAATGCTTTTTCAGTGATCTTTATATTGCAGGGAACCAGCAATACATTCCAGCCACGACTGATTTTAAATGACAATTTTTCCTTTACAAATGTCATTTTGCGGTGCCACTGTTCTAAACATCACAGAGATCCATACTAAGGGGACCCCCCAAGCACGATATTTAAGCACTTGCCGCCCGCCCGCTGCAGAGTGACGGCGGCAAAGTGGTTCGTTATCGCAAACCGCCCTCACCTGACGGCAGCTGCGATGAATAGCATTGTGACCGCGTGCGTGCTGCCGGAGGCGCGCTCGCATGCTCACTGTGTTCTGAGGGGGTCAGGGATCGGGTAGGGCAGACTCGATCGCCACTGGCTACCCGTGATGGCCCCTCTGCAGTGAAAGAACGGAGGTCCGTGTATGTAAACATGAATCTCCGTTTGGACAGAGGGGGAAGGGCGGTGATCACAGGCTTCCTGTATATGGAAGCCGTGATCACTTCCCTCCACCTCCCTTCACTAGTGCCGAAGGTATATGTCCTTCGGACACTAGTGGCGGGAAGGGGGAGACAGGTTTGCC
>BLSH010517142.1:273747-288826 GCA_018402905.1 Glandirana rugosa | reverse complement strand
GCGCGGGCCCCCCCGCGCGTAGCGCCGCTAGCCACCACACCCCCCAGTCAGACTGGGGGGCGTTATGACTAGAGCCATTTCACGAAGCTAGGCTTCGGGAAATGGTACACTGGTCGGCACTGGTTAGTGCCGACCAGTGTCACATTGTGTCCTTTCGGCAAATAGCCGAAAGGACATGAGTCCAGACATCTGGACTACTCCCCTCTCTGCTAGCCGACGTAGGGACTGTCCCTCCCAAACACGACTATAAAATAGTCGTGTCGGGAGGGAGTCTAGCGGTGGGATCTGGTGGTCCCTCGGACGGGTCCCTACACGGGTGGGTCCTGGTGGTCCCTCGGCTGGTCGGCTCCCTGGTGGTCCCTGGTCGGCTCCCTGGTGGTCCTGGGTGGGCACATCCCTGGGCAGGCTCCCTGGTGGTCTAGGGTGGCGATCTGAGGGAGGGCTGTGCTGATAAAATATCAGCACAAACCCTCCCTGTCAGGGATGCAGCCGATCGTCTCTCCCCTCATCAGGTCTACAGACCTGAGTACAGGAAAGCCGATAAACGGCTTTCCTGTGTTACACTGTGACCAGCCGTGATTGGTCACGGCTGGTCACATGGTAAAGGGCTTCGGATCGAAGCACTTTACCGAGATCAGTATTGCGGGGGGTCAGACTGACCCCCCACACCACCGATCGCCGCGATGCGCGCCCCCCCGGGCGCGCGGCGGCTTGTTATCCTGAGGACGTCATATGACGTCCAGTCAGGATAACTGAGCCACTTCCCGGCCGTCATTCTGCATACGGCGGTCGGGAAGTGGTTAAGTAGAACTATGGGCAATTTTTCTTTTTGGATAGAGTAAGGGAAGTTATAACCCCTGTCAGATTTTATTTTTGTTTTTTTTTGCCGTCTCTGTCCCATTGCGGAGATTTCCCTTCACTTCCTGTCCCATAGCCAAACAGGAAGTGAGAGGATATCTTTGCAAATTAAAGGATTTTTTTGGGGGACCCCCAGCTCACCAGAACTAATGTCCCCATTGAAAGATTTCCCATTCTGGGGACAACCCAAAAATTTGGGTTTTCTTTTTACTTTCAATTACAATGGTAAACAGGATAAATAGAGAGGGTGAATCTCCTTAATGGGGGCACAGACAGCAATAAAAACTGACAGGGGTTCTAATCCCTCTCCTCTCTATCCAAACCTAAAAAAAAAAAAAAAAATTGCCTTTAGTCAGGCCTCGACAAACCCCGGGCGCCAGGTCGCCATGGCGACCAGAAATCGCGTCCTGGCGAGTGACAGCCGTTCCTTCTATCACTATGGTAAAACAGCGTGTCGGATTCAGCAAGAGCTGAGAGTTCTCTGCTTCATCTAACAGCTGTTAAACTTGGCTGTCTGCCTGGAATATTTGTTGATACTTAGAAGAATAAACAAACAATGTATCTTCTTCTTTCAAAGCAATGATCTCCGGTCTGTTATCAGGAAAGTTTAACCATTTATAGACTAAACCCTTTCTCACATTAGTGGCTTACAATTATATATCCAGTGTTTTCTGCTAGAAAATGGCTTGGAACCCCCAAACATTATATATTATTTTTTTAGCAGAGACCCTAGAGAATAAAATGGCGGTTGCTGCAATATTTTATGTCACATGGTATTTGCGCAGCGGTCTTTCAAGCGCAATTTTTTGGAAAAAATACACTTTTTTAATGAATAAAAAAAACTAAACAGTAAAGTTAGCCCATTTTTTATTTTTGTATAATGGGATAGATGATGTCACACCGCGAGAAACGTGATCTTTATTCCAAGCAACAAAATTGTGATAAAGCCCTGTGTGCCATCAACAATTACCACTCTTTATGTGCAGCTGGGCTCCAGTATTTCATGGTGACCGGAAACCCACCAGAGCAATGAAAAGTCACCGTGGGGGACACACATGTAGGCAGGAAGTGGCTGCAAAGAGGCAGCAGAAGATCAGCAGCGCTGGAATACTTTTCGCCTTTTTTTTGTATTATATTTACAATGTCACTAAGGCTTTATTTAGATGTGCAAGTTGGGTGGCAAAAATGTGCAGTAGAGACGTGTTTTTGGCACCCACCATTGGCCTCCCTTAAGCTCCATTAGGCAGGAGATGAGGGTGTTTTACATGCCGCAGTCACGATGCATTCGGCATAATAAGGAGTTTCCCCAATAACAGATTTTTTTAGTGTCACTCTTTCTGGCCAACCTATAACCCTGATGTAACGGTGGAGTTATCGACTGGCTGCTCTGCTGTGGGTAAGTTAGGGTTAGGGGCGCAAATTACTTGTCTTACCCCTGGCGCTGACAACCCCACACTACGCTATAAAAAACTGGCTCCTAACTTTTTTAGCCGACTCCTAGATTCAAGGCAAATTTGTAAAGCCCTGCTTTAGTTATACTTTAACTTTTTCCAGTTTAACCACTTGACCTCCGGAAGGTTTTATCACCTTCACGGTCAGGACATTTTTTTGCTATTTTGCACCGCGCTACTTTAACCACTTAAGGACCGGAATGATTTCCCAGGTTAGGACCAGAGCACTTTTTGCGATTCGGCACTGCGTCGCTTTAACTGACAATTGCGCGGTCGTGCGACGTTGTACCCAAACGAAATTTGCGTCCTTTTTCCCCGCAAACAGAGCTTTCTTTTGGTGGTATTTGATCGCCTCTGCGTCATTTCTGATCGCCGCTGTAAACAAAAAAAGAGCGACAATTTTGCAAAAAAAACAGTTTTTCTTACTTTTTGCTAAAATACAAATCCAAAAAAAAATATAAAAAACATTTTTTTTTCATCGGTTTTGGCCGATTTATATTCTTCCTCATATTTTTGGTAAAAAAAAATCGCAATGGGCGTTTATTGATTGGTTTGCGCAAAAGTTGCCGCGTTTACGGATGATGAGAATTAATTTCTGGGGTTTTTATTTTTTATTTTTTTACTAGTAATGGCGGCGATCTGCGATTTTTATTGGGACTGTGATATTGCAGCGGACATGTCGGACATTTTTGACACTTTTTTGGGACCAATGACATTTATACAGCGATCAGAAATTTAAATTTCCACTGATTACTGTATAAATGTCATTGGCAGGGAAGGGGTTAACCTGCAGGGGGAAGTGAAGGGGTTAACTGTGTTCCCTAGGCGTGTTCTAACTGTGAGGGGGCTGGGCTACCATGGGCATGAGAGATCCAACTGATCTCAGTGACAGGGATCAGTAGATCTCCCATGCCCGCACTGACAGGGCAGGGAACCACCGTGTTTACATCGGCGGTTCCCCGTTCTTTTGCTGTGGCAGCTCACCGCGGCTCCCCGGCGGACATCGGGTCCGCCCGAGGCCCGGGCACACTCCTCCGGAGCACGGCGGGTGCGCGCGCCCCCTGTCGGCCACTCCACAAATCGCCTTTTTTTACGGCGATTCGCGGGACACATCCACACTGCCGCAGTAGTTATACTGTAGGCAGTGTGGAAGTGGTTAAGGGTATTACCTTCATAGCCATTGACCAATTTCATCCGCATTGGAGGGGCAGCCATACACGTAGGGAGATATCCAGACTTGAAAAGCAGTTGGATATATAGGCTTAGAGCCTATAGGCCCCATGGCCTTAATGTTGACTGGGATATTAATGCCTTCATCAACAATAGCTGATATTATTTTTATGTCCCAGTCTGCCTCCATTGTCATCATTTAATGCTGTCATTTTTTTTTTTTTTGAAACCCTGGGTGTTTTTATTATGTCAGCTATGCGCAGCATAGTGTTTGTCATAAGTGTTGCCTTTTTGCTGCTCTTTATATGTTTTTTTGTTTTCGGTTTTTCTGCCATGTTTTGTTTTTATCTTCCTTTTTTATGAATTTTAATGCTTTGAGTCTGTGGTTCGCAGCGACTGTCTTTGGCCACTAGATGTCGCGGTGGACTGTTCTTTGATGGTCAGCGTCTGATATTTTTTCTATAGCTGCAGGCCTCATACACAGGGGCGTAGGTTAAAAAATAAGCAAAACGTCAGGCCCGACATCAGGGAAAAAAATCGGTGTTCTTTTCGGCGCCTTGCATCAGCATTAATGAGCGTTATTGAGCGTCGGTGTCAATAGGCGTTTTTTTTTAACCGCTTGCCGACCGCAGGTCGGCAATTGACGGCGACAAAGTGGCTCGTTCCCGCAAAACGGCGTCATACGATGGCGGCTGCGGGAACGAGTTTAGTGAGCGCGCGCACGCCGCCGGAGGCGCACCCGCGCGCTCACTGTGTTCGGGGAGGGCCAGGGAGCGGGTGCGGCGGCTTCGATTGCCGCCGGCTACCCGCGATGGCCCCCCCGAGCGGAGGAACGGAGGTCCGTGTATGTAAACACGGACCTTCGCTCTGTGTGAAGGGGGAAGGGCTGTGATCACAGCCTTCCTGTACGTGAAGGCTGTGACCACTTCCCTTCCCCAGATAGTGCAGTCCCCCTACAGTTAGAACACGCCCAGGGAACACAGTTAACCCTTAGAGCGCCCCCTGCAGGTTAACCCCTTCACTGCCAATGGTATTTACACAGTAATCAGTGCATTTTTATAGCACCGATCGCTGTATAAATGCCAATGGTCCCAAAAAAGTGTCAAAATAGTCTGACATGTCCGCTGAAATATCGCAGTACCGCTAAAAATCGCAGATCGCCGCCATTACTAGTAAAAAAAAAAACCCCAAAAATGAATTCTCATCATCCGTAAACGCGACCACTTTTGCGCAAACCAATCAATAAACGCCGATTGCGATTTTTTTTATCGCAAATATGAGGAAGAATATAAATCGGCCAAAAACGGTGAAAAAAATGTTTTTTATATTTTTTTTTTTTTTTGATTTGTATTCTAGCAAAAAGTAAGAAATTTGGGTTTTTTTGCAAAATTTGGGTTTTTTTTGCAAAATTGTCGCTCTTCTTTTGTTTATAGCAGCGATCATAAATGACGCAGAGGTGATCAAATACCACCAAAAGAAAGCTCTGTTTGTGGGAAAAAAAGGATGCAAATTTCGTTTGGGTACAACGTCGCACGACCGCGCAATTTTCAGTTAAAGCGACGCAGTGCCGAATCGCAAAAAGGGCTCCGGTCCTAAAGCTGGAAATCCTTCCGGGGCTGAAGTGGTTAAAAAAACATTCCTCTATTTTTTAGCCGAAGAACGTTGGCGTCAAAAACACCAGTTAACGTCGGCCGGGCGTTAGTGAGCGTCGGTGTCAAAAACGCTAAAACGTGTGCTCAGAGATGTGTTGGAGGTGCGGAGAGGAGAAGGGCTCCCTGCTCCACATCTTTTGGTCTTGTAAACTGCTACAGTCATTCTGGACGGAAGTTCACCGTATCATCCAGAAATTCACGGACCGGGCGCTGCCGAGGGACCCGGCGCTGTTTCTACTGCATCACCATGACATCCCAACGAAGGCACACCGGAGATCCATATTGCCGCATATGTTTACGGCAGCAAAGAGCTGTATTCCCCTATTCTGGAAACAGACGCAACTCCCAGCGGTGGCGGTCTGGTTGAGGAAGGTCGCGGAGATTAATGCAATGGAGGACTTGGTGGCCACAGAGAGGGGCCTTAGGGAAAAGTTCACCAAGAAATGGTTCTACTGGCACGAATTTGTCTTCTCCGCAGAGTACACCCAGTTACTGGCTCCTTGACTTGAAGACTCCCCCCTGATTGGGTTAGATGACGTCGGCCCTCGGACTCGGGTAGATGGGGGGTGAGCATCCCTTGCCCCTTTCATTCCCTCTTTCTTCTTTGTCGGCTTCTCACCCTCCTTTCTTTTTTGATTCTTACCTCCTCTCTTGATCCCCCCTCCATTTTTTTATTTATTTATTTTTTATATGGTTTTTTGTGCGGTGCTTCTTCATTTTTACTTTTTCCCCCCCTTTTTTTTTTCCTAGTATTAATATATATATTTTTTCTTCTTCTTTTACTAAATAAAATGTCACGCGGGAGACGGAGACCTCCCTGAGCCGACCTTGACTTATCCAACAGTATTAAGCCCTCAGTTTGGACAGTATTTCTCTGTTTGTCAAGAGGTGGACATTTCATATATTGTACTATACCAGCTCTGATGTGGGTCTCTGTATTTCCTGTGTGCTTTCTATAAATAAAGAATTGATAAAAAAAAACAAAAAAAACGCTAAAACGTTACAGCCTTGGAACTAGGGTTGCCACTTTTTCTTCAAGTCAAACCCGAACACTTTAGCGGCCCACAGAATTTTTTCTTATAGTATAAACTTACATATATTTTGCAATTAAATAACATTTCTAGTCATATGAAGTTAATAACAAGAGTCCCTCTTTACATCAGAGTCCACAGAGTTCCCCTTTTACATCTGAACTTGCAGAGTTCCCCTTTTACGTCTGAACTTGCAGAGTTCCCTTACACTGTAAGGGGGGACTCTGCAGATTCTGATGTTAGGGAGAACTCTGGGGCCTCTAACATAAGGGATGCTCTAGGAACCCTGATTTAAGGGGAAACTGAGAACGCTGATGTACAGAGAGGACTCTGATGTAAGGGGGAACACTGTGGCCTCTGGTGTAAAGGGGAACTCTGACTCTGATGTAAGGGGTGCTCTGAGAACCCTGATTTACCTTAGTGTACTCACTCAGAGGCAGGAAGAGACTTCAGTCACAGACAGGGATGCACCTCTCATCCAGATGTATCTGAGGCTGCTGGACTTCACATTTCTGGCCTCCGCTTTCCTTTTCTACAGGCACAGTGCTGGGGATTGGAGTGTAGGCAGACACAGAGGGGTAGGGGCAGGAGGAAGAGGAGCAGATCAAGCCCTCTCTCCTCTCCTGTCTGTGTGTGTGGGGGGGGGGGGGCTGTTAGTGCTGGGCAGTGTGAAAGAGAATGTAACATAGACTCTTGGCTTAGACAACTGTAGCCAGCAACCCTTCTGGGAAGCCATAGTCCAGTCTGAATAATGTGTCCGGGTTTCAGGTGGTCTGAAACCCGAACACATGATTCCAAACCCGAACTGTCCGGGTGAATCCTGGACAGGTGGCAACCCTACTTGGAACGCGCTGGCCGTGGGTTCTACTTTCAGCTCACTAAGGCCGGCGCCCTCTACAGCTCAAAAACGTCAGCATTTTTAGGGGGCCATTGAATAACATGGAGAGCTGCAAAAAACGTGGTGTCAAAAAACGTCCGTGTGTATGAGGCCTTAAGGTTGGTCTGGGATTAATTTCTGGTGTGACCACCTGCCTGCACTTTATAGGTTGCTACCTTTTTTACCCCCCTTTTTGAACCAGTAGATGTTTCCGTTTGTGGGCTCTTTTTTGAGTCCTGTCTTGGATCTAATAAAACCTTTGTCTTTGTATTTCCAGGTCATGGTCTGACCTAAACTGCAGACAGGGTTCCTCTTGTTTACTTCCAGCTGCTATCATTCTTAAAGGGCGTCATGTACTCACGCCCCCTGATGATGCCTATTGAGGGCGAAACTCAATTGGGGAGTTGGGTCATGTGACGCTGCCGAGCGGTCCTTGTGCTGTGTAGTGGCCGGAGACACATGGCACAGATCCACAGACACTGATACCACAGCTTTTCATACTGCTATGCATGTGAGTACCCTGACTTACTTTTTAATAAACTAAGTTCAATTGTTCATGCTTGCTGCGCAATGAGGTATGTTTGAATCCTATTACATGTGCCATACTGCAGATGACCGGTCCAGAGAGGCTGTCATATAAAGTCATTGGAGGAAGTGTCTCTACCTGTTACGCATATCCTGGTTGGTGGATTGTTACCACCAAAGCTCCTATGACCATCTTCTCATGAAGTGGTCCTACAGTTGGGGTAAGAGGCTTCTGTGATCCCCCTCCTTCCTGGTGATGGACCCTACCATCCCTGCACTGTCCTGGATTTATTCACTCAAATATAGCCTGTGGACTGTATGTTTGCTGTATTGATCTTCAGCACAGATCTGAGAACATTTCTTGCACATGCACCTGTGGACTTTTAATATATTGTTTCCTTAGTGCATTCCATATTTTATCTTTTATGCGTATTATATGCTGCATTTTCATGTTTCATTGTCAGAGCCATGTTTTTGGATATCCTACACAATAAACATGGATACTATTGACCCCCTGGTGTGCAGTGGCCTCCTTATTTGTAAAGAACAATAAAGCCATCTACAATTAAGCCCTTGTGGGTGAAATGCGTTGGTCAGGCCTCCTAGGGTGGGTACTGTCAGAGTCCTGTTTGTGGATTTCCTGAACAATAACATGGATACTAGTGACCCCTGCACTTTGTAGTGACCTCCTTCTTTGCAAAGAACAATAAAGCCCGCTACAATTAAGCCCTTGTGGGTGAAATGCGTTGGTTAGGCCTCCTAGGGTGGGTACTGTCAGAGTCATGTTTGTGAATTTCCTGCACAATAACATGGATACTAGTGACCCTTGCAGTTTGTAATGACCTCCTTCTTTACAAAGAACAATAAAGCCCGCTACAATTAAGCCCTTGTGGGTGAAATGCGTTGGTTAGGCCTCCTAGGGTGGGTACTGTCAGAGTCATGTTTGTGGATTTCCTGCACAATAACAAGGATACTAGTGACACCTGCAGTTTGTAGCAACCTCCTTCTTTGCAAAGGACAATAAAGCCTGCTACAATTAAGCCCTTATGAGTGAAATGCGTTGGTAAGGCCTCCTAGGGTGGGTACTGTCAGAGTCATGTTTGTGGATTTCCTGAACAATAACATGGATACTAGTGACCCCGGCAGTTTGTAGTGACCTCCTTCTTTGCAAAGAACAATAAAGCCCGCTACAATTAAGCCCTTGTGGGTAAAATGCGTTGGTCAGGCCTCCTCGGGTCGGGTGGGTACTGTCAGAGTCATGTTTGTGGATTTCCTGCACAATAACATAGATACTAGTGACACCTGCAGTTTGTAGTGACCTCCTTCTTTGCAAAGAACAATAAAGCCCGCTACAATTAAGCCCTTGTGGGTGAAATGCGTTGGTCAGGCCTCCTAGGGTGGGTACTGTCAGAGTCATGTTTGTGGATTTCCTGAACAATAACATGGATACTAGTGACCCTGCAGTTTGTAGTGACCTCCTTCTTTGCAAAGAACAATAAAGCCCACTACAATTAAGCCCCTGTGGGTGAAATGCGTTGGTCAGGCCTCCTAGGGTGGGTCATGTTTGTGGAAATCCTGCACAATAAACATGGATACTAGCAACCCCTCAGATGTGCAGAGGTTTCCTTCTTTTTAAATTTTTTGAGCATGGACGGCATGTTTTGCCCCCAATACCCAGTCTCTCAAGTGGCAGTGGTGTGGTGTGGAGCAACTTGTAGCAGAGAATTCCCTATGTACAAGGGGCCCAAATGCGTAACTTCCCCTCTCTCCATTTTCTATGTAGGATAAAACATAGAAAGGCTGCTCCATGCATAAAAGTCCAGAAAGACATGGTATTCAAGATCGCCAAGGAAATACCAACAAGTTTCGAGTGTTGTCTCACTTCTTCAGGGCTATGAATATATAAAATCATATGAAACACAGATATAAACAATGTCTGATCCAAAACAATATTATAAAATTATTATATTGCTTTAGATAAGATATTGATTAAAGCTATGGTTTCATACCATACATTGATAAGCTCTGAAGAAGCGGGCAACTGCCGAAACACGTTGCATTTGCCTTGACAATCTTAAGTAAAATAGCATTTCAGAATTTCTATACTTGGAGTTGCTCTTCTACCCTAAAGACCAAGACCATTCACAGAAAATGTATTTATTAAAAAAAAAATGTGTCAAACATTCGCACAGTCTCAACAAAAAACCGCCATAATGTTCTAATATGTTAATTTCCAATGACAGCGCCGCCTAGTGGCCAAGATGCAGTTTCTTCTTGACTGAGGTATCTCAAGAACGACTAGCTAATACTACCACTAGATGGCGCTTGCGGCCATAGGAATTAATCATATCAGACAAAATGTGGCAATTTTTGTGAATGTTTGTCACATTCGTATAGCAATTGTTTTATACACAGATTCCATAGAGTTGCCACTCCAGCCTAAAAACTAAGAACCTTTTAAATACACCCGGAGTGATCCAGAGATCCTCATCCCCTGAAGAATTATTTGTTACCTGGGAACTGCATAGTGAATGTAAGAAAATTATCAAGCCCTTGGGCTACACTGTAGGCAGAATTCCCAAAGCACCTCACAGGGTCACTTTCAGGGTCAAATGGGAATTTCTGTATGGGAGAGAGAGAGGGGGCGTGTCTGGGAATTTCCCCCATGCATTGCAAGCAGAGGTTCCCAGTTTGCTACGTTTTCAAGTGGAGTGGACTGGTGGGTAAGACCACGCAAAAACAATTAAGACGCTATAAATAAACACAAAGAACAATGTGACAAGGTAATCTTTACAAACATAGACATTATATAAAGTACAGGGTTATATAGGACAGCAGACTGTAAAAAGTAAGGCAAGACGCTGTATGGATCACCTAGAAGGAAAAGGGGGTACCGGGTCATCCTGGTTAGTTGTACAGGAATGAATGCAAACCCATTATTGGCCGCCATTTTGTCACTTGAACAATGCCTCTACCTATTAACTTCCTGGGAATTGTTGACCTAACAGAAGAATCTGCTGACATCACTGATGGCTTAGCAAAATATGAGTTGGGTTCTAAAAATGGCTGCCACCTTTGAGGGCAGGTAAAAGGTACCTGTCAGGAAAGAAAATTGTAGGTGCAATGGCTGGCTTGGCTATTAAAGTTGTAGGTCCTCATTCATCCTGGAGCCTAGTCATAGTAGGTCCTATATTTTGATCCTCACAGCTCCCCTTTAAGGAAGACGTCAACCACATTCATTATTGACTTTCAATACATCGCCAAGGGGAACATTTACTGAGTGCCCTTTACCTTGATAACCCCACCCAATGCTGCCAACGTGGTACGTAACATCCACTCCCTCCAAGGGGTGGGAGAACTGAGAGTTTCTTCCATCTCTGGAGGTTGTCATATAATTGATTATCGATTTATGGAACGAGACCAACAGGTATGTGTGTGGTTCTCTAGACCTCAACCGTGGAAGGAGGTTGTCCAATCAGAGAACTGAACAGCTACCTCAAGGAGTGGGTGAACCAAGCGTTTCTTCCATCTCTTGAGCCTGCCATAATATTGGTTACCTACTGAGACCAGCAGGTATGTGTACAGTTTCCTAAGCTTCAACCATTAGAGGAGGTTGTCCAATTAGAGAATTGAACAACCAACTCTAGAGGTTGGTGAACTGAGTGTTTCTTCCATCTCTGAAGTCTTCCATATTATTGGTTATTGACCAAGACCAGCTAGTATGTGTGTGGTTTCCTAGGCCTCAACCATGGAAGGAGATTGTCCAGTCAGAGAATTGAACAGCCAACTCAAGTGGTGGGTGAACCAAGCATTTCTTCCATCTCTTGAGGCTGCAGTATCATTGTTTACTTACTGAGACCAGCAGGTATGTGTATGGTTTCCTAAGCCTTGACCATTAGATGAATGTGTATAGAAGGTCGGCACTCCAAAACTCCAATGCAGTACATTTATTGATAAGTGCAGAGATGATACATGAACAGCAGATGCGTTTCGGCGGGACAAGCCACCTTGGTCACATGTATCATCTCTGCACTTATCAATAAATGTACTGCATTGGAGTTTTGGGGTGCCGACCTTCTATACACATTCGTGATTTGGATGTTTGAGGAACGTCTTGGTCTGTGCACCCACCAGGTGGATTTGGGACTACCTTTTGGATCTAATACTCATTCCCTGTTGAAGCACTGCACACCTGTTATTGCTTGACCATTAGATGAGGTTGTCCAATTAAAGAATTAAAGAAAACAACCAACTCAAGGGGTTGGTAAACTGAGCATTTCTTCCATCTGAAGGCTTCTTTATTATTAGTTATTGACCAACACTAGCAGGTATGTGTGTGGGTCCCAAGGCCTCAATCATGAAAGGTGGTTGTCCAATCAGACAACTGAACAACCAACTCAACTTCTACATCATCTTTGAGGTTAAGTATCCCCAGACACCACCTAAGGGACACTCAAGAATGTTCTAAAAATGCTTCACTTGGCGGCATAGAATATCCAATGAATCATTGGCGACCGGAAGTCCTCCCGTTTGACAGATTGTTTGAAAAATGGTTTCATGCTTTTATTTTTTAACTTCGTTGGTGGTGTTCTATTTATTAGACGTCCAAATGTGTAATTTAGAAGGCTTCAACATTGGCCCATGACAAACCTCATGCAGTTTCCATTAAAGTCTATCTAAAGTCTATTTTTTTTTAAAAAATTCAGATTATCCATTGGACATCCAATTTCGTAATTTAGAAGGCTTCAACATTGGCCCATGACCTTACATCATGCAGTTTCCATTAAAGTCTAAAGCCCATTTTTTAAAAATTTTGGATTGGAGCGGTGAAGGGTTGGAGCCACTATTAGGTCTTTTTTAGCTCAAGAAAGAGATTTTCCATCATTATCCCTCAAAACAGCAGGAAGAAAATCTCTTAAAAGCAAAGGGAAATGCTAGCTGCCACCTCCTGTTTTGGTGAAAGCCTTGGAAGTTTTGGACTTCCCACCGTGACATTAGGTCCTTAGGACAAGGACCACCAGGCCAAATCTCCCAAACAGGGATACAGATAGTAATTCTTCCACACTGAAAAAAAATCTTTTGACTTTAGATAGAATTCAACGAAAATCATCAGTAACACATTTTTAGGATATCATGCAATAACGATGGTGAATTTGGTTGGAATATTCTTACAAAAATTGGCAATTTTTTGTGAATAAGGCATATATTGGATGAACACGGTTGCTTGGAAAAACGTAGGAAGTTCCCGGGTGGACATAAAATTTCTTGAAAGGCTAAAGTTGACCTTCGCAGAGTACAGGAAGCTTTTAGGACCAAAAATTATATTTGACTTAACTGCTTATGTCCCACTCATGTCATTAACCTTTCCCCACCCCCACCCCTGAGCTTACACAGCAGGATAAAAAAAAACTAATGCTTAGGGTATTATGAAACCAACTAATCCACAGCATCGGCATTCTTTCTTCCCAGATGGTTCCTTCTTGGCATGCCAAGTCCTTAATAGTACGACTCTTTCTCCACCCATCCTGGAAACATAATAATAATAATCAAGAATAATCAGGAATTGAAACAAAAATAGACTGTTTTTTTATAAAGTAGACCTTTACCTCCTTAAACATCTATTGACCCCGAAGATCAGGCCCTGATCATGATAAACATAAGTCTTAGGGGGTCTAGTCAGGAGTCAAGGAGGAGGTCAAGTCTAAGAGTTGCTGATCACATGAAATGTGAATAATCCCCCTGTGCATTTTTTATGATCATCAGCTCCACCTAGTGACCATAATGTGGTATTTTCCTGATTGCGGTAATACAGGAAAATACTGCATTATGGCCACTAGATGAAGTTGACGATCATGGGAAATACACATATTAAGCATATCAGGGGAATTATTTGCATTTCCTATGATTGGCAAGTCCATCTACTGGTCACAATGCGGTATTTTATAAAGTATTTTGGAAAAATTCTGAATTATGGACACTAGATGGAGCTGACGATCATAGGAAATACACATATTATACATATCAGGGGGATTATTCACATTTCCTATGATCCGCAAGTCCATCTAGTGGCCATAATGCAGTATTTCTGAAGTATTTCAGGAAAATGCTGCATAATGGCCACTAGATGGAGCTAAAGATTATAGGAAATACACATAGTAGACATATCAGTGGGTTATTTGCACTTCCTGTTATTGTTAGCTCCATCTGAAGGCCATAATGAGGTATTTCAGAAAAATACCTCATTATGGCCACTAGATGGAGCTGGTGATCATAGGAAATACACGTAGTTGACATATCAGGAGGATAATTTGGATTTCCTATGACCAACAAATCCATCTAGTGGCCATGATGGGGTATGTTCCTGAAATATCTCAATTGGGAAAATACTGCTTTATGGCCAGTAGATGGAGCTGACAATCATAGGAAATACACATAATAGACACTGCACGGGGATTATTCACAAAAACCTGTGAATGCAAAAGGCATCAGCACAGCACATTTTTGATAAGTAGACCTCTGAGAGTGTCTTTCATGATAAATGTCAGAGCTTATCTAAATGAAGAGCCCGGGGCCTGTCCTACATGACTGATGAGGCTTTCCAGGAGAATAATCTGTGTAATGTTAAGTTGGGTAATATTAGAATGGGGCCACCTACTCCATGGATGTAAACGCTGTCATGGCCACGGTGATTGAGACATCTAACATTTCAGTTTTAATCTTCTGCTAAAAGATAGGACCACAGGGAACGCTTGAAAAATAATCACGGAGCTGAAGGTAACAGCACAGCTCTGGCATATTCTGTGGTGCTGTACAGAGAATTAGACATGTGCAATCCGTTTTGGTCCGAATCTGAATTCTGACAAATTTTTAGTTATTTGATATGGATTATAAGGGGAACCCCACGCCAAAATTAAAAAAAAACACCAGCGTGGGGTCCCCCCCATGATCCATATCAGACCCTTATTGGAGCATGCAGCCTGGCAGGTCAGAAAAGGGGGGGACGAGCGAGCCCCCCCCCCCTTTTGAACCCTACCAGGCCACGTGCCCTCAACATGGGAAGGTTCTTTGAGGCGGGGGGGAGGGTGGGGTTTCTGTCCTTATTCCCCAAAGCACCTTGTCCCCATGTTGATGAGGACAAGGGCTTCTTCCGCACAACTCTGGCTGGTGGCTGTGGGGGTCTGTGGGTGAGTGCTTATCGGAATCTGGAAGCCCCATTTAACAAGGGGGCCCCCCAGATTCCAATAAGTCCTTGCCTGCAGACCCCCACAACCACCAGCCAGGGTTGTGAGAAAGAAGCCCTTGTCCTCATCAACATGGGGACAAAGTGCTTTGGGAAATGGGGACAGAGACCCCCCCGCCTCAAAGCACCCTCCCATGTTGAGGGCATGTGGCCTGGTAGGGTGCAGGAGGGGGGCGCTCACTTGCCTCCCCTTTCTGACCTGCACACTCAGATAAGGGTCTGGTATGGATTGGGGGGACCCCACGCTGTTTTTTTTTTTTATTTTTCAGTCTTTG
>BLSH010517142.1:251756-272046 GCA_018402905.1 Glandirana rugosa | reverse complement strand
TTTACCGAAGTCGGTTTGTGATTGGTACTCACTTTCTTTACAAAAACACAAGAGTAAGTATAAGAGACTTTTTACCGGTTCTTTAGTATTTAAGACAGTCCCATACATTTGAATACTCGTGTTGACATACACTTTAATGGGGTTTTATGTAAGACGACGAAGAGGACTCATTCCCCTATGGTGTACACACTCTGAAAAACCCTCGGATCGACGCATATCCTGGGACTTTAGGTTAATGGCGGAAGTCCGAAAGATTCCCGCATATAAAAAATAAAGTAAGGAACACAAAAACATTTCTTTCACTCATGGTTAGTGTTTGGCTGAAGCCATTTATTATCAATCAACTGTGTTTACTCTTTTTAAATCATAATGATAACAGAAACTACCCAAATTACCCTGATCAATAGTTTACATACCCTGGGCATTTTGGCCTGATAACATGCACACAAGTTGACACAAAGGGGTTTGAATGGCTATCAAAGGTAACCATCCTCACCTGTGATCTGTTTGCTTGTAATTAGTGTGTGTGTGTATAAAAGGTCAATGAGTTTCTGGACTCCTGAGACCCTTGCATCTTTCATCCAGTGCTGCACTGACGTTTCTGGATTCGGAGTCATGGGGAAAGCAAAAGAGTTGGCAAAGGTTCTGCGGGAAAAGGTAGTTGAACAGTATAAAACAGGAAAGGGATATAAAAAGATATCCAAGGAATTGAGAATGCCAATCAGCAGTGTTCAAACTCTAATCAAGAAGTGGAAAATGAGGGGTTCTGTTTAAACCAAACCACGGTCAGGTAGATCAACTGAGATTTCAGCCACAACTGTCAGGAAAATTGTTGAGGATGCAAAGAAAAACCCACAAATAACTTCAAGTGAAATACAGGACTCTCTGAAAACATGTGGTGTGACTGTTTCAAGATGCACAATAAGGAAGCAGTTGAAGAAAGATGGGCTGCATGGTCGGGTCGCCAGAAGAAAGCCATTGCTACGCAAATGCCACAAAGTATCCGCTTACAATACGCCAAACAGCACAGAGACAAGCCTCAAACCTTCTGGCACAAAGTCATTTGGAGTGATGAGACCAAAATTTAGCTTTTCGGCCACAACCATAAACGCTACATTTGGAGAGAAGTCAACAAGTCCTGTGAAACACGGAGGTGGATCGCTGATGTTTTGGGGATGTGTGAGCTACAAAGGCACAGGAAATTTGGTCAAAATTGATGGCAAGAAGAATGCAGTATGTTATCAAAAATATACTGGAGGAACATTTGCATTCATCAGCCAGGAAGCTGTGCATGGGACGTACTTGGGCATTCCAACATGACAATGATCCAAAACACAAGGCCAAGTGAACTTCTCATTGGCTACAGCAGAATAAAGTGAAGGTTCCGGAGCGGCCATCTCAGTCTCCTGACCTCAATATCATTGAACCACTCTGGGGAGATTTCAAACGTGCAGTTCATGCAAGACAGCCCAAGAATTTCCAGGAACTGGAGGCTTTTTGCCAAGAGGAATGGGCAGCTTTACCATCTGAGAAGATAAAGCGCCTCACCCACAAATACCACAAAAGACTTCAAGCTGTCATTGATGTTAGAGGGGGCAATACACAGTATTAAGACCTGGGGTATGCAAACTTTTGATCAGGGCCATTTGGGTAGTGTGCTGCGTGTGCCCAGGTCATCGGGCACATGAGTAGTGAAGAAACGGCCTCCGTGCCATTCCTTCACTGTGATCGTGCTGTGACTGGCGGCTCCCACGCGCATGCATGGGAGTGACATCACGCGACTCCGGCCAGTCACAGAGCCGGAGATTGCGGCCCCAGAAGGAAGAGGGGCAGAAGATGGACGTGGACTGGAGCAGGGGCATCGCTGGACATGGCTGGCTTCCAATGCAGGTAAGTGCCACATAATGGGCTAGTATGCGATGCATACTAGCCCATTATACTTTTACATTCCAGGGTAACATAGAGGAAGTAAAACACATCAGGATTTACTTCCTCTTTAAAAAGAGTAAACCCAGTTGATTGATAATAAATGGCTTCAGCCAAACACCAACCATGAGTGATAGAAATGTTTTTCTGTTCTCATTCATATTCTCTGAAAAATGGCCAAGAAATCATAAATTCTGCCAGGGTATGTAAACTTATGAGCACAACTGTATATAGCTCTGACATACAGTCAGGTCCATAAATATTGGGACATCGACACAATTCTAATCTTTTTGGCTGCACTGGGAAGCGCCGTCCAATGAGTTCTGAAGCATTTGGCTGAATATGAGAAGATAATATTGCCCGAAACTCTTCATAATTCATCCTGCTGCTTTTGTCAGCAGTCACATCATCAATAAATACAAGAGAACCAGTTCCATTGGCAGCCATACATGCCCACGCCATGACACTACCACCACCATGCTTCACTGATGAGGTGCTATGCTTTGGATCATGAGCAGTTCCTTTCCTTCTCCATACTCTTCTCTTCCCATCACTCTGGTACAAGTTGATCTTGGTCTCATCTGTCCATAGGATGTTGTTCCAGAACTGTGAAGGCTTTTTTAGATGTTGTTTGGCAAACTCTAACCTGGCCTTCCTGTTTTTGAGGCTCACCAATGGTTTACATCTTGTGGTGAACCCTCTGTATTCACTCTGGTGAAGTCTTCTCTTGATTGTTGACTTTGACACACATACACCTACCTCCTGGAGAGTGTTCTTGATCTATCTGGCCAACTGTTGTGAAGGGTGTTTTCTTCACCAGGGAAAGAATTCTTCGATCATCCACCACAGTTGTTTTCCGTGGTCTTCCGGGTTTTGTTGTTGCTGAGCTCACCGGTGCGTTCTTTCTTTCTAAGGATGTTCCAAACAGTTGATTTGGCCACACCTAATGTTTTTGCTATCTCTCTGTTGGGTTTGTTTTGTTTTTTCAGCCTAATGATGACTTGCTTCACGGATAATGACAGCTCTTTGGATCTCATATTGAGAGTTGACAGCAACAGATTCCAAATGCAAATAGCACACTTGAAATGAACTCTGGAGCTTTTATCTGCTCATTGTAAATGGGATAATGAGGGAATAACACACACCTGGCCATGGAACAGCTGAGCAGCCAATTGTCCCATTACTTTTGGTCCCTTAAAAAGTGGGAGGCACGTATACAAACTGTTGCAATTCCTACACTGTTCACCTGATTTGGATGTAAATACCCTCAAATTAAAGCTGAAAGTCTGCAGTTAAAGCACATCTTGTTTGTTTCATTTCAAATCCATTGTGGTGGTGTATAGAGCCACAAAGATTAGAATTGTGTCGATGTCCCAATATTTATGGACCTGACTGTATACTGTAGTGCTGTACAGAGAACATTGAGCCATTTATCAGAGGAGCTTACGCTCTGAAGTCCCCCCACAGTCACACACTATTATTATTATACATTTATATAGCTCTGACATATACCGCAGTGCTGTACAGAGAACACTGAGCCAGTCACATCAGTCTCTGTACCAGAGGAGCTTACACTCTGATGTCCCCCCACAGTCACACACTATTATTATTATACATTTATATAGCTCTGACATATACCGCAGTGCTGTACAGAGAACGCTGAGGCAGTCACATCAGTCTCTGTACCAGAGGAGCTTACACTCTAATGTCCCCTCACAGTCACACACTATTATTATTATTATTCATTTATATACAGTAGCGCTGATATATACTGTAGTGCTGTACAGAGAACAGAGGTGTAGGGATGAGCCATTCCTCTGTGAATTTGGAAAAGGTTTATCCGAATAATATCTGTCATCTGTCTACATGAAAGGTCGTGAAATCGGAGTCTAGATCATCCTTACCTCCGGGGTCACGACGCAAGATGAATTTGCGCACTTCGTCATACACAAAGATGAGCAAGCTGTACGGGAAGGCACAGAACCACCACGTCACCCTGTCATGGGAGGAAAGCAAAGAAAAGTCTTTTTCATGCATTGGATAATAATCGCTGCCTTGAGCTCCAACATCTAATTTTATCATGGTCTGCATAGCGGTGGTTTGACATGATTAGAGCCTGCATAGCGAACATTGTCTTTGGTCAGACTTATGTATTTAGTGCGCTCAGCATAACTAATTTCAAGCAGAACTCAGGTTGAACAGCTAAATACATAGCTGGAATTGTGAACATTGGTCATTCTCTTCGGCTATTCATGTGTAATAATAGCAAGCTAGCAGCACCCCCTGCTGGATATATAGGTAACTGCACCAAGGAGGCATTAGTAAGCTTCTACAGAATCCACTACCCTACCATGTATATATCCCGGCTCCCTACTGTCTCTCATTTGATGGGGACTATCCTACTTTTTGACACCTCTGTTCCGCCCCTTTCACACTGGGACCGCCCGAGCTACAGCGGTAAACCGCTGCTAATTTAGCGGCGATCTACCGCTGTAATAGCAGCGCTATGGCGCCGCTATTCAGGCGGCACCACGGCACTTTTAACCCCCCCACAACGGGTTAAACAGGGGTTAAAAGTGCCGGCGCTCGGCGCTCCCGGAGCGGTGTACAGCCGCTATGGGAGCGCTGCCCATTCAGTTTAATGGCAGGAGCGGTGAATACACCGCTCCCCACATTCCTGAAAATTCATGCATGCAGGAGTTTAATTTTACTCCCGCAAGCGCACCGCCGTGAGAAAGCATCCATTGAGATGCATGAAAATAATATTTAGAGCGTTATTACAGCGGTAATTTTAGCGATTTACCGCTGTAATAACGCCCCAGTGTGAAAGGGGCCTTAGTGGCCTTATGTTAAGATTTCTATTTAAAAAAATGTTATTTAAAGCTGAACTCCAGGCAGTTTTGAAAGACACAAAATGCAGCTCTGCAATCACCAATACATCATTATATGTATTTTTTTTTATTCCAAGCAATACAATGTGACCAGGTGTCAGCCTCCTACAACCCCTGTACAGCAGGGCTGGAATGTGGGAGGAAGAAGCAGCACAAGCAGCCAATGAGTTCATGTGCTGACAGTAAGCATGCTGATAGAAGGAGAGAGCAGAGTGACTGAGTGGTGAGCTCATCACTATGCTACTTCTCCTTTCACTGTCCAGGATGAATGTTGCTCTGGCCATCAGACTGAGGCTATCTAGTGGCAGAAAAGGGGTATCACAGAAGAAATATCTGGATTGAAGCAAAAGCTGGGTTTGTTATTTTATCTTTTAACAGGCTCTTTGTTTTTCATCTTTGGGCTTGAGTTCAGCTTTAAAGTCTCTATTGAGTTTGAGAAAGTGGGTTGAATGATGCTGGTTATACGGCTGAGGACATCTAGTGGCTGAAAAAAGTGCTGCAGGGGACACATCTAGATTGAAAGTATTGCTGGCCATCAGACCGAGGACATCTAGTGGAAGAATTACAGTACTGCAAGGGACATCTTTAGATTGAAAGTGAATATCACTGGACATCAGACTGAGGACACCTAGTGGAAGAACAAAAATACTGCAGGGAACGTCTCTAGATTGAAGGTGATTAATGCTGGCCATTAGACTGAGGGCATCTAGTGGAAGAATAAAAGTACAGAATGGGACATCTCTAGATTGAATGTGAGTATTGCTGGCCATTAGACCGAGGACATCTAGTGGAAGAATAAAAGTACTGCAGGGGACAACTCTGGATTGAAAGTGAATATTGCTGGTCATCAGACTGAGGACATCTAGTGGAAGAATAAAAGTACAGCATGGGACATCTCTAGATTGAAGGTGAGTATTGCTGGCTATTAGACTGAGGACATCTAGTGGAAGAATTAAAGTACTGCAGGGGACATTTCTAGATTGAAAGGGAATATTGCTGATCTTCAGATCTGAGACCGGGGACACCTTGCGATTGAAGGTGAGTATTGCTGACCATCAGACCGAGGACGTCTAGTGGAAGAATAAAAATTACTGCAGGGGACATCTCTGGTTGAATATGAATATTGCAGTAAAAACACACATGTCGCCAAGAAGGCTAGGTGCGTCGCCTCTTCTTTTACAATGTGTTCCTTATGTGCAAGTGCCCCTGTGGGGACGAGAATCTACTCACTTGAGAGGGTACATTCGGAGGGCCACATCCATCCCTGGGCAGTAGGACAGGAAAGCAGCAAGCGCAGTCTCTTCAAGGAGCCCAAATATCAAAATTTTGTTCCTGGGGAGAGACAGGTCTGGTCAGAAGTGGCCATAACTACAACCATATCCAATCCCCTTTGCTGCTGCCTTACAGAAATGCAAATATGACCCCCCCCCCCCATACTTATGTCATTTCTGGAGCAGATTTTTCAAGATTCTGATTGGCTGCTGCCACACTGGCCCCTCCCCTTTACAGTTAAGGGAGGACATAGAGGGGAGATACTGATTGGCAGCCTCTGCCATAGCAGCCAATAGGACCTGCTGTTTCCTGCAGCTAAGCAGAGGAAATGAGAGTGAGACGGAAGTCATACAAAATCCAGAGAATCCCAGGAAAGTGCCTACGGAGGTTCAACTGCCACAAGGGGGGATTGATGGAACTAAATTTTTGATTTTTAGGTCCCCTTTAAGCCGGTTGGCCATTTTTTCCCTGCCAATGTTCTTACTTCATTCCTTGCTGGAAGACGGAATTCCTTCTGGTCTTACAGATGATCAAATCAGCCCACTGGACCACCACAATGCTGGCAAAGAACGCCGTGTGACACGTGAATTCTACCACCTTCCGCTGCTCGTAGGTCTAGAAAAAAAAATCATGTTGCATCTTTTTTTTTTTAATAGCAGGAGACTTAACGTATGGCGAGAGTTCTCAGTCCTGAACCGTACCAGGCCAGATTCAGGGCAAGGATGCAGAACTGCAACCCCCCCCCCCACCACCACCACCCACTGCTAGTGCATAGAATGAGTGCACTGCCCTGCATATATTCTCTGCCCCCTTGCTCTGTTGCATCCAGGGCAGTTGCCCTCTTGCCCACCCCTTGTCCCGACCCTGGTCCAGAGGCAAGCAGTGGGAGGAGTTTTGTAAATATTAAAACGCCTTGATAGGTGGGTGTCAGTCTGGAGGAGTGGGCGTTTCTAGGCAGGCTGTATTTGCATAGGTAATGCCCAAATGTGATGCTGAGCCTCCATGAAAGAACCAAAATCCATTGAATGAAAGAGCGGGCCAGTGACAGTTAGGGTGGGGGGAGGGGTAGATGATGCTTGTCAGAGTTTCCGTACATACCCACTCTTGTCCATAGCTGTCTTCTACATCGTTCATAGAGCGATCGTCCCAGTCCAATCGGATCCCGAGCAACCGAGACGGCAGGAAGCCATTTTCCGCCAGGATGACAAAGTAGGTAAAGAAGCCACCCAGAGCCTGAATCATACCTGAAAAGACAGACGATATCAATGAGGAGGCAAGGCAGATCATTTAATTTACTAAGGGGTCTATGTACAAAATAATTCCCCATACGGATGTCTTCAGCCTTCACATGGGCACAACAAATGATCACTGTATTGTTTGTAATATGATTATCAGCGCCATCTAGTGGCCATAATATGGCACTTCTTTTTCTATTACAAATACTGTAGCTGCTGACTTTTAATATAAGAACATTTACCTGTCCAGGGATCCAGCGGTGTCCTTACCTTACCCAAGCTGATTCTTTAATCGTCTTCGGGTGCAGGTACCGGCATCTCAAGTAAGGGAAACAGGAAGTGAAGCCTTGCAGTTTTACCACCGGTTACCTACTGCGCATGCGGCTCCTTGTGAATGGTCCTATAGTCTTTTGGGACTTGTGATGTGTCCCAGAAGACTGCGGGGAAAGGAGGGGGGTGAACTTCAGGCTTAGATAGCTGCGGAAAATGCAGCAGGTACTTGCTTCACCCTCCCCCCCAAAAAGTGCCAAATGAGGTAGTAGAGGAGGGGAGGGTGCATACAGGTGAACTTCCCTTTTTGGGTGAAGCTCAGCTTTAAAGTGATTGTAAGGGTTAATTTTTTTGTATAACAAACATGTCATACTTACCTCCTCTGTGCAAGGGTTCTGCATAGAGCGGCCCCAATCCTCCTTTTCTGGGGTCCCCTGGCGGCGCGACTGGCTCCTCCTCTTCATTGGGTCCCCCCACGGAGAGCTTCTTTCCATGGGGGCACCCGTGAGGGTGTGCACCCGAGTCCTGCTGCTGTGTCCATTGACACAGACAGTAGGACTCGTACTCTGCCCCGCCCCCGGGTCACTGGATTTGATTGACAGCAGCGGGAGACAATGGCTCCTACTGCTATCAATCTATCCAACGAGGACCCAAGACCGTGGCTGGAGCTGCTGGGCTCATGCTCGTCGCTGGAACTATCGGGTTCAGGTAAGAAAAAGGGGGGCTCTGGGGGGCTGCTGCAGCACAGAAGATTTTTCACCTTAAAGTGGTTGTCATAAGGCTTACCTGTAGGTACCCTGCATATCTCCCAAACCTGCACGGTTCAGGAGATATACAATGTTTTGCATGTGCCGACGTCATGTCAGCACATGCGCAGTGGCCGTTTCTCCACTGACCCTGTGCCGTGACTGGCGGCTCCCATGTGCATGCGTGGGAGTGACGTCACACGACTCCGGCCAGTCACAGCGCCGGAGTCGCGGCCCCAGAACGAAGAGGGGCTGAAGATGGACGCGGCCTGGAGCGGGGACATCGCTGGATGCCACAGACTTTGTTTGCAGGTAAGTGGCACATAATGGGCTACTATGCAATGCATAGTAGCCCATTATGCTTCTAGTTTACAGGGGAATATAGAGGAAGTAAACCCAATCTGGGTTTACTTCCTCTTTAATGCATAGAATGCATTAAGGTGAAAAACCGTAAGACTTTACAACTCCTTTAAGGTATTTCAGAGCAATACCTCATTATGGCCACTAGATGGAGCTGATGACCATAGGAGATAATCATAATACAAATAATATGATGGTCATTCCTTGTGCCGGTGCAAATGCTGGAGACATCCACACAGTCAACTTTTTGTAAACTGACCCCTTATACAACTACACCACCTTGTGGTATATTCTAGAACTGCCACATAAAGTATATATAAAGGATGAGAGTGGCGCAAATTGGTGATAATTCTGGTATAGATTTAATCATCTTAATAAAAAAGCAGTATGTAAATCCAACACATTTCAGGGGCTCAACTCACTCTTCATCAGGGCTTAAAATAGAACTGAAAGTAAATATTTTTTTATTTTTTTTTAAAGCTTCAGATAGAATAGTGAAGGGTTAGAACCCAATGTCAGTTTTTTTTTACTTTTTGCTGTGTCCCCTGCTGTGGGGAGATTTCTCTTCACTTCCTGTCCCAGAGAAACAACAGGAAGTGACATCAAATCTCTCCAAAGCGAGGAGAAATTGGCTTTTAGCCATTTGTCCCCAAATCCGATGTCCCCGTTGTATTTCTGTTCTGTTCTGTTGACAACCATAACATTTTGGATTTCCAATAAGTTTCTGACAGTGGTCACCAGGAGAAATACTCAGAGTAAATCTCACCAGCAGAGACACAGACAGCTATAAAAACCTGACACGAGTTCTAACCATTAATTATTCTATCAAAAAATTAAAAGAGGCTTTCGATACACATTATCAGAATTTCACATTGAGAGATCTGTATACAACTAGCTGACATCACACATCACATGACCAGCAACTTTGGAATGCAAAAGAAGAAAGTCCCAAAAGCCACACATCACAACAAAACCCTATGTATGGAAAGTGAAAACACCCCCAGCCCACGCTCCGTCCAGGCCACACGCCTCCATTGTGTTTCACCCAGTCTATGGGGTTTAAGCCCCTTGGGCAGGGCGAAACGCATTGGGGTGTGGCCTAGGCTGAGCGCCGTCCCTGCCTGCACTCCCAGTGGTTGATAGCAGATGAAGACCTGTCAGAGCCCTGAACAGCACCTGTAGCTTCAGTATAGGTTCACAGCAGCTTTGGACTGACTTATCGGTTTGGCATTTAGACATGCTGATCGGAAGTCAACAATATCAGTGGGTGGGGTTAGGTTTTCATGCAGATCACAAATGTTTTTGCAGTAGGTCTGGACGAGTGGGCGTTCCTAGACAGGCTGTATTTGCATAGGTAACACCCATATGTGACGCTGAGCCTCCAAGATTGAAAGAACTGAAATCAATAAATGAAAGGGGTGGGTTCAGGGACAGTCAGTCTGGGAAGGGGCGGACCAGGGACAGTCAGGCTGGAGAGGAATAGGCTAAATGATGCTGGATGTCCTGCAGCCAGGAAATGGGGCGAGGCTCTGTCAGACTTGCTGCAGCTTCTAATGCACATTGTTAGAAGCTCGCAGTGTGCAGTGAAATCAGTGGAAGCCATTTCATTTCAGGAGAGGAGCCCCTACAGCTGTGAAAGACTGGAGGGAAGGCCTGAGGTCAGATATAAAATGCAAATGATGGTTCCTGGCTTCCCTTTGCCATTCCTGTCCTGCATGCTTGTCCCTGGACAGCCTTCTCAAAGCCCAGCCAGGCATTTAGCATTTTTGGGCAAAAGTCAGCACTGGCAGCCTCTGTGTCTCAGTACAGGTCTTCTATCAAAAATGCCATCTTTCCCCTTTAAAGAAAGCTTAAAAAAAACGGAGCTCATTTACTCAGCGTTCTCGCGTACCCCGCCATGGCGTCAGAGGGGAGTAATTAATCGCAGGAATAACATTTATTTCAGCAGCTGCAATACAAAGAAAGCCCCGACAATTAGAAGCCCGTGTATTATTTGCAGAGTTATGTTTGACTGAGGCTCAATAAAACCGCACGACTCCCCGTGCCCGCTGCTCCCCTCACCGCTCGGCTGCAATCTGTAATTTTGCTCCGTAGGCGGGGCAATCCATCTCTGCAACTCATACCTGCAAAACAAAGCCGGCTTCTTTTTTTTCTTATTTCTCACTTCAAAAGCTGCGCTAATTAAAAAATCAAAACTGCAGGGAAGCGCATTCTCCAGCAGAGTGCGGAAGCCACAGAACCTCCGTCACGATTGTAATGCTGTCTGTGTTCGCTTAACAGGGATTTCCGCTCACTTTCTATTCAGGTGATGTGTGTAAGAAAAAACAGGGGGTAAAGGAAGAATGTGAGCATTACAAGTTTGTGGTAAGTCCAGTATAGATTACTCTTGCTGAAAGAGCAGAAGGTAAAGCCAACGCATTTCGCGGACTCAACCCTCCCTTCATCAGGAGCTATCACAGCCTTTCCTTATGTCTTCTGGGCATCAGGAAATCTTGTGGCCAATAAGAGGTACTGCGGGGAAAATCACATGGAGAGGTGTGTGCGCTAATTATGAATGCAGGAGGGAGATAAGTGTAACCTTGAAGAGAAATGTATTCTCCAGTAGAATGTGGAAGGTTTACAACCTCCATTGTATTGCTCTCTGTGTCCTCAGAAGGTATGAGAAGGTAAAGCCAACGCATTTCAGAGGCTCAACCTTCCCTTCATTAGGAGCTATCACAGTCTTTCCTTCTGTCTTCTGAGCATCAGGAAAACTGAGGACATCTTGTGGCCAATAAGAGGTACTGTAGAGGAAATCACATGGAGAGATGTGTGCACTCATTGTGAATGCAGGAGCCTTCTCAAACAGGAAAACTGAGGACATCTTGTGGCCAATAAGAGGTACTGTGGAGGAAATCACATGGAGAGATATGTGCACTCATTGTGAATGCAGGAGCCTTCTCAAACAGGAAAACTGAGGACATCTTGTGGCCAATAAGAGGTACTGTGGGGGAAATCACGTGGAGACGTGTGGAATGTAGGGGGGCAATAAGTGTAACCCTGAAGAGAAATGCCTTATCCAGTCGCATGTGGAAGGTTTATAACCTCCATCAGGATTGTATTGCGGTCTGTGTCCTCAGCAGGTCAAACCAATGCATTTCGGGGGTTCATCCCTCCCTTTATCAGGAGCTATCACAGTTTTCCCTTGTTTTCTGGGTATCAGCCAAACAAGGAAACTGAGAGCATCTTGTGACCAGTAAGAGGTACTGCAGGGGAAATCACATGAAGAGGTGTGTGCGCTCATTATGAATGCAGAAGGGTGATAAGGGTAACCCTGAAGAGAAATGCATTCTCCAGTAGAATGTGGAAGGTTTGAAACCTCCATCAGGATTGTATTGCTCACTGTGTCCTCAGAAGGTATCCGAAGGTAAAGCCAACGCATTTCGGAGGCTCAACCTTCCCTTCATTAGGAGCTTTCCTTCTGTCTTCTGAGCATCAGGAAAACTGAGGACATCTTGTGGCCAATAAGAGGTACTGTGGAGGAAATCACATGGAGAGATGTGTGCACTAACTGTGAACTAACTGAGCCTTCTCAAACAGGAAAACTGAGGGCATCTTGTGGCCAATAAGAGGTACTGTGGGGGAATTCACGTGGAGAAGTGTGGAATGCAGGAGGTCAATAAGTGTAACCCTGAAGAGAAATGCCTTATCCAGTACCATGTGGAAGGTTTATAACCTCCATCAGGATTGTATTGCGGTCTATGTCCTCAGAAGGTCAAACCAATGCATCACACCTCCCAACTTTAGGAGATGGGAATGAGGGACACCTATTAGCAAAAATATGTAGGCATAGGACACACCCCCTGCCACGCCCCTTTAAAGGAGAAATGTACAATACAAAAATGATTGGTTAAACCCACAAGTGTTTTTTTTTTAAAAAAAAATACATTTATATTGGCTTTTATAATTTATAAATGCAGCAATTTATAAATTGGATGAAAGATTTAGCACTGAGAAACACTTTTTGATAGATATTTGGTGCATTTTATATACAGCTATATAGATCAGACCAAAATGAGGGACAAATGAGGAGGTAAGAGGGACTTTGTTCCAAATCAGGAACAGTTCCTCGAAATCAGGGACAGTTGGGAGCTATGGATGCATTTCGGGGGTTCATCTCTCCCTTTATCATAAGCTATCACAGTCTTTCCTTCTGTCTTCTGGCTATCAGTCAAACAGGGAAACTGAGGGCATCTTGTGGCCAGTAAGGGGTACTGCAGGGGAAAATACATGAAGAGGTGTGTGCGCTCATTATGAATGCAGAAGGGCGATAAGTGTAACCCTGAAGGGAAATGCATTCTCCAGTAGCATGTGGAAGGTTTATAACCTCCATCAGGATTGTATTGCTGTCTGTGTCCTCAGAAGGTATCAGAAGGTCAAACCAACGCATTTCGGGGGCTCAACTCTCCCTTGACCATGTACTATCACAGTCTTTCCTTCCATCTTCTGGGTATCAGTCAAACAGGAAAACTGAGGACATCTTCTGACCAAAAAGAGGTACTGAAGGAGACAGTTTCACATTAAAGGTATTGCAGCCAGAGCTGCCTTTTTTCTTTTTTTTTTTTATTTGCTGAAAGTTGGGCTTTAACTGAAAAGACGCAGCTGGCTCTCATAAATGTGTAACAGGCTCTCATAAAGCCTGGATGCCTTTAGATTGCCCAGACTTACCAATCTGCCCATATGCCATGCTGATTAGGCGCTCGTTCACCAGTTTGTCCGTCCGAGGGTTCCTGGGCTGTCTTTTCATTATGTCGCTTTCAGCAGCTTCATATGCCAGCGAGATGGCGGGCACCTAGTGTGTAAAAGAATAAAAATTGGGTCATGTGACATTTCATCCCGCCATCATGAATACGCAGCCACCGCACAAACTGGGGAACAGTGACACTAAGAGGGTGAAGATGAGTCAAAAGTCACCCTTCCCCCCCAAACCTTGCCATCTCTTCTTCCAATGAGACGATTGTAAGCTATGCACCATTAAAGCTGATCTCCAGGCACACAGCTAAATATACACATTAAATACATACAGTATATACTGTCTACTGGCAGGAGACATGATTTTTCTCTGCTGCAGTTCAGTAACACTTACAGGTCTGATCCCTCCCCCAGCCCATGACTGGAAAGTGAAAGGGGAGGCAGCAGACTGATGAGCCTGCTCTCTCCTCCTGTCAGCATGCTCCCTGCCCCAGGCTCCTGTTGCCGCTTCTTCCTCTGTTTTAGTAAGTGAGACAGAATAGAAGTACCTACCATGTCTGTGCCCAGATCAATACAGAGGATGGTGACGGTGCCCAGAGGCAGAGGGATGTTGGCGATGATAAAGAATAAGAATGGCGTGATCTCCGGAATGTTACTGGTCAGCGTGTAGGCGATGGACTTCTTCAGATTGTCAAAAATGAGCCGACCTGTGATTTTATAAAAAGAACCAAATCAGCTGTGCCAATGAACTAATCATACATTTATTATTACACCAAATTACAGATATTCACATCTTCTGTGCACCAGAAGAGCTTACACTCCAATGTCCTCATTAGAGTCATACACACTTCTGGTTCTACAAACCTTCTTCCACGCCTGTCACAATCGAGGCAAAGTTATCGTCCAATAGGATCATGTCTGCAGCTTGTTTAGAGACATCCGACCCCGCTATGCCCATAGCCACGCCAATATCAGCTTTTTTCAGAGCTGGAGAGTCATTGACGCCGTCCCCAGTCACAGCTACAATGGCGCCCTGCAGAGGAGACCACAGTGACAGTTTAAGCAGCAAGAGAGGGTGCCGAAATTGGTGTTCCATGTACTACAGGAGTTGCCTTCATTGGTGTTCCATATGCTACAGGAGTTGCAGTCATTGGTGTTGCCTGTGCTACAGGGGCTGCCGCCATTGGTGTTCCCTGTTCTATAGAGGCTGCCGCCATTGGTGTTCCCTGTGTTACAGAGGCTGCCACCATTGGTGTTCCCTGTGTTACAGAGGCTGCCTCCATTGGTGTTCCCTGTGCTACAGAGGCTGCCACCATTGGTGTTCCCTGTGCTACAGGGGCTGCCGCCATTGGTGTTCCCTGTGTTACAGAGGCTGCCGCCATTGGTGTTCCCTGTGTTACAGAGGCTGCCACCGTTGGTGTTCCCTGTTTTACAGAGGCTGCCAAAATTGGTGTTTACTGTGCTACACAGGCTGTCGTCATTGGGGTTTCCAGTGCTACAGAGGCTGCCGCTATTGATGTTCCCTTTGCTACAGAGGCTGCCGCTATTGGTATTCCCTGTGCTACAGAGGCTGCTGCCTTTGGTGTTCCCTGTCCTACAGAGGCTGCCACCATTATGTTCCCTGTGCTACAGAGACTGCCACTATTGGTGTTCCCTGTGCTACAGAGGCTGCCGCCATTGGTGTTCCCTGTGCTACAGAGGCTGCTGCAATTTGTGTTCCCTGTGCTACAGAGGATGCTGCCATTGGTGTTCCCTGTGCTACAGAGGCTGCCACCATTGGTGTTCCCTGTGCTACAGGGGCTGCCGCCATTGGTGTTCCCTGTGTTACAGAGGCTGCCACCATTGGTGTTCCCTGTGTTACAGAGGCTGCCGCCATTGGTGTTCCCTGTGTTACAGAGGCTGCCACCATTGGTGTTCCCTGTGTTACAGAGGCTGCCACCATATGTGTTCCCTATGCTACAGAGGCTGCCACCATTGGTGTTCCATGTGCTACAGGGGCTGCCATCATTGGTGTTCCCTGTGTTACAGAGGCTGCCGCCATTGGTGTTTCCTGTGTTACAGAGGCTGCCACCATTGTTGTTTACTGTGCTACAGAGGCTGTCATCATTGGTGTTTCCTGTGGTGCAGAGGCTGCCGTTATTGGTGTTCCCTTTGCTACAGAGGCTGCCGCTATTGGTGTTCCCTGTGCTACAGAGGCTGCCGCCTTTGGTGTTCCCTGTCCTACAGAGGCTGCCACCATTATGTTCCCTGTGCTACAGAGACTGCCGCTATTGGTGTTCCCTGTGCTACAGAGGCTGCCGCCATTGGTATTCCCTGTGCTACAGAGGCTACCACCATTGGTGTTCCCTGTGCTACAGAGGCTACCACCATTGGTGCTCCCTGTGCTAAAGAGGCTGATGCCATTGGTGTTCCCTGTGCTACAGAGGCTACCACCATTGGTGTTCCCTGTGCTACAGAGGCTGCCACCATTTGTGTCCCCTGTGCAACAGAGGCTGCCACCATTTATGTTCCCTGTGCTATAGAGGCTGCTGCCATTTGTGTTCCCTGTGCTACAGAGGCTTTCGCCATTGGTGTTCCCTGTGCTACAGAGGCTGCCGCCATTGGTGTTCCCTCATAACTCCTAAAAATGTGTCATGACAGTATCCATGAGCTGATAAGTTGCACCCCCACCACATTGAATTGGATTTTTTGGAAAATACTAGTTTCTTGACCTTCCTGTTTATCCCCTGGCTTCTCTGGGCCGGGACAATTATACAGATAATGATTTGGCCAATGTGGGTGTTCCAAGGCAGCTAAGTGTACCTGTCTCTGACAGCCCTCCACAATAATCAGCTTCTGCTGAGGCGAGGTGCGGGCAAAGACAATCTCCGTGTGGTTCTTCAGGATGTCATCCAGCTGCTCCGAGGTGAAGTCCTTCAGATCCGACCCGTGCACCACGCACGCCTTCGCCTCTCTGTAGCAAAACAAAAGAAACAAGAAAAAAAATTAAACGAAACATCTGTATTTTATTCCATGTTTTGTTATAATGTAACAACTTTTGTATCAAAGTAAATTTTGTAAATCCTTCCATATATCCAGTGCAGTGACTGGCCCCAGATACACAGAGATGAAAGTAAGCCTCCTGCGTAGGTTGTACCTGTTTATCTGCAGTCTTCTCTACTCTATATCCGTACAAAGTGCAGAATTTATATAGCTTGTCTGAACTTTCAGAAAGTAGGGGGTGGGGAGCTGATTGGAGGGAAGGGCACCCCCTTCATACAGCACACAGGAACAGAGCTGAGGCTGTCAATCACAGGCTGTGTGCTGGATGTCCCTCCCCTGTCACCTTTTTATTTCTTGGTGTCCGGAAAACCTGTCATGAGTGACTCATGCTGATAGCAGAGGAAGGAGGCACCTCGGGGAGATTTCCCTTCACTTCCAGTCCTGAATACACAACAGGAACTGTGAGGAAATCTCTCCAAAGTGAGATAAATCTCTTTTTAATCACCAGAACAGGTGTCCCCATATATTCCTGTTCCGGTGACAACTGTAACAGTTTGGATTTCTCCCCGGTGATCCAGGGACTAATAGAGAGGGTTACTCTCCCCAGACATTACAGCAATGCTCACTATACATCCATCAACCCCATCACACCAAATCATTTTTTTTTATTATTTTGATTAAGGCTAGCAAAAGACAATCACTTGCCAGGACAATTAGATGCCTTTTGACTATTACAGCACCAACACAGATCTGTTGGAAAATGCCCAGAGATTGTCCTGGCATTATTTCAAACTTGTTTTTTTTTTTTTTGGTAACTTCCAGCCAAACAATTCAGTATATTGAAGGAAAAAAGTTTTTTTCTTTACGGTGACAATTGGAAGTCTTCCATTTTAAAGGCGATCAGAATGGGGAAGAATGGTCATTTGTTTAGACAGATTGGTACATTTGATTGATTGAGTGATTGACTTGGCTAGGACCTCATGAGGGTATTCCTGCAGCCTGTGTCCCTGTCTGGGGAGAGTCACCCTCCCTGGATCACCGGGGAGAAATTCAAAATGTTACAGTTGGGTGTTGAGTTATTTCGAGGGGACAGAAAATTTACACTGTTATACAAGCTGTACACTCACTACTTTACATTGTAGCAAAGTGTTGTTTCTTCAGCGTCATCAAAAGATATAATAAAATATTTTCAAAAATGTGAGGGGTGTACTCACTTTTGTGAGATACTGTACAGGGTGGGCCATTTATATGGATACACCTTAATAAAATGGGAATGGTTGGTGATATTAACTTCCTGTTTGTGGCACATTAGTATATGTGAGGGGGGAAACTTTTCAAGTTGGGTGGTGACCATGGCGGCCATTTTGAAGTCGGCGATTTTGAATCCAACTTTTGTTTTTTCAATAGGAAGAGGGTCATGTGACACATCAAACTTATTGGGAATTTCACAAGAAAAACAATGGTGTGCTTGGTTTTAACGTAACTTTATTCTTTCATGAGTTATTTACAAGTTTCTGACCACTTATAAAATGTGTTCAATGTGCTGCCCATTGTGTTGGATTGTCAATGCAACCCTCTTCTCCCACTCTTCACACACTGATAGCAACACCGCAGGAGAAATGCTAGCACAGGCTTCCAGTATCTGTAGTTTCAGGTGCTGCAGATCTCGTATCTTCACAGCATAGACAATTGCCTTCAGATGACCCCAAAGATAAAAGTCTAAGGGGGTCAGATTGGGAGACCTTGGGGGCCATTCAACTGGCCCACGATGACCAATCCACTTTCCAGGAAACTGTTCATCTAGGAATGCTCGGTTCTGACACCCATAATGTGGTGGTGCACCATCTTGCTGGAAAAACTCAGGGAATGTGCCAGCTTCAGTGCATAAAGAGGGAAACACATCATCATGTAGCAATTTCGCATATCCAGTTGAATGGCCCCCAAGGTCTCCCGATAGCACTACACTATAAGCTTTTTTTTCCAGCTGATCTGAGTGTTTAGGGTGCTGTAATATGAATTGAAAATGGATCAAATTGTGTTGGCAAATGATTGTCTTTTGCTAGGCTTGACCATAAATAATAAAAATCTTGATTGGTGGGATGGGGCTGATGGATGTATTGGGAACATTATAGCTAAAAACGTTGCACAAGTAGTACCTAAAATCTGCCACTTGGTGGAGACAATGTCCTACCTGTGCATACATCAGCAAGCAATCATTTATTGAAATGCTGCAATGTTCTAATTAGTTCACAGGGATCCCAGCTGGCAGCATATCCGTCTTCATTGTCCGTAGGGTAAGATGATCAAAGTGAGCCTTTAATAATGTACCATACAGATATATATATTTATATATATATATATACAGTATATCAGATTTTATAGAATGATAACACTCATTGATTGATTTACCATATCAAAGGCTTAAATGCATTGGTCCCAGGAATGTATTTACTTACCTGGGATTGACCTGATTTACTGGGATGTTAAGGCGAGCGGCGATGTCCTCCACAGTCTCGTTACCCTCGGAGATGATACCCACGCCTTTAGCGATGGCCTTGGCCGTAATTGGGTGGTCGCCGGTCACCATGATGACCTGGAAGGCAGAAGTGATTATTGCCATGGTGTGATCTGTTTTTTTTTGCAGCTGGAACTGTTCCTTGGCTGTGACATGAGACCCTGAGCATCCATGATTGAAAGAACTGGAGTCCAATGAATGGAAGGGGCAGGCCAGGGACGGTCAGGCTGGGGAGGAAAGTGCCAGATGATGCTGGATGTCTTAGCTAAGAAACGAGATGGGCCCTATCTGACTTGCTGCAGCTTCTAATTCACACTGAGAAGCTCACAGTGTGCGGTGAAATCAGAGTAAGACATTTCAGTCCAGGAGAGGAGCCGCTACAACGGTGCAAGACTGAAGGGAAGGCTGGAGATTTAAGCAAATATACATTTTTACGGAGCTGCCTGTCAACCAAATGAGCTAAATCTATCCTTCCAACATTTTTTTAAGGATGCTACTCCATATATGATCACCCTGTGGCACTGCGTCCTAAAATTCAAAGTATATTTAATAAGCAATGTAAATTACATCAAGCCTAATCTAGGTCAGGATTCATTTCTACCCAATGAGGAAATCAAGAAAACCTCGGGGAATGTTCTCTGAACTCCGACAGAACTCACAGATTTACCTCCCAGAGGTAACCCAGCAATCATTAGGAGCTCTGTCAGTGATAAAGGTTGGAAAGTTCTTTTTAATAGACTCTCCTCATTCCCAAAGCATGAGATCTGCCCTATAAATTCACAAGTCCTTCCGCATGTATTTGTTACCGATAAAGCTTGAGTTTTGAAGTGAACCGTAGCCAGGTTTTTGTCATTTACTGATCTGCAAATTCTTATGGAGCTATCTGTGAGCTTTAAAACAAAACCTCCCTGACTTTTTCAGCTGCAGGTACTGTGGAGAAATTCATCCTCACTATTGACAGCAAAAGCACTGACATTCTTTTCTCAGCAGCTCAGCTCCCATTGCTTTCCCCTCCTAGTAGGGATTAAGCCCTTTCTTTCCCCCCTCACAACAGCTCCCCCACCCCAGCAGTAACTCAGTAGCTCCTCTACCCCAGCTCCCCCTCCCAGCAGCTCTTTTCCTCCTGCTCCATCTCCCAGCAGTGACTCAGTAGTTCATCTCTCCTCCCAATCGCTCCTCTCACAACAAACTCAGTAACACTTTTCCCCCAACTCCCCTTCCCAGAATGACTCAAACAACACACACACACACACACACCCCCCCCCCCCGACGACCCTTCCCCTCAACCCCCTTTTCACAATGACTCAAACAACACTCTCCTCGCTAACCCTCCTCTCTACTTGATGACTCAGTGACGACCCT
>BLSH010517142.1:230258-247344 GCA_018402905.1 Glandirana rugosa | reverse complement strand
GAGTGTCGTAAGGACGTGTTTCTGAGAGTAGTGACGTAACGTGTGGTGTCGATCTAATGGTCCGAGTGTAGTAAGGACGTGTTTCTGAGGGTAGTGACACAACGTATGGTTTCGATCTATTGGTCCATCTAGCTGTGGTGTGCAATGCAGTGATGAGAGTCTTTGTGCAGGAATGCTGTGAGTCTGGTTGCCTAGCTGTGGTATGCAACACAGTGATGGGAGTCTTTGTGCAGGAATACTGGGGGCCTGGTTCCCAGGATGTGGTGTGCAATGCAGTGATGGACGTCTTTGAGCAGGAATACTGTGAGCCTGGTTATCTAGCTGTGGTGTGCAATGCAGTGATTGAAGTCTTTGCGCAGGAATACTGTGAGCCTGGTTATCTAGCTGTGGTGTGCAATGCAGTGATGAGAGTCTTTGCGCAGGAATGCTGTGAGCCTGGTTATCTAGCTGTGATGTGCAATGCAGTGATGAGAGTCTTTGTGCAGGAATGCTGTGAGCCTGGTTATCTAGCTGTGGTGTGCAATGCAGTGATGAGAGTTCTTATGCAGGAATGCTGTGAGCTTGGTTACCTAGCTGTGGTGTGCAACACAGTGATGGGAGTCCTTATGCAGGAATTCTGGGGGCCTGGTTCCTGGGATGTGGTGCGCAACGCAGTGATGGAAGTCTTTGTGCAGGAATGCTGTGAGCCTGGCATCAAAGCATGTGCAATAGACATATACATGCATGAGTAATCCATTTCTGTGATTTACAAACTCCTGAAACAAAATGTAGCCAGTGGGTGATGCCGCTATGTACTGTATATCCGGGGAGTGTCGGGACAAGGTCATCCAGGACCCAGGGCAAAGATGCCAAACTGCCCCCCCCCCCCACTTAGGGTTAGGGTTAACAGTGATGTCGCTGACGCTACTCCTGTCAGCCTTGTAACAGAAGCAACTGGCCATCCCTGCAATAAACCATTGCTCCCAGGGCACCTGTCCCTCCTGCCCACCCCTTGTCCCGGCCCTATATCCGGCAGCTTCCTGTCTCATTTCACTCGGATGTTAGCACCGCCGCATTGGTGAAATGCCCTGCTTGCTTTTCCCTTCCTGTGCATCTACTATGACTACAGACTGGCAGTGGCGGGCTCATTCACGGACTGCACTCACCTGGTATTTGTTGGTGGAGTTGAATGGAATTTCAGCCACTTTCGGGCTCTTCTCTCTCATTTTCCTTACGGAGCCGCAGGAGAGTTCTATACACTTGAGCAGAGCCGACTCAGAGGCATCCCCTGCCGTATCTCTCTGTGGAACAAAAATTTTTTAAGGCTATGGGTTAACGGAATGTAAGCCCCCCATTCACAAGCCAATTACACATTCACAGATTAGAAAAACCTATAACCAATCAGATCATAATCAAAGAATGTGGAATGAGACTTTTTTAGGTACTTCTTTAGATATGTGTTCAATATCAGCCTGAAAAACCTCCAAGCGTTGCAACTCATAAAGTGTCTTCATCAGGAGGTAAACAGTAGATTACAAAACCCAATGATTCACTGGCAAAAAAGAGGATGAGAGGAGTCCAAAAGGGCCCTACCAAATGGGTCAGATAAGATGCAAGGGATGTAAGCCCAGCCACAGCCCCAAAAGATAAGGAAAGAGGTGACCTATAATCTACGAGCAATAGGGGCTTGTAGAAGTCTAACCTGATAATAATAGGTAGTAAGGCCAGGGGCTCACAGGAACACTTCAATGGTAACAAACGGATCCCAGCAGAAGCAGCAGGCTTATAAGGCATAAGGAAAGAGCCTGCTGCTTTTGCTGGGACCCGTTTGTTACCATCAAGGCGTTCCTTTCAGCCCTTAGCCTTGCTAATTACTATTATTTGGTTGAGACTTCTACAAGCCCCTATTATTCATCGGTCTCCCCTATATAGATTTATGTTATCTTTTTGGGCTGTGGCTGGGCTTATATCCCTTGCATCTTATCTGACCCATCTTTTTGGACTTGCACCCTCTCTTTTTTGCCAATGCATCATTGGGTTTTGTAATATACTGTTTATCTCCTGATGAAGACTTTATGAGATGAAACGCGTTGAGGTTTTTTCAGGCTGATATAGAAGACATTTTTACTGAAGGAATTATATGATGCAGATATTGTTATATGTATGGTAACAATTTTTAAGCTTTGTGAATAAAAAAAATATACTTTTTAAACATTTTATGGTTATTTGGTACTTAAAAAAGTCCCATTCTACATTCTTTGATTACATTCTATTAGGGATGAGGTACCTCTTATAACTCTGGTTAGGTCTAAGCAACGAGATTATAACCAATCAGATCATTGCAAGGCCAGACCCAGCCATAGCCAGTGTATCAGTGTAGTGTAGCATTCACAGGTTAGAGCACTGTGGTCGAAGGTTGACACATCCATCTGGTTTAGGGATCCAAAGTTCTCCACACGAAAAACCTTCATGAACTTACCTTGGAAATGGGTGTCTTTTCTTGGCCCACTTTGAACACGGCGCGGTTGCAGAGGCCACCGATCCGAGACAGGGCGGTCCAGGTGGGTGAGCGTTTATCAAAAGTGGTTCCTGGAATATAGGAATTCAAAGCACTGCATCACTGAGGTACTTTATTGGTTGCATGCAAATATCCAACCAGGTCAGTCAACCACAGGTAAGTCAACCCTTGGTAAGATGCAGCCCTGAAACCTTGGAGGTACCCATTGTCAAGGGACCAATAGTAACCAAGAATGTTTGGCAACGTCGTTAGGGGGGGACAGACTTAGAAATCAGTAGACATGTGCAGAACGAAAGCATTTGTTTTGTTTCATTTGGACTCTTTACTTAAATAATTTTGTTTAGTTAAATTCGATAAATTCATTTTTGGAATTTGTTTCATTTAATTGTTTTTTAATTTAATTCGAATTCGGTCAAATTCAGAAAATTTCATTCAAATTCGAATTGGCATTTGAATTAGAATTTATTCTATTCAAAATTCAAAATTCGGAAGACCATTATATTCTTTCTAATGTATTCTATTCTAATCTATTCTTTATATTCTAATTTATTCTTTTCGAAATTTAAATTTATTTTATTTGAAATTTGAATTTCGGAAGACGATTATATTCTTTCTAACTTATTCCATTCTATTCTACTTTTTTCTAGTCTATTCTTTTTTCTAATTGATTCCATTTTTTTTATTCTGTTCTTTTATTTTCTCTTCTATTTTGTACTTTTTTACACTAATCTATTATATTCTTTTATTTTATATTCTATTCTATTTCATTCTATTTTTTTCTATTCTAATCTATTATTTTATTTTCTATTCTATTGTATTATTTTATATTATCTTCCTTTATGTTCTATTCTATTATATTCTTTTATTTTAATTCTATTCTGTTCTGGTTTACTCTATTCTATTCTATTCCTTTATTTTCTATTCTTTTTTATACTTTTCTTGTCTTCGAAACTTGATTCTAATTCAAATTTCGGGCAAAATTTGTTTTGTTATTTTGGATTTGTTTGAATTCATTAATATTGTAATTTGGAAATTCAGATACATCTGAATTTCCGAATAATGAAAAAATACATCCGAATTTAGTTTCAGAACGAAACGAACCGCACTAGAAATCAGCAACCACTTTCATAATGGAGCAATGGTCAAAGATAGAATGTCCTTTGGTGGTCTTTCTGGCAGACAAAGGTCGGGGTAGGATGGGACAAGCATTGATGTCATGACAAACCTGACTGGTCCTCGGTGGTGTCCGCCTCGTGGATCTGATTGTCAAACCACATGTGGGCCACGGTCATCCGGTTCTGTGTCAGCGTCCCGGTCTTATCGGAGCAGATGGTTGAGGTGGACCCAAGGGTCTCCACAGCTTCTAAGTTCTTCACAAGGCAGTTCTTACGGGCCATCCTCTTGGCCGTTAGCGTTAAGCACACCTTGAAGGTCAAAAACAAAACACTGGGTCATGGACCACCTCAACACTTGGGCAGAGTCTAATTCCCTCTATTGTATCTCTAGACCTCCAGGTAGTGAATCCTCACCGTGACGGTGGCCAGAAGACCCTCTGGCACATTAGCCACGATGATCCCGATGAGGAAGATGACAGCTTCCAACCAGGAGTAGCCAAGGATGAGGGAAAGGACAAAGAACGAGACCCCCAGGAAGACCGCCACACCTGTGATGATGTGGATGAAGTGTTCAATTTCCGCGGCAATGGGTGTGCGTCCTACTTCAAGGCCTGAAGCCAGTGTAGCAATGCGACCCATGACAGTGCGGTCGCCAGTGGCTATGACGACACCTCGTGCAGTTCCTATACGTAAAGAAAAAAAAAAACTTACTAAGGTTAAAACTAAATTCACCCACCCTGCCTCCGTACTCTTCTTAAGAGCCCTCAGTCCCGAGCAGAGGCGTAACTAGAACCTTCAGGGCCCCGGTGCAAGAAAATATGAAGGGCCCCCTGGCCAGGGCCCTTCCCTCTTCCCACTGATCCTGGGGCCCTTTACTCCCATCGCGGGACCCTTTCACAAGTATTGCAGCTGGGCCCCCTTTCTGCCATCTTCGGGTCTCCCCATGGTGGTGAAATGCCAGGGCCACAATTACAACCTTTGCAATCCCGATAGTTCCCTCACTGTGTCAGTAGTTTTTAATTATATATATTTTTTTACCATTCAATTTTATTTCTTTTACAATTTTATTTTTACAATCTGTAGGGGGGCTTTGATGCGATATCAGGGGTCTAAACAAACCTCAACTCTCAATTTACATCTGTGTGGCCTCAGCTGCACATAATGAATGGACAGGAATAGCTGTGCACTGAGCCTCCCATTCATTCAGAAATGGAAAAACAGTTTGCTATGATTCAGTTATGAATGAACCAATTGGTACCAATCACTGACTCTGTCCATTCAGAAAAGGAAGGAGCCAGTAAATGACAAATTTACCGACCCGTTCCCATCTCTCCATCATGACCCATCTTCTACAGCAGCTGGCAGGAGAGAGGAGGGGGAAGACAGCAGCTCTGTGGGGGGGACCAGGGAAGCACACAGGGACCCTGGGAACAGCAGAAGACAAGTAAAGTGGATACAGGAAAATGGAGGAAATTGGGTCCTCTAAATGCCACCCCCCGCCATCCCTCCTATTCAGGTGTACAAGGGAGGCACACGGGCCCCCTGGACCATGGGGCAATTGCAACCCCTATTGTTACGCCCCTGGTCCCGAGGCAAGCAGTGGGAGGAGTTATGCAAATGTCAAAACGCCTTGAAGGGCGGATGGCAGCCTGGAGGAGTGGGCTCTCCTAGGCAGCCTGGAGGAGTGGGCTCTCCTAGGCAGGCTGGAGGAGTGGGCTCTCCTAGGCAGCCTGGAGGAGTGGGCTCTCCTAGGCAGGCTGGAGGAGTGGGCTCTCCTAGGCAGGCTGGAGGAGTGGGCTCTCCTAGGCAGCCTGGAGGAGTGGGCTCTCCTAGGCAGGCTGGAGGAGTGGGCTCTCCTAGGCAGGCTGGAGGAGTGGGCTCTCCTAGGCAGGCTGGAGGAGTGGGCTCTCCTAGGCAGGCTGGAGGAGTGGGCTCTCCTAGGCAGCCTGGAGGAGTGGGCTCTCCTAGGCAGGCTGCATTTACATAAGAAACACCCACATGTGATGCTGAGCCTCCATGAACGGTCTGAAACCCAATGAATGAAAGGTGGTGGGCCAGGGACAATCAGGCTTGGGAGGAAAGGGCTAGATGATGTTGAACATCTTCCTGCCAGGAAATGGGTCGGGCTCTATCTGACTTGCTGTAGCTTCTAATGCACATTATTATTATTATACAGGATTTATATACATGGTGAGAAGCTCACAGTGTGCAGTGAAATCAGAGGAAGCCATTTCAGTCCAGGAGAGAAGCAACTGTGCAAATCTGAAGGGATGCCCATAGTTTGGCTTTAAACCCCCATTACTTTAATTCCATCTTCCCCATTGGATCCAGAGAAATTTGGCGAAATTATGAAATTTCAATGAAATCTCCAGATGTCATAAAACCTCTCAGCTTTGTGCATCCCTGGTCACACAGTAGAGCAGGGAATACTCATCGGCGTTCTCGAATAATCCTACACAATGGTTGCGCGGAGACAGGTACACTTTAGGAGATGTTTGTATAATGAGTCCTTGGCCTTCTCAGCAGGCTGTTTTGTTCCACTGCTGGACTCACATTCCGGCTTTGTTCTTCGTCTCCGGACATCCATCATTCCTTTTCTTTCTTTTTTGGAGGCTCTCTGGCTGTGAACTGGGAAAAGTTTCAAAAGCCGCCATTGAATTTCTCTGTGGGTTCAATAGAGGGACTGTCATGGTTGGAGAAGAGAGAATAGCACCCTGTGTTGGTCCTCCATGACCTGCTGTGCACCCTGGAGGAGCTTCAATAGGAATCGCAGCTGCTGCACACAGGATAGAATAGCCGAGCTGAGACATAAAACCGCCAAAGCTAACAATCTAATAACAGCCTTTCTCAGTCTACATAACTCAGATGAACCCTTGAAATAACTTTCGAGTTACAGGGAACCCCGGATGATAATGATTATATCTACATCTCAGGGTACATTGAAGGGAACATTGAGTTGAGATGTAGGAATAAAGAAAAGAATAAGGAATGTGACATAGTAATTTCACATCCAGGGCTGCTCCATATAATTAAATAATTTTCACCATTATTCATGACATGCAACAAATAATAATAATGGTCAAAAAAGAAATGTAGATAGTGAAAATTGTAGTGTTCCTTCATATTGGTAGTTAGTGAAGAGCCTCCTTACATTGGTGGTCAGTGAAGAGTTTTCTTACATTGGAGGTCAAAGAGGAGCCTCCTTACATTGGAGGTCAGTGAAGAGTTTTCTTACATTGGAGGTCAAAGAGGAGCCTCCTTACATTGGAGGTCATTGAAGAGCTTTCTTACATTGGAGGTCAGTAAACAGTTTTCTTACATTGGAGGTCAAAGTGGAGCCTCCTTACATTGGAGGTCATTGAAGAGTTTTCTTACACTGGAGGTCAAAGAGGAGCCTCCTTAGATTGGGGGTCATTGAAGAGCTTTCTTACATTGGAGGTCATTGAAGAGCCTCCTTACATGGGTGGTCAGTGAAGAGTTTCCTTACGTTGGAAATCATTGAATAGCTTTCTTACATTGGAGGTCAAAGAAGAGCTTCCATATCCTTCTATACCCTGGTGGTCAATGGGAAGCATACTCCTTACACTGGTGGTCAGTGGGATGAATGTCCCATACATTGGTGGTTATTGGGAAAGGGGTCCCCTTACACTGGTGATCAATGGGAAACATACTCCTTACATTGGTGGTAATTGATTTGAATGTCTTTACATTGATGGTCATTGGGAAAGGGGCCCCCGTATACACTGGTGGTCAATGAGAAGCATACTCCTTACAGTGTGAACACTAACAATAACATACAAAGGCATTTACAACTCTGCCCCAAGCTACATTACCAATCTTATCTCCAAATATCACCCAACCCGTTCTCTCCACTCCTCCCAAGACCTCCTGCTCTCTAGCTCCCTTGTCTCCTCCTCCAACGCTCATCTCCAGGACTTCTCCAGAGCCTCTCCCATCCTCTGGAGCCCACTACCCTAATTTGTCTGCTCATCTCCTACTCTGTCCACTTTTAGGCGGTCCCTGAAAACTCACCTCTTCAGGGAGGCCTATCCTACCATTAGCTAACAACTGAATCTTCTTCTTCCCTCATCAGCTCATCCCACACAGTTACTACCTTTTGTTTCACCAACCCTTCCCTGTTAGATTGTAAGCTTGCAGGAACAGGGCCTTCCTAACCCTCTTGTATTGAATTGTATTGTCTCCCTTTATATTGAAAAGTGCTGGGCAAACTGTTGGCGCTATATAAATCCTGTATAATGATTTAATATTTGTCCCTCACATTGGTGGTTATTGTAAAAGGGGTCCCCTATACATTGGTGGTCGGTGGGATGAATGTTCCTTGCATTGGTGGTCGGTGGGATGAATGTCCCTTACATTGGTGGTTATTGGCGCCACCTTACAAATGGCTACAAAGATTATTAGTGTCATAGGTTACTGAATTTAGAGAAAAAAATTCTAATTACTCAAGGAATCCATAGCAACCTCTGGAGGAACCTTAGAGTTCCATGGAACCCTTGCTGAGAAATGCTGATCTAAAATGTAGGCAGCTACCCAAGGTTCCTCACATCCATACTTCTGAACCTTATTCATTGCCTCCCTTCCATCCCCATCCTCACCTTCCACACAGTTGGTTGAGAAGAAGGCGATGTTCCTGGTCTCCAGAGGATTTTCATGGGTGAAGTCCGGTGAGCGGGTCTGTGGTTCAGACTCCCCGGTCAGCGAAGAATTATCCACCTGGTGGAAAGAGCCTGGATTAGCAACCTCAAAGTAACCATGCATGTTCAGAGGACAGTCCACACAAAAGAAATGTGCCAGTTATGGGTGGAGTGTGTTGTGATATGTCATGTGGCACTCTCCCTGGCATATTTACCAACACTGTTCCTGCCCAACTTGGAGTGTACCCACCCACCTTGGGGTATTACTGCCCACCTTGGAGTGTACTCGCCTACCTTGGGGTTTTACTGCCCACTTTGGGGTGTTCCCGCCCACCATGGGCGTCCGCAGACATTTTTTCAGGGGGGGGGCATCATTTTAAGGTCACCCATGCTATGCCGCTGTGGTCAGAGAATTTTGTTTTACTTGGAGATGTCTACAGAAATCCCCAGTTATGTTCACGTTATTCACCAGAGATACCAGTGAAAGAAGAGGAGGGGCTCCATATTCAAATGGCAGTTTATATAGGGGAGCGGTGACACAGAGGTTAGCCAGCAGTGTGTGAAGAAACAAAGGTTGCTCCCAGGTTACATGCTGCCTGTTCATTCTGAGTCTGTTTACCCTGCAGTGCAGATCAGTACAAGACAGCATAGCAAGCTGGAGGAGATGTTGGCACATGAGCTTGGCAGTTAGATGCAGTCAGTTTGTTTTCATAGCTGTGGAGATGATTGATATATATATATATATTTAGAATCCAGATATGATATTTTTACAATGACAATGAGACCATCCTCTGCAACTATCACACATACAAGCAGCGGTCAGGTCTCACCTTGCAGCCATTAGAGGAGGTGATTCTCATATCTGCTGGAACGCGGTCCCCGCCTTTCATCTCCACCAGATCACCGACCACCACAGCTTCAGCGTTAATCTGCAGCTTCTCCCCCTCGCGGATCACCAGAGCTTGCTGGAATAGTGGAAAGAAAACTGACATCTGTAACTGACCCAACCAGACTGACCAAACTGACCAAACCGGCCAGACTGACCAAACCGACCAAACCAACCAGACTGACCAGACTGACCAAACTGACCAGACTGACCAAACTGACCAAACCGACCAAACCAACCAGACTGACCAAACTGACCAGACTGACCAAACTGACCAAACTGACCAGACTGACCAAACTGACCAGACTGACCAGACTGACCAAACCGACCAAACTGACCAGACTGACCAGACTGACCAAACTGACCAGACTGACCAAACCGACCAGACTGACCAGACTGACCAAACCGACCAGACTGACCAGACTGACCAAACTGACCAGACTGACCAAACTGACCGAACCGACCATACTGACCAGACTGACCAAACTGACCAGACTGACCAGACTGACCAAACTGACCAGACTGACCAGACTGACCAAACTGACCAGACTGACCAGACTGACCAAACTGACCAGACTGACCAGACTGACCAAACTGACCAAACCGACCAGACTGACCAGACTGACCAAACTGACCAGACTGACCAAACTGACCGAACCGACCATACTGACCAGACTGACCAGACTGACCAAACCGACCAGACTGACCAAACTGACCAAACTGACCAGACCGACCAGACTGACCAAACTGACCAGACTGACCAAACTGACCAGACTGACCAGACTGACCAAACTGACCAGACTGACCAGACTGACCAAACTGACCAGACTGACCAGACTGACCAAACCGACCAGACTGACCAAACTGACCAGACTGACCAAACTGACCAGACTGACCAGACTGACCAGACTGACCAAACTGACCAGACTGACCAAACTGACCAGACTGACCAGACTGACCAAACTGACCAGACTGACCAAACTGACCAGACTGACCAGACTGACCAAACTGACCAGACTGACCAGACTGACCAAACCGACCAAACTGACCAGACTGACCAGACTGACCAAACTGACCAGACTGACCAAACCGACCAGACTGACCAAACCGACCAGACTGACCAGACTGACCAAACCGACCAGACTGACCAGACTGACCAGACTGACCAGACTGACCAAACTGACCGAACCGACTAGACTGACCAGACTGACCAAACCGACCAGACTGACCAGACTGACCAAACCGACCAGACTGACCAGACTGACCAAACCGACCAGACTGACCAGACTGACCAAACTGACCGAACCGACTAGACTGACCAGACTGGCAATTGTCTGGTTAAACATGGAAATTGATTATTGTCAGTTCTTGTAAAGAAACTTTATTGTTTTAGAAACTTTCTTTGCTTATATAATTATTTATTCAATAAACTATCTATCTATCTATCTATCTATCTATCTATCTATCTATCTATCTATCTATCTATTATCTATCTATCTATCTATCTATCTATCCCATATCTATCTATCTATCTATCTATCTATCTATCTATTATCTATCTATCTATCTATCTATCTATCTATCTATCTATCTATCTATCTATCTCTAATTATCTATCTATCTATCTATCTATCTATCTATCTATCTATCTATCTATCTATCTATCTATTGATCTATTATCTATCTTTCTATTTATCCATTATCTAGCTACACTTTATTAACAAAAGTATTGGGACGCCTTTTGCCTTGGGTTTAGGAGTGTCTATGGGAATGTTTGACCATTCTTCCAGAAGAGCATTTGTGAGGTCAGGCCCTGATGTTGGATGAGAAGTCCTGGCTCACAGTCTCTGCTCTAATTCATCCCAAAGGTGTTCTATCGGGTTGAGGTCAGGACTCTGTGCAGGCCAGTCAAGTTCCTCCACCCCAAACTCACTCATCCATGTCTTTATGGACCTTGCTTTGTGCAGTGGTGGCAGTCATGTTGGAACAGGAAGGGCCATCCCCAAACTGTTCCCACAAAGTTGGGAGCATGAAATTGTACAAAATGTCTTGGTGTGCTGACGCCTTAAGAGTCCCCTTCACTGTAACTAAGGGGCCAACCCCAACCCCTGACAAACAACAAAGACATGGATGAGCGAGTTTGGGGTGGAGGAACTTGACTGGCCTGCACAGAGTCCTGACCTCAACACTTTTGGAATGAATTAGAGCGGAGACTGCGAGCCAGGCTTTCTCGTCCAACGTCAGTGCCTGACCTCACAAATGCTCTTCTGGAAGAATGGTCAAACATTCCCATAGACCCTCCTAAACCTTGTGGACAGCCTTCCCAGAAGAGTTGAAGCTGTTATAGCTGCAAAGGGTCAGCCAACTCGAACCCTACGGACTAAGACTGGGATGCCATTAAAGTTCATGTGCGTGTAAAGACAGGTGTCCCAATACTTTTGACAATGTACTGTATCTACCTATCTATGCCAAATATCATCATAGGACTCGCCTCTCCCTACCTGGGGCACCATGTTCTTGAAGGAGTCCATGATCTTGGAGCTCTTGGCTTCTTGGTAGTATGAAAAGCATCCGGTGACGATGACAACCGCAGCCAAAACCACTCCGAGGTACAGCTGTAAAACAGTACAAGAGATTTGAACCCTGAGCCACACATAAATCACGTTTGTACCAATTTATCAAACTTCAAACAGCACTTAAGGCATGCTAAAGCGGCCCTTTGGTCATTCTGTCATTTTAGCATGCCTTAAGTGCTACTAAGAACCCTTGTAAGTGCTATTGAAAATTTATGAATTAGGGCCATTGTCATCTTTTTCAATTACCTGCCTTAAAGTAGCGCCAACCAGCCTGACCTTCACCCTAATAATGCCTTCAAAAGCTTCTTAGAGGGACTTTATTGAATGAATACAAAAAGAGTAAGGAAGGTGGCACCGAAAATGCAATTTGCTTGGCTGTCACACTTATCCAATGCCCTCAATAACTCCTGAATTACCAAACCAGAGCAAGAAACTGTGACCTCATGGCGACTTTCTCATTTGCATGCTTGTTCTGGGTCAGCATTTCAGAAAGAAGGCAGAGGCACCCAGGCAAGTAGCATTCCTGAAGAAGACAGCAATGAGAAGCTTAAAGAGCTTCCCTGCCCTGGTAACCCAATTATCATATGCAAGCAAATCAGGGAGGTTTGCAGCTTTTCCTTTCTCCTGCTGTCCCCCGAGAGCTGTGCTGGGATCCTCAATTGCTTTGCCAGCACAAATTTTCTTTCTGATAGCTAAAAATTCCTCCAAAGGAGTAGTCAGAGGAAAGAAAGATTAGCAGAATCCTTCGGGATCTTTCGAAATGCCACCCCAACTTCTGCGGGGGAGGGGTGGAGCCAGATAAAATTACGTCTATTGGGTTTCTAGGGGTGCTGAGCAGAGCGATTGACAAAATTGATATTTGCTAAACCTTTCATCTAATTTCTAAATTGCTGCATTTGTAAATGTCAACAGCCAGTATAAAGGGAATGTAGTGGTTAAAAAAATGCACGTGTAGGTTTAACTATTGCTTTTTTTTAGTATAATTCTCCTTTAAGGGGGGTGGCAGGGGGTGTGTCCTATGCCTACATACTTTTACTAAAAGGTGTCCCACGTAAACATCTCAAAAGGTTGGAAGGTATGGGTTCATTATGAGCATAGGCATGCGCACAGGGTGTGCCGGATGTGCCTGGGGCTGTCTTTAATATTGATTGGACCCTATCAACTATTTGCAGGCTCAAGGGGAAGCTGCATTGGGCCCCACAACAATGACTGACCCTTTTGCCCCATGTTAAAGATGGCCCTGGGCACACCCAGGGCTGTCTTAATGCATGGGCACAGCCCAGGGGGCCCTAGGTGCATGGGGGGCCCCATGGTAATCTTGCATTACATCATACTTGCCAACTGTCCTGGATTTGCTGGGACGGTCACGCTTTTTACTAAGCTGTTCCGGGATGGCCGGATTTTATTGAAAGTACTAATAAATATATGTTTAATTCTATCAACTATTTATACTTTAATTTAAAGAAATTGGGTCAGGGTGGTAGGGGCCCCAGTGAAATACTTTGCCCAGGGGCCCATGATGCTATTAAGATGGCCCTGGGCACACCCTAATAACCGCATGTGCCAGGGGTGGCACCAGGTGAGAGGTTGGAGGTGCCAGTGGCCAGTGTTAATGCCCCCATTATATTAAAGGCTAGGTTCAATGGTAGGAACACGTTACACCCGTATGTAGGGTGTAACGTAATATTCCCCCGATCAACTGTCTCCCACCACCAGAGCCTCCTCCCTGTGACAGCCGGTGGAATTCATATGTGTTTGAGCTTTGGGGTGTACACCCTAATGCAATAGTCTTCACACCTATGATTATGAGTATAGCCATAGTTCATAGATGCCAACTGTGCCAGGTTTGGAGGATCAGTCCTTTTTCTTGGACCTCAGTCCTGCTGATGGTGTGTCCAGGGCAGTGTCCCGGGATCACAGTCTCACCAGTGGCGTATCATCCATGGGTGCAGGGTGTTCACTGAACACGGGCCCCGAGGGGTGGGGGGCCCAAAGAGCTCTGACCAACACTGCATGTAAGGATGATCTGTCCCTGGTTGACAGCCGGGGATTATCGGTGCGGTGTGGGCTTGCACACGGGCCCACTAATTTCATGATACGCCCCCGAGTCTCACCCTGATTTTGGTTACTGCACACCAACTCAACAAAGCATTCATTGATGGCCATGAATGGGTGGCCCCTGAGGTGGGACTACTCTGGGACTGCCAGTCATTGGGCAGACTGTAGGCAGGGGGGGTAACCGTGAATGAAGTGATAGTAAGATCAAATATTCTTCATGCATCCCACTGACGTTGTCGTTGATCGGCTCGTCCTCCATGGCGATCTGAATCCCGTAAGCCAGGAAGCAGAGGGTGGCGCCGATCCACAGCAAGATGGAGAAGCCACCAAAGAGCTGGCGGCAGAACTTCACCCACTCGGGGGTGGTGGGCGGAGGGGTGAGGGCGTTGGGTCCTTCCTGGGCCAGGATCTCGCTGGCGCGGGTGTTCGTCAAACCCTGTCGTGCGAAAAAAAAGAAACGGGGAGATGACTGTGTGGTGGGAACTCAAAAAGATGCAGGACAACATGGCTGGCGCAACCCAACATTTTCGGGATGGGGGGGGGGGGCTTCATGTCTTACCTTGGTCAGATCTGTGCCGTATTTTTTCACCAGGTCGTCCAGGGAGAGCTTGTGGTCTTCCTGGTGAAGGAAAAAAATGAAATAACTTTGTCAACATGTCCATAGTCTTCAATGGTGGGTTTCAAAAACTCCTAAATTGGCAGTAAATTACGCATTACAATCTGAATGTACAAACTCTGTGTAGTCTCCTTCACATTGGCCATACATGTTATACATTGTTGGTGCATGCGCTATGCCAGGGGTCGCCAAACTTTTAAAACAAAGGGCTAGTTTACTCTCCTGCAGACTGTAGAGGGGGGTCGTACTGTGGCTATCAGGGGTAGACAATGTCCCAGGATCAGTGGAAATAAACAATACCCCATCCTTAGTGCCATAGGGAGGGATTGTGCCCCAGGGTTGATGTAAAAGAGAGAAATTGTGCCCTATCATTATTGTCATTGGGCCCTATTGTTGGTGTCACTGGGAGGAACTGTGCACCATCATTAGTGTCATTGGGCCCAATTGTTGGTGTCACTGGGAGGAACCGTGTCCCACCATTAGTGTCATTGGGCCCCAAAGTTGGTGTCACTGGGAAGAGCTGTGCCCCATAATTAGTGTCATTGGGCCCCATTGTTGGTGTCACAAGGAGGAACTGTGCCCCATCAATAGTGTCATTGGGCCCCATTGTTGGTGTCACTAGGAGGAACTGTGCCCCATCATTAGTGTCATTGGGCCCCATTGTTGGTGTCACTAGGAGGAACTGTGCCCCATCATTGGTGTCATTGGGCCCCATTGTTTGTTTCACTGGGAAGAACTGTGCCCCATCATTAGTGTCAATGGGCCCCAATGTTTGTGTCACTGGGAGGAACTGTGCCCTATCATTAGTGTCATTGGGCCCCAATGTTTGTGTCACTGTGAGGAACTGTGCCCTGTCATTAGTGTCATTGGGTCCCATAATTGGTGTCACTGGGAAGAACTGTGCCCCATCATTGGTGTCATTGGGCCCCATTGTTTGTGTCACTGTGAGGAACTGTGCCCTATCATTAGTGTCATTGGGTCCCATTATTGGTGTCACTGGGAGGAACTGTGCCCCATCATTAGTGTCATTGGGTCCCATTATAGGTGTCACTGGGAGGAACTGTGCCCCATCATTAGTGTCATTGGCCCCCATTTTAGGTGTCACTGAGAGGAACTGCGCCCTCATTATTAGTGTCATTGGGCCCCATTGTTGGTGTCATTGGGTGGAACTGTGTCCCATCATTAGTGTCATTGGGAGATTGTACAATTAGATTGCAGCATGTATGGCCAGCTTGGCCAGGTACCGTTCTTCATTTCCTCTGTAAGTTAACCAGCCTGATGAACAAAGGAGAGGCTGGGTCTAGTTAATTGGTTTTATTGTAGCAGTTTTTGTTTATTAATTAGACTGTTCCTTATGCTCACCATGGTGACTTCCTTCTTCAGCTCATCCATCTCCCTCTCCTTCATCTTCTTCTTCCCCCCACCGTTGTCGGCGTTGGTCGCCGCCGGCGAGTACTCTCGGCCCTCCTGCGGAAAACGAGACATTTTGGTTAATATGGAGGAAACTGATCGACCTTTTTTATCCCTCCAAAAAAAAAAAAAAAATATTTGGCTACTTATAATTTAATAATTTTCTTATTTTATCTATGCATTCTATTGTATTGTTTCCTATCATTGGTGATTGTGAAGCTTTCTGGCTGATATCACGGTGATGGGACTCCCCGTCTCCTGAGTGTGCATAACAGCCTGACAAAGCAGATTCCCCCACTACTACAGGAATATAAACCATGGCAGGGCTCTGTGTGTAATACAGTTATGTAGACTTAAGAGCCGGGAGACAGCGTGGGTTGAGGCAGTGGAGGGGAAGCAGCTGTGAGAACTCCTGACTCCCAGCTCCAGAGTCAGCATCAGTCAGCATACATAATAATAATAATAATAATATATAGATCAATAATAATAAATAAGGTGCATGCGTGGGGAAATGGTGGGGGAGTCATAGATCCTCTGTAGATAAACATGTAGAAATGTTAGAATTGGGAAATTAGCTTTAGGATTCTTTTTACATGAACCCGATTGTGACCAGCGGTGACCATAGAACAAAGTGCCGGATGATAGAAATGTCAGATATTCCACTCACTACACGGATCTTCATCCACAAACCGACATCGGAAGATCCGTACCATAAAGTATCTTTCTGTACAGGACCTGACAGAGAACGCTGCACAGAAACTGGGCCAGACACCATGTCATAGATAGATAGATAGATAGATAGATAGATAGATAGATAGATAGATAGATAGATAGATAATTAGATAGATAGATAGATAGATAGATAGATAGATAATGGATAGATAGATAGATAGATAGATAGATAGATAGATAGATAGATAATAGACAGATAGATAGATAGATAGATAGATAGATAGATAGATAATAGACAGATAGATAGATAGATAGATAGATAGATAGATAGATAGATAGATAGATAATGGATAGATAGATAGATAGATAGATAGATAGATAGATAGATAGATAGGTAATAGATAGATAGATAGATAGATAGATAGATAGCTAATGGATAGATAGATAGATAAATAGATAGATAATAGATAGATAGATAGATAGATAGATAGATAGATAGATAATGGATAGATAGATAGATAGATAGATAGATAGATAGATAGAGAGAGAGAGAGAGAGAGATAGATAGAGAGAGATAGAGATAGATAGATAATTAGAGATA
>BLSH010517142.1:150179-167780 GCA_018402905.1 Glandirana rugosa | reverse complement strand
CCTCACATGATACCACGGTGCCCAGGGCAGACACACCGCCCAGCCCTGCTAATAATTTTATGTTTAATTCTATCAACTATCTATACTTTCATTTTTGAGAGTACTTTACTTTGCTCAGGGACCCATGATGCTAATAAGACAGCCCTGCTCTGTGCTTGTCGGGAAAGTGCACAATTTTGCGGGTGTTCCCGCCATGCAGTAGTGTGAATCTCGCCTTATCAAATTATGATATAAAAATGTATTTCTATGGCCTCGCTCACACAGATGGCAGGGGGGGTCAGTAAAACCAAGAGGATGATCTGCGTTTTTAGCGCCTTCCAACCATTCCCCTCATGCACCCCTTGGATTGTGCATCCGGCGCACTCTGTGATCCTTGCGTCCTTTGGAAGCAGAATTTCCAGTTATCGGTCCTCACGCGCTGTCACAGTGTGAGGAGAGGAGAGCCGGTAACCGGAAATCCTAACAGAGGACATGCAGACAGATAAATAGTGCCCTGATGATCAGAGCAGCCCCATCAGTGTCATCAATGCTGCCCATCACTGCCTCCTCATCAGTGCTGCCCATCAGTGTCACCTATCAGCGCCCATCAGTGACGCAAATCAGTGCCCATCAGTGTCACCTATCAGTGCCCATCAGTGACGCATATCAGTGCCCATCAGTGTCACCTATCAGTGCCCATCAGTGCCGCATATCAGTGCCCATCAGTGCTGCCTTATAAGTGTTGCCTCATCAGTGCCCATCAGTGCTGCGTCATCAGTGCCTCCTCATCAGTGCCCATCGGTGCTGCCTCTTCACTGGCCATTAGTGCTGCCTCATCACTGCCCATTAGTGCTGCACTGCTGCCTCATCAGTGCAGCCTCATCAGTGCCGCCTATCAGTGCAGCCTCATCAAGTGCCGCCTCATCAGCGCCTATCAGTGTTTCCTCATCAGTGCCAATCAGTACTGCCAGATCAGTGCCACCTCATCAGTGCCTTCTCATCAGTGCTGCCTCATCAGTGCCTCCTATCAGTGCCACACGTCAGTGAAGCCTCATCAGTGCCACCTATCAGTGCCACATATCAGTGAAGCCTCACCAGTGCCACCTATCAGTGCCACATATCAGTGAAGCCTCATCAGTGCCTCCTATCAGTGCCACACATCAGTGAAGCCTCATCACTACCACCTATCAGTGCCACATATAAGTGAAGCCTCACCAGTGCCACCTATCAGTGCCACATATCAGTGAAGCCTCATCAGTGCCTCCTATCAGTGCCACACATCAGTGAAGCCTCATCAGTGCCTCCTATCAGTGCCACACATCAGTGAAGCCTCATCAGTGTCACCTATCAGTGCCACATATCAGTGAAGCCTCATCAGTGCCTCCTATCAGTGCCACATATCAGTGCAGCCTCATCAGTGCCTTCTCATCAGTGTCTATCAGTGCCCATCAGTGCCACTTATCAGTGCCACACATCAGTGAAGCCTCATCAGTGCCTCCTATCAGTGCCACACATCAGTGAAGCCTCATCAGTGCCACCTATCAGTGCCACATATCAGTGCAGCCTCATCAGTGCCTTCTCATCAGTGTCAATCAGTGCAGTCTATCAGTGCCCATCAGTGCCACTTATCAGTGCAGCCTCATCAGTTCCTACTCATTAGTCCATCAGTGCTGCCTCGTCAGTGCCTCTTCATCAGTACCGCCTCATCAGCGCACATCAGTGAAGGAGGAAAATGACTTATGTGCAAAATTTTATAACAGAAAAAGGTTTTTTTTTTGTTGTCAAAATTTTCCATCTTTTTTCGTTTGTTTAGCAAATAATAAAAAAAAACCCAGTAGTGATGAAATATCGCCTGGGCTGGAAGAGGGTATAAGTGCCCAGTAAGAAAGTGGTTAAAGCACGGGAAAAGTTATACATCATTTCAGCAAGCAGTACCACCGCCAAACTTAGCCCATACAAGTGAATGAGGCCATGCCGCAATGCTTGGCTCTGTGGTCACGGTGCAGTATTTCAGTAGTAAGGCCCTGTTCAAATATCGCTGAGCGAGAATGCGGTTTCCCAAATTTTTTTAACGCGCTTCTGCGCGTTGCACACAGGGCAGCCCGTGCGCTTAAATGCGACTACATATTGGCCTGATGTTACACAAGCGATTTGCCACAATTTATTTTGTGTCAGGGTGTTTAGTTATTTATTATTTTTATACATTTTGTTAAAGGTTAGGGGTTCATTATTTATTTATTATTACATAGTACTCATTTATTGTATTTATTTATTATTTATTTATGATTATTTGTATTTATTTGTGTATTTATTTTACATTTATTTATTCATTTGTTAGTCGTATTAACACCCTAACCCTAACAAAACAAATAATAAATAACCCTCACCCCTAACCCTAACCCTAAACTAACCCTAACTCTAACCCCTTACACTAACAAACAAAAAAAAAATGATAATAAAAAAAGAAATAAAAGCTAATGGAAAAGCTAAAAAAAACGAGCAACAAATGATGCAACAGATTATAGTTTTTTCTATTGGCTAATAAAAAAAACAGCAAAGCTCGAAAATGCAATATAAAACACTCCAAAAACGTGCAAAAAGAGAAGAAAAAAAAAAACACCACAAAAACGCTCAAAGACGCAATGCTCCGGTGTGAATGCAGCCTTACGGAACTGAGCAATCGCACGCTGTTCCAACAAAGGCGGCCTTGCGGGAAGTCTTTGAGCGTTTTTTTTTTGACGCCGCCGCCATCCCGTAAAGAGTCTTGGGGTTCTGCCACGGTGATAGAGCCCAGCTGACGTCACGCGGGGTTAACAGCGCTTTATCAGCGGAGCGCCACCAGCCTATCGGACACCTAATTGGTTAAGTGGCGCCTATCTGCGTTCACGGTTGGAGGTCGCAGGGGGGTCAATGCCTTCGCCTTGTCAACGCACGTCAGCCCGATTCCTCACTCCAAGTCCAGATCCATTGTTGGCACCGCAGAGCTGCGCTAACTTGGTCTCCATGGAAACCCCATCCTCCTGTTGCCACCTCCCCCCCCCCTTTTTCCTCCAGTTGCCCCCACCCTCCTGTGCCTCTTCCTGCGGTACACAAGGTCGGTCACCCCTCGGGCAGCCGGTCAGGAGAGCCAGCGTGAAAACAGGAGAAGCGCGGCCTTTCACCTAGTAAAATAGAGCGCGGTGCGTTCAAGCGAGCGGCCGATCTGCTTTGCCCCCCGGGTGGGGGACGGCACAATAATGCGCTCATCAGTCTTGGCGGTTCTGTAGAAGGAAAAACTAAATGAGTTTGCCTCGGCCCACCTATGGCAAATGCCAATTATTTTGCCTGAGAAACGGGATTTGTGACATTTACATCCGGCTAATGACCCCCTATTGGTATAATGAAATGGTGCAGGTTTTCATGTTATCACTCACTGTAAGGTAACCACCAAACCCCCCCTTCCCTCCTTTTCCCTTTTCTCTAGTATTTATGAATTTCCTGCATGTCAATGGGCAGGCAGCTTTTAGCGAGATTAAATGTTTTCATGCCATCACCACAACCAACATCAGGGCTGGGCAAATGGGGGGGGGCAGTTGCCCCAAGCGCAGAATGCAGGGCTGTACTCCCATCTACATCATGTGGTAGTGGCTGGGAAGGGAGAGGGGGCAATTGTGTGCATCTTTGCCTACCATTTGTGTATATTCCTGCATGCTGGTGGGCAGACAGCTTCTAGAAAGCAAAACATGTTTTCATGCCATCACAACCCTCCTCTTTGCCCAATATTTATGTTTATTTCTGCATGCCGGTGGGCAGACAGCTTCTAGAAGCAAAAAATGTTTTCATGCCATCACCACCCTCCTCCTTACCCCATGCTGGTGGGCAGACAGCTTCTAGAAGCAAAAAATGTTTTCATGCCATCACCACCCTCCTCTTTGCCCAATATTTATGTTTATTTCTGCATGCCAGTCGGCAGACAGCTTCTAGAAAGCAAAAAATGTTTTCATGCCATCACCACCCTCCTCTTTGCCCAATATTTATGTTTATTTCTGCATGCCGGCGGGCAGACAGCTTCTACAAGCAAAAAATGTTTTCATGCCATCACAACCCTCCTCCTTACCCCATGCTGGTGGGCAGACAGCTTCTAGAAGCAAAAAATGTTTTCATGCCATCACCACCCTCCTCTTTGCCCAATATTTATGTTTATTTCTGCATGCCGGTCGGCAGACAGCTTCTAGAAGCAAAAAATGTTTTCATGCCATCACCACCCTCCTCTTTGCCCAATATTTATATTTATTTCTGCATGCCGGTCGGCAGACAGCTTCTAGAAGCAAAAAATGTTTTCATGCCATCACCACCCTCCTCTTTGCCCAATATTTATGTTTATTTCTGCATGCCGGCGGGCAGACAGCTTCTAGAAAGCAAAAAATGTTTTCATGCCATCACCACCCTCCTCCTTGCCCAGTATTTTTATATATTGCTGCATGATAGTGGGCATACAGATTCTACAAACACAAAATGTTTTCATGCTATCACCACCCACCACTATCACCCTCTTCCTTGTATATTTCTGCATGCTGGTGGGCAGACAGCTTCTAGAAGCAAAAAAATGTTTTCATGCCATCACCACAACCAACATCAGGGCTGGGCAAATGGGGGGGGCAGTTGCCCCAAGCGCAGAATGCAGGGCTGTACTCCCATTTACATCATGTGGTAGTAGCTGGGAAGGGAGAGGGGGGCAACTGTGTGCATCTTTGCCTACTATTTATGTATATTCCTGCATGCTGGTGGGCAGACAGCTTCTAGAAGCAAAAAATGTTTTCATGCCATCACCACCCTCTTCTTTGCCCAATATTTATGTTTATTTCTGCATGCCGGCGGGCAGACAGCTTCTAGAAAGCAAAATATGTTTTCATGCCATCACCACCCTCCTCCTTGCCCAGTATTTTTATATATTGCTGCATGATAGTGGGCATACAGATTCTACAAACACAAAATGTTTTCATGCTATCACTTCCCACCACTATCACCCTCTTCCTTGTATATTTCTGCATGCTGGTGGGCAGACAGCTTCTAGAAGCAAACAATGTTTTCATGCCATCACCATCCTCTTCCTTGCCCAGTATTTATGTGTATTTCTGTATGCTGGTGGGCAGGCAGCTTCTAGAAACAAAAATGTTTTCATGCCATCACCACACCCGCCGCCCTCTTCCTTGCCCAGTATTGATGTGTTTTTCTGTATGCTGGTGGGCAGGCAGCTTCTAGAAGAAAAATGTTTTCATGCCATCCTCACCCTCTTCCTTGCCCCGTGTTTATGTGTATTTCTGCATGCTGGTGGGCAGACAGCTTCTAGAAGCAAAAAAATGTTTTCATGCCATCACCACAACCAACATCAGGGCCGGGCAAATGGGGGGGGGGCAGTTGCCCCAAGCGCAGAATGCAGGGCTGTACTCCCATCTACATCATGTGGTAGTAGCTGGGAAGGGAGAGGGGGGCAATTGTGTGCATCTTTGCCTACTATTTATGTATATTCCTGCATGCTGGTGGGCAGACAGCTTCTAGAAGCAAAAAATGTTTTCATGCCATCACCACCCTCCTCTTTGCCCAATATTTATGTTTATTTCTGCATGCCGGCGGGCAGACAGCTTCTAGAAAGCAAAAAATGTTTTCATGCCATCCCCACCCTCCTCCTTGCCCAGTATTTTTATATATTGCTGCATGATAAAATGTTTTCATGCTATCACCTCCCACCACTATCACCCTCTTCCTTGTATATTTCTGCATGCTGGTGGGCAGACAGCTTCTAGAAGCAAACAATGTTTTCATGCCATCACCACACCTGCCACCCTCTTCCTTGCCCAGTATTGATGTGTTTTTCTGTATGCTGGTGGGCAGACAGCTTCTAGAAGAAAAATGTTTTCATGCCATCCTCACCCTCTTCCTTGCCCAGTATTTATGTGTATTTCTGCATGCTGGTGGGCAGACAGCTTCTAGAAGCAAACAATGTTTTCATGCCATCACCACCCTCTTCCTTGCCCGGTATTTATGTGTATTTCTGCATGCTGGTGGGCAGGCAGCTTCTAGAAGCAAAAAATGTTTTCATGCCATCACCACACCTGCCACCCTCTTCCTTGCCCAGTATTGATGTGTTTTTCTGTATGCTGGTGGGGAGACAGCTTCTAGAAGAAAAATGTTTTCATGCCATCCTCACCCTCTTCCTTGCCCAGTATTTATGTGTATTTCTGCATGCTGGTGGGCAGACAGCTTCTAGAAGCAAAAAAATGTTTTCATGCTATCACCACCACTATCACCCTCTTCTTTGTATATTTCTGCATGCTAGTGGGCAGACAGCTTTTAGAAGAAAAATGTTTTCATGCCATCCTCACCCTCTTCCTTGCCCAGTATTTATGTGTATTTCTGCATGCTGGTGGGCAGACAGCTTCTAGAAGCAAAAAAAAAAAAACTGCCATCACCACAACCTCCACCCCCCTCCTTCACTAGCATTTTTTTCTATTTCTGCATGTTGGTGAGTGGGCAGACAGCTTATAGATTGCATGAAATGTTTTCATGCCATCACTCACTACAACAGACCCCTACTCCATTAAAGTGTATACTTGTATGTTGATGGGCAGGCAACTTTCAGAAAGATTTAAGGCCCATTCACACTGTTGCAGTCTTTTGCGCACGCGTTGCGATGCGCTAAAACGCGCGTGCCCGTTCGTTCTGAATGACACCCCGCTGGCGGACGCGCGCAACGCACTAACAGGCACCTGTGGGGTGCTGGCAAAAATGGTGCATGCGTTGTGATGCGTTTCAATGGTACCAACACATTTAGGCCGCGTTCACACCTAGGCGTATTGAAAACGTGTGCAAAATCGCTGCGGGTTAGCGTGTGTTCTCGCGTTACGCGCATAGGGCAGCCCCCAATGTAACAGGCGCCATGGAGCTTTTTGCGCGTTGCGCTTCTTAGTTTTTCGACCGCGCATTTCGGAAGTGTTTGTGTGGCCCTTTTTCCACGCAGAGAAACGCGCGCCTGCTTGCTGCGCCTGAGATGCCGTTAACAATGAACGGCACTGCAAGCGACTTTCGCGCTTTTTCAGAAATCTGCACAGAAACGTGGGATTTGGCGCTCTGTTGCGAGACACTCAGGTGTGAATGGGGTCCAAATGAAAAATGGATACAAAGTATAAACTTGTGATGGTTCTGTAACACAAAGAAGATGTAATAGACGGAACGCGGCGTAGATTGATGGCGCGGTTTTCTCTCCTTCTGCGCGGTGGAAAATGGAACATTTAGGAAATCATTTGTTTATTTTTTACATTTTTTTAAAATGTATTTTAATGTGATTGTATATTAAATCGTTTGGTTTTTTTTTGTTTGTTTGGTTTTTTAATATCTTGTGTTTATTAACCACTTGTTTTTTTTTTAAAGATACTCTTTAGAAAGCATTTTTAATTTAAGGTACAAAACAAAGTCTATTGGACGTATTTATCATTTATAATGTATTTTTTATTTTTATTTAAATTTTTTTTATGGCAATCACTTGGTTTTATTTGTATATTTTTTTTGTATTAAATAATGTGTTCCTTATTTATTTGCTATTTTTTAATTTTTTTCATAAATCATTTGCTTACTATTTTTTATTATTTTTCATGTTTTATTTATTTAATTTTTTTTTTTTTTTAGGAAATCACTTTTTTTTGTTTTTTTAATGTATTTTTTTTTTTTTAAATTGCCGTTAACAATGAATGGCACCGCAATCGCTTTTCACATTTTTTTTTTTTTTTATGAATGTGCACAAAAACGTGAGATTTTGCGCGCTGTTACGAGACACTCGGGTGTGAATGTTGTCCAAATGAAGAATTGATACAAAAGATCAAAGTATCAATTTGTGATGATTCTGCAACATGAAAATGCAATGGCCAGGATGCGGTGGAGATTCATAGCGCGGTGTTCGCATGGAACGTTTAGGAAATCAAACGTTTATTTTTTTTAAATTCTGTTTTTAAATGTAGTGTTCTATACATTTAAAAAAAAAAACATTTAATGTATTTTAGTGTGGTTGAATAAATAATGTATTTCTTTTTTTATTTTATTTTAATATTTTGTGTTTATTAATCACTTGGTTATTTGTTTATTTTTTTTTTTTTTAAGATACTCTTTATTAAGCATTTTTAATTTAAGGTACAAAACAAAGCCTGGTGAAAGACAAATTCCAGGGTCGGCAACGTGTGGGCAGCAAAGGTACCAGAGGGCTAAGCAGAAGAGTCGTCGTAGACAGGCCAGGATCAGGGCAGGTGGATAGTAGCAAAGTCCACAGGAACAGGAAGTCACTCAGAAGCAGACACAGGGGTCACAGGCATGGGCGTCCGCAGGTAGGGGCAAGGGGGGGCAATTGCCCCCCTGTGAAATCAGGGATCGGATCGGGGGTTCCCCTCTAGGTCCTTATCCTCTTGAGCCATGTATGCAGTTTCTGACAGTCTCTTGGGCCATGTATGCAGTCTCTGACCGTTTCCTGTACCATGTCCGCAGTCTCTTACTGTCTCCTGTACCATGTCTGCAGTCTCTGACCGTCTCCTGTACCATGTCTGCAGTCTCTGACTGTCTCCTGTATTATGTCCGCAGTCTCTGACTGTTTCCTGTATCACGTCTGCAGTCTCTGACTGTCTCCTGTACCATGTCTGCAGTCTCTGACTGTTTCCTGTATCACGTCTGCAGTCTCTGACCGTATCCTGTACTATGTCCGCAGTCTCTGACTGTTTCCTGTACCATGTCCGCAGTCTCTTACTGTCTCCTGTTCCATGTCTGCAGTCTCTGACCATCTCCTGTACCATGTCTGCAGTCTCTGACCGTCTCCTGTACCATGTCTGCAGTCTCTGACTGTCTCCTGTATTATGTCCGCCGTCTCTGACTGTTTCCTGTAATATGTCTGCAGTCTCTGACTGTCTCCTGTACCATGTCTGCAGTCTCTGACTGTTTCCTGTATCACGTCTGCAGTCTCTGACCGTATCCTGTACTATGTCCGCAGTCTCTGACTGTTTCCTGTATCACGTCTGCAGTCTCTGACTGTCTCCTGTACCATGTCTGCAGTCTCTGACCGTCTCCTGTACCATGTCTGCAGTCTCTGACTGTCTCCTGTAACATGTCTGCAGTCTCTGACCGTCTCCTGTACCATGTCTGCAGTCTCTGACTGTCTCCTGTAACATGTCTGCAGTCTCTGACTGTCTCCTGTACCATGTCTGCAGTCTCTGACTGTCTCCTGGATCATGTCTGCAGTCTCTGACCATCTCCTGTATCATGTCTGCAGTCTCTAACCATCTCCTGTACCATGTCTGCAGTCTCTGACCATCTCCTGTATCACATCTGCAGTCTCTAACCATCTCCTGTACCATGTCTGCAGTCTCTAACCATCTCCTGTACCATGTCTGCAGTCTCTAACCATCTCCTGTACCATGTCTGCAGTCTCTGACCATCTCCTGTATCATGTCTGCAGTCTCTGACTGTCTCCTGTAGTATGTCTGCAGTTTCTGACCGTCTCCTGTAAAATGTCTGCAGTCTCTGACTGTCTCCTGTACCATGTCTGCAGTCTCTGACTGTCTCCTGTACCATGTCTGCAGTCTCTGACTGTCTCCTGTACCATGTCTGCAGTCTCCTGACCGTCTCCTGTACCATGTCTGCAGTCTCTGACTGTCTCCTGTATCATGTCCGTAGTCTCTGACTGTCTCCTGTATCACGTCTGCAGTCTCTGACCATCTCCTCTATCACGTCTGCAGTCTCTGACCATCTCCTGGATCATGTCTGCAGTCTCTGACCATCTCCTGTATCACGTCTGCAGTCTCTGACCATCTCCTGTACTATGTCTGCAGTCTCTGACCATCTCCTGTATCACGTCTGCAGTCTCTGACCATCTCCTGTACTATATCTGCAGTCTCTGACCGTGATAATGAAATTATGACATTGTCAAAAAGGGGCAGAGCATGGATGACCTTGAAATTATGCCCCCCCCTGGAAAAAGTTCTGCGGACACCCATGGTCACAGGTGCAGGAAAGTCTCTGACAGGCCAACACACTGGAACGCTGTAGAACAGACAGCACCTACTTCCTGGTGTTGTCCTGCTTAAATGGTCACTATTGCGCCATTAGCGCGCGCGGGAAGCCAAAAACGGCCAGGAGGACCATTTTCCTAACAGCCTATTGGACGTATTTATTATTTTTAATCTATTTTTTATTTTTATTTCAATTTTTGCAAGACACTCAGATGTGAATGTTATCCAAATGAAAAAAAAAAATCAATGTATCAATTTGTGATGATTCTGCAACATGAAGCTGCAATGGCCAGGATGCGGTGGAGATTGATAGCGCGGTTTTCTCATGGAACATTTAGGAAATCACTAGTTTATTTTTTTAAATACTGTTTTCTAAATTTAGTGTTCTATACCTATAAAAAAAAAAACAAAAAAAAAATGTAATGTATTTTAGTGTGGTTGAATAATAAATAGTTTTTATTTTTTTTTATTTTCGTGTTTATTAAACACTTGTTTATTTATTTTTAGTGCATTTTTTATATTTTAATTAATTAATTTCTTTCTTTCTTTTTATTTTGTTATCGGCTTTTTTGTCATTTATTTTTGTATTAAATAATGTATTCATTATTTATTTTTATTTTTAATTTTTTTTATTATTATTAAATCCTTTGCTTATTATTTATTTTTGTATTAAATAATGTTTTCGTTATTTATTTTTATTTTTAAGTTTTTTTTATTATTATTAATCCTTTGTTTATTATTTATTTTTGTATTAAACAAATGTATTCTTTATTTGTTTTTATTTTTTATTATTATTATTATTAATCCTTTGTTTATTCTTTATTTTTGTATTAAATAATGTAGTCATTATTTTTATTTTTACGTTTTTTTATTATTATTAATCCTTTGTTTATTATTTATTTTTGTATTAAATAATGTATTCATTGTTTATTTTTATTTTTACATTTTTTATTATTATTATTAATCCTTTGTTTATTATTAATTTTTGTATTAAATAATGTATTCATTATTTATTTTTATTTTTACTTTTTTAATTATTATTATTAAATCCTTTGTTTATTATTTTATTTATTTATTTATTTTTTTAGGAAATCACTTGTTTATTTTTTATTTTTAATGTATTAACAGCAACATTCATTAACAACGAATGGCGCTGCCAGCGCTTTTCTCGCTTTTTTTTTTTTAGAAATGTGTGAAAAAAACGGGAGATTGTTGCGAGACGCCGATGTGTGAATGGGGTCCAAATGAAAAATAGACACAAAAGATCAATGCATCAGCTTGGATGATTCTGTAACAGAAAGACGCAATGGACGGAACGCGGAGGAGATTGATGGCGCGGTTTTCTCTCCTTCCGCGCGGTGGAACGCGGCGAGGGGCCCTCGGCGGGCATTGTGTGCCGCGCTCTCTCATGTCTCATAGGAAAGCTTCTCCTTTGTTCCTCAGTGTGGGAAAAGGAGCTCTTAGGAAGTCCTCCATTCATCACCATAGCTCCCCATACAACTTCGCCACCACAAAGAGCCGACATAATCCGCCGCGCGGCTCCATAGAAAGTCGCAGCTCTAAAAGCCGCAAGAATTCAGATCTGGGATGACGAGCGGAAATTTTTTTCAATTTTTGGATGGGGTAGGGAAGGGTTCAAGCCCCTGTCTGGTTTTCAACCATGGGGGGGGGGGAGGATTCCCCTTCATTTCCTGCACTGCACAACGGGAAGTGATGAGAAATCTCTCCAAAGCAAGGGAAAGGCCCCTCTGAGTTGTCAACAGAACGGGTGACCCCCCGCTGGATGATTTCGCCTCACTTCCTGTTTTGGTGACAACTCAAAAGTTTGGATTCCCCACCACTTTGGGTACTACGTCTTCTGCACTCCACCCCCCATCCGTGTGTCAAGAAGAGCCCTCATTAGTACTTCTGGGTATGGGGCGGGCACGTGACCTCCTCACCCTCCCAGGATGCAGTGCATGGCAACCAGGCGTCCGGCATTTTCCAGTATTAACAGCCCCCTTATTTCAGCCGGCGTTTAAAAAAAAAACCAAAAAAAAACACGGTGAATGAAGCCAAAACTCAGAACGCCAATGGAATCACGGGAAATCCCGATGAAGAAGGCCAATTTTACCGAACAGTCCCTATTATTGTCACTGCAACCGCTCGCTGACCGGGCCTCTTTCTGACATTTGTTGCTTACGAGTAAAAATCTGTATTTTTTTTTTGCTAGAAAATTACTTAGAACCCCCCAAAATTATATATTTTTAGCAGAGACCCTAGGGAATAAAATGGAAGTTGTTGACATTTTTTATGTCACACGGTTTTTGTCCAGCGTTTTTTCAAACGCAATTTTTTGGGAAAAAATACACTTTAATGAATTAAAAAAAAAAAACACAATAAATACCCCATTTTTTTTGTATAATGTGAAAGATGATTTTATGCCGAGTAAATAGATACCTAACATGTCACGCTTTAAAATTGCGTGCGGTGCTTAAAAATCTCCATAAGCGACGCTTTAAAATTTTCTACAGGTCACCAGTTTAGAATTACAGAGGAGGTCTAGTGCTAGAATTATTGCTCTCACTCTGACGTTCGCGGCGATACCTCACATGTGTGGTGCGGACACCGTTTACATATGTGGGCGGTGCTTTAATTTTTTTGTTATTATTTATTTTATTTTTTTACACTGTCCCTTTAAAAAAATTGATTACTTTTATGTATTATTTGTTTAATTTTTACACTGTCCTTTTTAAAAAAAATTTTACATTTATGTATTTTTTTAAAATTTTTACACTGTCCCTTTAAAAAATGGTTACTTTTATGTATTATTTGTTTAATTTTTACACTGTCCTTTTTAAAAAATGTTTACACTTATGTATTTTTTTATTAATTTTTACACTGTCCTTTTAAAAAAAATGTTTACATTTATGTATTTATTTTTTATTTTTACACTGTCCCTTTAAAAAAAATGATTATTTTATGTATTTTTTTTAAATTTTTACACTGTCCTTTTAAAAAAAAGTTTACATTTATGTATTTTTTTTTTTAATTTTTACACTGTCCTTTTTAAAAAAAATGTTTACACTTATGTATTTTTAATTTTAATTTGTACACTGTCCCTTTAAAAAATGTATTATTTTTATGTATTTTTTAATTTTTACACTGTCCCTTAAAAAATGATTACTTTTATGTATTATTTTTTTAAATGTTTACACTGTCCTTTAAAAAAAATAATTATTTTTATGTATTATTTTTTACATTTTTTACACTGTACCTTTAAAAAAATGTTTACATTTATGTATTTTTTTTTTATTTTTACACTGTCCTTTTAAAAAAAATGTTTACATTTATGTATTTTTTTTATTTTTACACTGTCCCTTTAAAAAAATATTACTTTTATGTATTTTTTTATTTTTACACTGTCCCTTTAAAAAAAATTATTACTTTTATGTATTATTTAAAAAAAAAATTACACTGTCCCTTTACAAAAAAATTTTTTTTGATTACTTTTATGTATTATATTTTTTTTAATTTTTACACTGTCCTTTAAAAAAACCAAAAAAAAAACCAAAAGGATCCCTTCTAAAAGTGATCTCGCGGCGAATCCACCGCTGGGATCACTTTTATCGAAAAGCCGGTGGCTGAAATAAAAAAAAATATATACCGGGGTTATGGCATCCAGCTGCTGCAACCATATGGTCGGTGAGTGGTTGAGGTTTGTGGATTAACCACTAGAGGGAGTTCTCAGTGGCTCAGTGCTATTACTCAGTGTCTTTCTTGTAGCAACTACTGAGCAACCAACCACATGGGGAGGGCATTGTTTTTACAATGATGGCCGACTCTATGATCTGCTCAGTCCTGTTCTGGTCCCTAAACTGACCCTAACAAAGAGGGTGAAGGTGGGCGGCGGAATATTTTATGAAAAGTCCCCAAAGGGTATTAAATTAGCATTCTCTGCACCAAGTGTGCCAATCACTTCTACACTGCTATTATCAATTAGCCAATCTGGATGCAACTTGTTTCCAGCCAGGACAACAGCGCCATCTTCTGGATGCTGTGTACAGGACTGACAACATGCTTCTTGTTTATTATTTATTTGCTTATTATTCTTATTATTCTTTTAAAGTATTTTTATTTTAATTTTCTGGGGGGTTTTTTAATCACTTGTTTTTATTTGTGTATTTTTTTTCATTTATTTTTGTTTTCACTAATGTGTCCATTATTTATTTTTATTTATTATTTTTAATGTTTTTTTTTTTAAATAAATCATTTGTTTACTATGTATTTATTTATCATTTTTCAAGCATTTTTTTAATTTTAATTTGTTTTTCGGAAATCACTTTTTTTATTTTAATTCATACATTTTTTTTCCTTAATGTATTTTAATGTGGTTGTTTGTTTTCACTAATGTGTCCATTATTTATTTTTAATTATTATTTTTAATGTTTTTTTAAATCATTTGTTTACTATGTATTTATTTATTATTTTTCAAGCATTTTTTTAATTTGAATTTATTTTTCGGAAATCACTTTTTTTATTTTAATTCATACTTTTTTTTAATTTTTTTTCCTTAATGTATTTTAATGTGGTTGTTTTCACTAATGTGTCCATTAATTATTTTTATTTATTATTTTTTATGTTTTTTAAAAAATAAATCATTTGTTTACTATGTCTTTATTATTTTTCAAGCATTTTTTTAAATTGAATTTATTTGTTGGAAATCACTTTTTTTATTTTACTTTATACATTTTTTTTCTTAATGTATTTTAATGTGTTTGTTTGTTTTCACTAATGTGTCCATTATTTATTTTTAATTATTATTTTTAATGTTTTTTTAAATCATTTGTTTACTATGTATTTATTTATTATTTTTCAAGCATTTTTTTAATTTGAATTTATTTTTCGGAAATCACTTTTTTTATTTTAATTCATACTTTTTTTTAATTTTTTTTCCTTAATGTATTTTAATGTGGTTGTTTTCACTAATGTGTCCATTAATTATTTTTATTTATTATTTTTTATGTTTTTTAAAAAATAAATCATTTGTTTACTATGTCTTTATTATTTTTCAAGCATTTTTTTAAATTGAATTTATTTGTTGGAAATCACTTTTTTTATTTTACTTTATACATTTTTTTTCTTAATGTATTTTAATGTGTTTGTTTGTTTTCACTAATGTGTCCATTATTTATTTTTAATTATTATTTTTAATGTTTTTTTAAATCATTTGTTTACTATGTATTTATTTATTATTTTTCAAGCATTTTTTTAATTTGAATTTATTTGTCGGAAATCACTTTTTTATTTTAATTCATACTTTTTTTAATTTTTTTTCCTTAATGTATTTTAATGTGGTTGTTTTCACTAATGTGTCCATTATTTATTTTTATTTATTATTTTTAATGTTTTTTTTTAAATAAATCATTTGTTTACTATGTATTTTTTTATTATTTTTCAAGCATTTTTTTAATTTGAATTTATTTTTTGGAAAACACTTTTATTTTAATTTATACATTTTTTAAAACATTTTTTTCCTTAATTTATTTTAATGTGGCTGTTTGTTTTCACTAATGTGTCCATTATTTATTTTTATTTATTATTTTTAATGGGTTTTTTTTTAATAAATAATTTGCTTACTATGTATTTATTTATTATTTTTCAAGCATTTTTTTAATTTGAATTTATTTTTTGGAAAACACTTTTTTTAATTTTAATTTATACATTTTTTTAAAACATTTTTTTCCTTAATGTATTTTAATGTGTCTGTTTGTTTTCACTAATGTGTCCATTATTTATTTTTATTTATTATTTTTAATGTTTGTTTTTTTTTAATAAATCATTTGTTTACTATGTATTTATTCATTATTTTTCAAGCATTTTTTTCATTTGAATTTATTTTTCGGAAATTACTTTTTTTTATTTTAATTTATACTTTTTTTTTTATTTTTTTCCTTAATGTATTTTAATGTGGTTGTTTGTTAAATAGTTTTTCCTGACAGACTCCATGGCAGCCATTAGTGTGCATTTAGCTCCGCCTCTACTACACTATAGGACACCTCTACCGCAAGCGGCCGTGTTCCTTTTTTGTCCTCCTCTCAAGGACCGAGTAGATGGTTCTCCCACCCGAAGAGCCCCCTGCCGCAATCAGGATTGGCCGAGCTACTAGCGGGGTATGGAGGGGATAAGTGGAAGAGGCGTTGAAGAAGGCAGGAAGCCTAGCCACTGGCGCAATGGTCAGAGAACCTAACTACTAGCGGGTGGCCTATCATCACCCCAATACGGCATGGGCACATTACCTTGGCTTTGATGCCGATCGTGGCAGGATTGTCCAGAAACACTTCCTCCTTGGCTGCAGTGCTTGTACCATGTGTATCATGTGCCGTATGACCTGTGCACTTGTCTTCCGTTTCTCTGGTGGTCCGTGGCATGGCGGCTGGTTCTCCTGCGAGTTCCAGCCGCCGTCAGCTTCCTGGTTCTCTCCCGCGGCTGGACTGCGCAGGCACGGGGTCGGGAGGAAAGCAAGGCTTGGTTGGCGCATGCGCATTAGCGCCGTGGTTCGGTGCTACGGTGACGTCATTCTGGCGTCAAATTTAAGTGGGAAGTCCTTGGGAATGATTGCGGGATTCAGCGGCGACTTCCCGCTGCCAGTTGTAAGGTAGGGAAGTGCGCTCTCTGGGGTCGGGCCTCCCACCGCTTCCGGAGCCAGAGATGCCTCACCGCCTGCCACCGCAGGTACATTGTAGGGGGGGGTCTCCCTGGGATGTAACCTGCTAGGAGGGTAGAGGGGTGGGGGAATAGTATAGGTGGTCTTACTTTCCCCGAACCCTTGTGGTCTGTCTCTTCCCTTGCTTGTTTCAGCTCTTCTAGGTCTGAGTGACACCACAGTTCTAAGTGGTTGGTCAAAGTTCCATCGCCAACGCTCCTCTTCCAGATCTAAGCACCGTGGTTCACCCTCTAGGTCAGGGGTGGGCAACCTCGGCCCTCCAGCTGAGATGAAACTACAAGTCCCATGAGACATTGCAAAACCCTGACAATCACAGGCATGACTCCTAGAGGCAGAGGCATGATGGGATTTGTAGTTTCACCACAGCTAGAATGCCGAGGTTGCCTACCCCAGCTCTAGGTCAAGGCACCATAGCAGGGACCAAGCCTACCATTCTGCAGCCCACTCAGCTGAACATACCTGCTGGGGGTGCAGGTCGCAAGCTCCGATGGGAAGATCCCTCTGTTATGCCAAAGCTGGAGGGACGGATCAGCTAGAGTCCCTTGTCAAGGGGGTCGTTAAGGAGTCTCTTAAAGAGGTAGAGACCAGAAGGACCCATGATTCTCCTGCCGGGTCCGTTGGCTCACCAGTGAGAGAGCCGTAAGTACCGGACAGGTGGGAGCCCTCTCAACCAAGTCAACCATCTGCCATCTAAGCACCGTCTTTCACCCTCTAGGTCAAGGCACCATAGCAGGGACCAAGCCTACCATTCTGCAGCCGCTCAGCTGAACATACCTGCTGGGGGTGCAGGTCGCAAGCTCCGATGGGAAGATCCCTCTGTGACCTCTGTTACACCAAAGCTGGAGGGAAGAGGTAGAGACCAGAAAGACCCACAATTCTCCTGCAGGGCCCGTG
>BLSH010517142.1:126584-143933 GCA_018402905.1 Glandirana rugosa | reverse complement strand
TATGGGAATTGACCATTCTTCCAGAAGAACATTTGTGAGGTCAGGCACTGATGTTGGAGGAGAAGGCCTGGCTCGCAGTCTCCGCTCTAATTCATCCCAAAGGTGTTCTATCGGGTTGAGGTCAGGACTCTGTGCAGGTAGTCAAGTTCCTCCACCCCAAACTCACTCATCCATGTCTTTATGGACCTTGCTTTGTGCAGTGGTGGGCAGCAATGTTGGAAGAGGAAGGGGCAATCCCCAAACTCTTCCCACAAAGTTGGGAGCATGAAATTGCCCAAAATGTCTTGGTATGCCGACGCTTTAAGAGTTCCCTTCACTGGAACCAAGGGGCCAAGCCCAACCCCTGTAAAATAACCCCACACCATAACCCCCCCTCCACCAAATGATTTGGACCAGTGCACAAAGCAAGGTCCATAAAGACATGGATGAGCGAGTTTGGGGTGGAGGAACTTGGCTGCCTGCACAGAGTCCTGACCTCAACCCAACAGAACACCTTTGGGATGAATTAGAGTGGAGACTGTGAGCCAGGCCTTCTCATCCAACATCAGTGCCTGACCTCACAAATGTGCTTCTGGAAGAATGGCCAAACATTCCCATAGACACTCCTAAACCTTGTGGACAGCCTTCCCAGAAGAGCTGAAGCTGTTATAGCTGCAAAGGGGGGGGCCAACTTAATATTGAACCCTACGGACTAAGACTGGGATGCCATTAAAGTTCATGTGCGTAAAGGCAGGTGTCCCAATACTTTTGGTAATATAGTGTGTGAGGATCCAGGAAGGGGAGGGGTTGGGGAAGAGCTGTGATAGGGTGATGGATGTAGTAGGCGGGGGGAGGGGATGGGGAAGAGCTGTGATAGGGTGATGGATGTAGTGGGCGGGGAGGGGGTGGAGACTCGTATATGGGCAGCGCAGCGCACACCTTAGGACACACCTAGATGGGCGGGGCTGATCATCAGTAATGAAATTGGGGGTGGAGGAGGATCCGAGGTGGGCGGGGCGAACTGGGTTCGCGGCGTTCCCTGGCTGGGTGGTTTTCTGGCTCCTCCCACGGACGGGGAGGTGGCGTTCCCCGGACGTCCGGACGCGCTGACGTCAGTGGACGGACGCAAGAGAAGCGGAGAGCTGTGCGGTCGCCATGTCAGCGATGAGCGGGTGAGAGGCCGGAGAGCGGACCCCGGAGAGGGGTGGGACAGGGAGCCCCCCGTAGGGGAGGCCAATAAGGCTACACAGTGAAGGGGGTTTGATGTTTTGGGGGTACACAGGTGGGGGGAGGGGCAGTGTTGGGGAAGGGGCGATAGGCGGCCTGTAATCTGAGTTCCTCACCCCATGTGACCTCTCTGGGCCAATCACTGAGCAGCAGCCCTGTCACATGCTCCTTCATACCCGGAAGTACAGGGATTAGTATGGGGGTGATGGAGGGAGAAGGGGATTATAGTTGGGTTCTCTTTAATATGGAGGACCAGGGCTGCTTGTCCCCCCATTGGTGACCCCATATCAGGTTTGTCCACCCCGGGGTCTCGTGTCCCCAGCACAAGGAATTGTAGTGACTCTTCTATATGAATTCTCACCTCTCAATTATTTTCTCTCTCTCTCTCCAGACGAAGAAGCAAATGGGATCAGCCGGGCCCGGCCTCCGCCGCGGCCCTCCTCCTCCCCGGAGTGATGCCCATCATCCCCCCCATGGCCCCCAACGTCTACGCCCCCGCGGGCCCGATCGGCGCCAACATGTTCGCGCCCCCCGTAGAGGAGAAATCGGTGACTGGTGCAGGGGAAGTGGTCAGCGCTCCCTCGGGGGCTCTGGACGCAGCCGCCGCCGTGGCCGCCAAGATTAACGCCATGCTGATGGCCAAAGGAAAGATCAAACCTTCACAGAGTGCCCCGGATAAGGTAATGCGGAGAAGACCGGCCCCCAGGGGCCCCAGCTTATCACGGGGGGGGGGGGGGGTGCGTCAATGGCTACTTGCACTCAAAGAACCACACAGGGCAAAGCAACAGGTCCACTTTAATTGTGGAGACTGTGGCTGCACTCCTTACCCCTGACACTCCTGCCGCTTACCGAGGCCTGTGCCATGTGCCTGAGCAGCCAATCGCTGGGAGGGAGGGCTGTGCCTGAGCAGCCAATCGCTGGGAGGGAGGGCTGTGCCTGAGCAGCCAATCGCTGGGAGGGAGGGCTGTGCCTGCGCAGCCATTCGCTGGGAGGGAGGGCTGTGCCTGCGCAGCCAATCGCTGGGAGGGAGGGCTGTGCCTGCGCAGCCAATCGCTGGGAGGGAGGGCTGTGCCTGCGCAGCCAATCGCTGGGAGGGAGGGGAAGTCACATGATCCGCTATACCCGGAAGTATCAGATGTTTTCTTTCACTTCCGGTGGCTGGGAAGGGGATGCAAAGGATAGGTGAGGATGTGCAGCTTGTGGGGAGGGGTTTGGGGGGGCGGACGAGCGTAGTCAAAGCAAATTTCAATCTATATCTGTCGTATCGCAGCTTAGAAGTGATGGCTGCATTCCTTTTCCTATATATTTAACCTGTTGATCCTGCCCCTTCCTGTGTCAGGGTGACAAAAAGCTCACTGTATGAATGGAGGAGTGGTGTTGTCACACTACTTGGACAGGACTACAGAACACTGCCATCTCCTCTTCTTCCTAATGTGGGGGTGTTCTGTAGTTCTAATGGGCTTCCTCGATAACATTGAGATTAGACAGCACTGGGTTTCTGGCAGGATCAGTGCTGTGTTTGCACTTCTAAAACACACAGCTGAATGCATTGTGTGGAATATTTAACAGAATCAAAAAAGCAAAGCGAAATTCATTGCAGCTGGTAGCAGATAAATCTTTTGTGCACTCTTCTATGTGTATTTGTGTGTTTTTTAATTATTTGCGGTCACATGACTGCTAATTATCGGTGCTACTCCTACCCTTCCCTCCTGGGGGTGGAAAACTCCCTGCGGGTGGGGGAGGAGCTGTATTAGTATTTATATCCTCTTCTAATGTCAGATGCTTCCCCCTGCTGTGCACATGTGGTAGGTCAGAGGCTTCTCCCCCAGTGTGCAGCAAATCGAAGGCTCTAACCCCCCTCCCTAGTGTGCGGCAGGTTGGAGGCTCCCCCTCCTTCCCTAGTGTGCGGCAGGTTGGAGGCTCCCCCTCCTTCCCTAGTGTGCGGCAGGTTGGAGAGGGCCCCTCCCTAGTGTAGGGCAGGTCAGAGGCTCTCGCTGTGAACACTTTCTGGATGTACTGTGGTGTTTTTTTTTTTTTTTGTTAACCTTTGCTGTTTGTTTGTCCTTGCAGGTCCAGATGCCAGGAAAACCAGCCGCTGCTACTAAAAGTAAAGATGATCTGGTGGTGGCCGAAGTGGAGATCAACGATGTGCCTCTGACTTGCCGGAATCTGTTAACGAGGGGACAGACCCAAGACGAGGTTCGTGGCTTCAACTGCTAGAGAGCTGTAAGGCCTCATACACACGAGCGTAAGGGCAAAAGGTCGGGCCAGACGTCAGGCAAAAATCGGCATCAAAAACGCGATATCGTCTGCGTTTTGCAGCGGCGTTAATGAGTTTTAGTGAGCGTCAGCGTCAATAGGTGTTTTTAAAAAACAAACATTCCTCTGCTATTTTTTAACCTGAAAATACCGGTTAACGTCGCTACGGCGTTAATGCACATTAGTGAGCGTTTTGCCGGCTCAGCGTCAAAAACGGCATAACGTTAAAGCTTCAGAAACGCGTGGGTTCTGCGTCCCATTTGCAGCTTAACGCCGACGCGATCTACAGATCACAACCATCTGCATTTTTATGGGGCAATTGAATAACATGGAGAGCTGCAAAAAAACATGGCGTTAAAAAAACGCCCGTGTGCATGAGGCCTTACTGTTTAGAAAAACCTGCTGAGCAAGTCTGATTTCTTCAACCTGATACCTTGGGAAGATTGGATGGCATTGCTCAGCAGGGTTCTATAGAACAGGACACCCCTGTGTAGCAGAGCACCCAAGCTGACCAACACATTGCCAGATAATCTGCTGCTATTATATTCTGGATAAATATTGCAGTTTGTGTATTATTATGTTCTGCAGATCAGTCGGCTGAGCGGGGCAGCGGTGTCCACGCGGGGGAGGTACATGACGCCGGAGGAAAAATCCAAATTGGGCCCCAGGTATGTCAGAAGATGGCTGATGTCTGCAGCACACTTGCCATCATTGGTGTGTGTGTGTGTGTGTGTACAGGTTGTCTGAGTGGGACAGTTCTGTCTTCCATGTTAGCAGTCTACTGAGAGAGGTACAGGTTGCTTCTTGCAGAGTAGCTTTAACGGTTTCGCTGTCACCCAATTGCTTCCACTCACCCCCAATAACAGGGGCCCCCTCCATGTATCTCGGGCTCTGCTTGCCCATCTGTGGTCCTAGGACCGGCATAGCTGGTGCCACCGGGTAGAGGGGAGGGAGCTGTATACGCTCTCCTCCCCTCCTTGTTGGCGACCTGGAGAGCGGTGTGTTTGATGTCCCTTCTGGGTCCGCCTTTCATTGTCCCTGGAAAATAATGTATTGCAATGCGTTACATTCAGTGGAGCGCAGGGGAGACGTCTTTTAGACCCTGGATGTCTCATTAACCACTTTCTGCCCGCCCACTGTCAAAGGAGCGGGGCGGCTCTCGTTCTGGGTGGATGTCGCCCCAGAACGGCCACACCTCCATTGATTGCGGTCGCGCTGTGTTCCTAGGATGCGGCGTAACCCCCAATCTCTAAAGAGCTGATGACGCGGCTCTTAAACCATGTGAATCGGCTGTGTCCAATCACATCCACATCCGGTTAAATGTAAATGCGGAAGTGCCGGTAATGATCGCTCATCGCCTCACACTGACAGTGTGTGTCGGAGAGCCGATCAGCGGCATCTTCTGGCGAGGAACACAAAGATAGGTAATCAGGGCACTGATTTACAAAATTTACTGACCGAAATAAAAATTAAAAACTTTTCTTACTAAAAAAAAAAAAAATCCCAGCAGTGATTAAATCCCAGCAAAAGAAAGCTTTATTTGTGTGAAGAAAATAAGAATTTTATACGGGTGCAGTGTAGCATGACCGGGCAATTGTCATTCAAAGTATGAGAGCGCTGAAAATTTGCCTGGGCAGGAAAGGGGGTGAAAGTGCCTGCTATTGAGGTGGTTAAGAACCGGTCGCCAAAAAATCATCACATAGGGGACTTCTTGTGATTGGGGAAAAAAAATAAAAGTTAAAGTGGTTGTAAAGGCATTCTATGCGGCATGGGGGGGGCACCTCTCCCACCGCTTATAAAAGTGGTCCTTGTGGTGGATTTGCCGTGGGGTCACGGAAAGCTGGCTGCCTGAGGGGAAAAGAAAATGCCGGGGTTATGGCATCTAAATGCAGGCATATCCCTGGTATTTAACATCAGAGTAATGACATATTTTCCCAGTTAAGCAGTCGGCGAATGGTAAAAGTGGATCTAAACCCTCCTGTGCCTTTAAGCTGATGAAGCTGCCATCTTAGTAGTCGCTGTTTGATCTGCAACTGCCATGGTGCACATCTGATCAGTGATGACACCATTCAAACAGTTTGGTTGTGGACACAAGCAAATGTGACAGTTGGCAGTCTTTCAATGCTGGGAATGAAACTGTTAAGTTGACTGGTTTAGTTCCACTGTAAGAGCTTGGGAATGGCATGATAGACCAGATGTCACATGACCTGACTCCAGATTCTCAAGCTGTAGAGTCAGACTGAGTGACAAATGTACATCTTTTATAAACAAGTCTCAGTTGTAATACTTCTATTTTCTGTCAACATCCAGCTGTGATCTTTTATTGGTCGCTGATTAGCTGTGAATGTGGTAGAATATGGGGTGAGATGGCATTGGTGTGGATAGAAGATGACCTGTTGGATATCAGACCATTTTAAAGAGTCCTAATGAATGCAGTCCTGTGTAATAATGAGAGTTTGTGTATTTGCTGCATCTCTGACGTGTTATTTGTCACTTTTCACAGCGATCGGCCGCTTTATCTTCACGTCCAAGGCCAGACGAGGGAGCTTGTTGACCGTAAGTTGATGCTTTGGATGCAGGGTGTCATTGTGTACATAACTGTGTTAGGTTCTGATTGTCAGGAAAGAAGGCAAATGTGAGAAGTGACCACCTCTTGCTGTCCACAGGAGCTGTGAACCGAATCAAGGAAATTATAACCAATGGAGTGGTGAAAGCAGCCACCGGCTCCAGCCCCACATTCAATGGAGCCACTGTGACAGTCTATCACCAGCCGGCTCCTGTCACCCCTGTGGCACCCTTACCTCCATCCAAGCCTCAGTTCCAGTCAGGGGTAGGTATTTTCATGGGACATGTTTTTGTAATTTTTTAATACATAGAGATATAGATATATAGATTTAATTTTTATATTTTTCATCCAGGCCTGTTCTGGTACTTTTTTTGTTTGTGAATAAATCAGTGTTTTGCTAGAAAATTACTTGGAAGTGTGTGTGTGTGTGTGTGTGTATATATATATATATATATATATATATATATAGCCCTAGAGCAGGGATATGCAATTAGCGGACCTCCAGATGTTGCAGAACTACAAGTCCCATGAGGCATAGCAAGACTCTGACAACCACAAGCATGACACCCAGAGGCATGATGGGACTTTTGCAACATCTGGAGGTCCGCTAATTGCTTATCCCTGCCCTAGAGGATACATTGGTGAGTTTTGCTATATTATTTTTTTTTTTTTTTTTTTTATTGGTCGCACAGTATTTGCGCAGTGCATGCCTGTGCAACGGCATAAATTTTACTATCCGTAGGCAATGCTTTAAAAGCCTTTTACAGCCGGGGTCTCAAACTGGCGGCCCTCCAGCTGTTGTGAAATTGCACGGCTGACCGTTACAAGCATGACTCCCACGGGCAGACGCATGAGACCCCTGCTTTACAGGTTACCCCTTTGGGATTACAGAGGAGGTATGGTGCTAGAATTGCTGCTCATGATCTGATGGTCACGGCAATACCACCTGTGTGGGACGATCGCTTTCATGTGGGACCGATGAGTGCGTTCGCCTTTGCGCGGGAGGACAGGTGCACTTAAAAAAAAAAAAAAAAAAAATCGTATCACAAGAAACGTAAACCTCCTTGTTAACAGCGATAGGCATGTAAAAGACTCTTTATGGAGAGATCTGGGGTATTGGCACAGCGTGACGGCAACAAACGACATAAATGTTACTATCCATAGCCGACGTTTTAAAAGCCTTTACATGTTTGCATTGATATCTAACATATGTGAGACGATCACGGTTTGTATGCATGTTAGCATGGGAAGACGAGGGCACTTTTAATTTTTTTTTTCTTTTTTTATTTATTTATTTTTTTTTTTTGCTGTCACAAGGAATGTAAACCTCCTTGACAGCAATAGGCATGTGACAGGTACTCTTTATGGAGAGATCTGAGGTTTATATGACCCCCCAAATCCCTTCTCTGTGCTTAAAGCGGTTGTACACCCAGCATAAAAAAAGATCCTGTAAGGCAAAGGCATAATGAGCTAGTATGCACCTCACACTAGCTCATTATGAAATACTTGCCTCAGAAAAAAGATCCACGTGGCCACCCGGTTCCCTCTGAGGGAGCTGACATGCACCCTCGGGGGTTCCTTCCAGGTTTGCTGCTCCGGTGCTGTGAGTGGCCGGAGCCATGAGACATCACTCCCGCACATGCGCACAGGAGCCGTCCAGCAGGATAAGCTGGACCTTCACCGGAACTTCACTGCGCATGCGCCGCTGACTTCAGGGGCTGCATAGCAAGGTGAATATCTTCTGATCCATACAAATTTAGGAGATATTCATTTTACCTACAAGGTAAGCCTTATTACAGGCTTACCTGTAGGTAAAAATATCCCACAGGGGATACAACCGCTTTAAAAACATTGAAAACGCCAAGATCTGTGGTGGTGTGTATTTTTTTGTTTTTTTTTAAATGTTGCTAGCGGTTTCCAAGTAAACCGTAAGTGATGTCATTTCTGTGCTTCTGGGTTACTATTACTATCACGAACAGCTGATCCTGGCTTTGCTTGGCTGTCCAGCCAGCCGGCAGAAGCCCTGGCTGGTTGGGTCTCCCGGTGGGACGGGAGAGCCTGAGCAAGTCCCGAAAGGTGGCGGTAGGAGGGGGATGGAGGGCTTCCCTCCCGCTGCTTGTAATAGCAATCGAGCTGCTAGTTAGTAACACTGATTGCTAGAACAAGAGAGCTGACTGCTGGCTCTAAAAAATGTTACTGGGGTTGATCATCCTGATGTAACCACCGAAAGTCCAGCAACTTGCGAGTACTCAACTGGACTTGATGTGGTTAATGTAGTCAGATTAAAGGTAGACTTTTCTTTAAAGTATATCTAAAGCTAAAACTAGGTAATTGCTAAAGTTGTTGCCAGCAGTGATTTTATTGGTGTGTTGTGAATTGTTTCCTGTCGCCTCCACAGATGCATTATGTACAGGACAAGTTATTTGTGGGTTTGGAGCACGCCATCACCACGTTTAATGTGAAGGAGAAAGTGGAAGGACCCGGCTGTTCTTACCTCCAGCACATCCAGGCGGAGACCGGAGCCAAGGTGTTCCTCCGAGGGAAAGGTTCCGGCTGTATTGAGCCCGCGTCTGGTCGAGAAGCCTTCGAGCCCATGTATATTTATATCAGGTGCGTGCCTCTGAGTTACACCTTGACTATCAAGGTTGACCACTTTACCTCCGGGAGGTTTTACACACCCACCTTTAACTGCCAATTGCGCGGTCATGCAACGCTGTACCCAAATGAAATTTTATATAGTTTTCTCCACACAAATAGAGCTTTCTTTTGGTGGTATTTAACCACTTCGCCACCAGGGCAATTCTGACACTTCTCTCCTACATTTAAAAATCATCCTTTTTTTGCTAGAAAATTACTCAGAACCCCCAAATATTTTTATATATATATATATATATATCATTTTTTTAGCAGAGATCTTGGGGAATAAAATGGCAGTCGTTGCAACTTTTTATGTCACGCGGTATATGTGCAGCAATTTTTCAAACGTGTTGTTTTTTTTTTATTTTTTTGGGAAAAAAGTCTCATGAATTAAAAAAATTTTTTTGTATATTGTGAAAGATGTTACGCTGAGTAAATAGATACCCAACATGTCGGGCTTTAAAATTGCTCCCACTCGTCAAAGGGCGCCAAACCTTGGTACTTAAAAATCTCCATAGGCGACGCTTTAAAAATTTTTACTGCTTACATGTTTAGAGTTACAGATGAGGTCCAGAGCTAGAATTATTGCTCTCGCTCTAATGCACGCAGCTATAACTCGCATTTGTAATTTGAACACCATTTACATATGCGGGCGCGACTTGCGTGTGAGTTCGCTTCTGTGCGAGCTCGCGGGGATAAATTTTATTTATTTTACCTTTTTTTATTTTTACACTTAAATTTTTTTTGATCACTTTTATTCCTATTACAAGGAATGTAAACATCCCTTGTAAAAGGAATAGTGTGTGATAGGTACTCTTTATGGAGAGGCATGGGGTCAGTAAGACCCCACATCTCTCTTGTAGGCTGGAAAGACCGAGAACAGGGAAAAAAAAAACGAGTTCATACGTCGCACCCGGACCTCCGAGGCGCATAGAGATGGCCGGTGACCATATGGTCAACGGTCATCTCTATGCTCAACTTCTGGCAGCGACGGACCTGTTCTCCGGGACCAAAATCAAGAACACGGGGACATGACCTCAAACTAACTGGGGGGAAGTTCAAAACTAATCTTAGAAAGTATTATTTTAATGAAAGGGTGGTTGATGATTGGAATAAACTACCAACAGAGGTTGTGAGACAGTCAACAGTAAATGGCTTCAAACATGCTTGGGATAAACATAAATCCATAGTCAGACAACAAGGTTAATGTAAAAAAAAAAATAAATAAAATAAAAAGGGGCAGACTCGATGGACTACTCAGTCTTTTTCTGCCGTCACTTTTCTATGTTTCTATGAGAGGCACTGGAGGGGGGGGGGGGGGGACGTTGCCGATAATAACGATCAAGCGGCTGAACTGCTGTTATGACCGTTCTTATGGTGCAGAGAACCACCGGCGGAGTAAAATGATATCTGAATGATGCCTGTAGTTGCTGGCATCATTTAGATATCACCACTTAAATACAAGGACGTCTTTGGACGTCCTGTGGTCGGCAAGTGGTTAATCACTACTGGGGTGTTTTTTGTTTTTATATAAATTAAAAAAAGACTGACCATTTTGAAAAAAAAAAAATTCTACTTTGTTGTAAAACATAATTATAAAAATAGAGCTGCGATAAAACCTCCACCTAAAATGTGGAAAAAAAATATATAACCAATAATATACAACTTTCTATAGTGGAGAAAGGTGAATATCGTTTAGTAAAGTCCTCTCTTGGTGTTCACAACCCACCATAGGAATATCCCTCCACCACATAGAATACATGCTTGTCAAATCGCAAGCGTTTTGAAGCTTGTGGCTTAATACCATGCCAGGGCCTTTGTCCTGCCAGCCGGCTAATGCAAACGCCCGTCCTTCCCGGATCGTAACGGCTCGGTGACGTCAGCGTGTCCATCCTCCCTTTTTTATATTATAAAACCTATATCCAATAAAAACACATTTTATTCCTAAATTTCAGCCAAAATGTATTCTGCTGCATGCGTTTTTTGGGGATGCTATACTATTGGGGACGCTAGTATAGTTCTGATCGTGAGCAAAATATTGATCCATACAGACGTTATACTAGTAATGTCGGATCAGCGACTTCTAGTGTGGCAGGCAATCTGGCACTAACAGACACTGGCTGCGAGGGATACTGACTGACATCACTAATAACTCTAATACAGTGATACTATACACTCACTGTACTAATGACACTGGCTGGGAAGGGGTTAACCTTTAGTTGCAATCAATGAACTGTGGTATTGGAGGAACTACACCAGATTTTGTACTCTCCAGGCTTAGTAAATAACCCCCAGTGTGTGTTTAATTCCGGCAACTCTCGGCTCAAGGGTTGCTCTTAGACAAAATCTGCATAATTTTATGAGTAAGTCAAAATAGTTATTACCTTAGGACTGACCAGAATTAAAGTGGAGATCCGCCTGGGGAAAAAAAAAGTCAGCAGAACACATACAGTAGCTTCTGACTTTTAATAATAGGACACTTGCCTGTCCTGGAGTCCAGCGATGTCGGCACCGGCCGCTGATCTTTGGATCGGGGGTCGGGTGCAGCCGCATCCATTGCGGGTAAGGGAACCCGGACGTGTAGCATTACAGCTTCACGCTGGGCACCTTACTGTGCATGCGCGAGGCTCCGCTGCGCTCTATTGGCCAGGCGGCCAGTAGCGGAGGGAGCCGGGCTGCTGACGTCAGCGGCTGCTGGCCCGAGCTCCCGGATGTGTGGAAAAGGACACTTGTCTAAAGACAAGTGTCCTCTTCCCCCTCCCCCACGAAAGGTGCCAAATGTGACACCTGAGGGGGGGAGGAATCCAACCAGCGGAAGTTCCACTTTTGGGGAAGCATGAGCCCAGCTATGACTGGTCCTCTAATGAACTGGAGGGTGAAGAAAGCAGGGTCTGTGAAGTGAGCTTCTGCTGATACTGCCCTCCTATATGAACTGGTTGGACTGAGAGCAGCCGAGACAACAAGATGCTGTCAGGGCTTATTACACCATCCTACAATGTGCCTTTTCAAAGGAGCTCTAATAATCAAACAATTGAAGACCACGGGGGAGATTTACTAAAATTGGGTCACTCAGAATCTGGTGCAGCTGTTCATGGTAGCTAATCGGCTTCCACTTTTTTTGTTTTGTTTAGAGCTGAATTGAGCAAGCTGATGTCAGAAGCTGAATGGCTGCCATGCACAGCTGTACCAGATTTTGCACTCTTGCGTTTTAGTAAATCAATCTTCAGTGCGCCCAACAATGGGTAATGTGTGCTGCTTTCATTCGCAGATTTGGCTGCTTTTCCTCCCCTAACTCTGAGCTGATTTCAGGGAGAAGAATCTGCCAGATCCCTGTCTGTGTGTTTGTAGACACAGAGCTCATTGCTGTGATTGGCCACAGCTGATCAGCAGGTGTACAGCCTTAATTATTGGCTGTAACGTGCTGACAAACTTGTACTGTGTCCAATCAAAGCAGGGGGCATGCATATACCTATCGCTTTATCCGGAAGTACACCGCAACGTACGGGTACGTCGTAGTGCCGCCCGCATCTACTGTGAGCGGGCGGCAAGTGGTTAAAGGGGGGCTTCACTTTTGCACCAGCGGAGGAACCTGCTTTGGATCCTGTTTCTACCTTCTGCTTATGAGAGGCAGTCCGCAAAGCCAATTTTGAATGTAGTACAAAAACCGCAGCATGAAAGGTTAAAGTGATTGTAAACGATCACCTTGTAAAACAGCCCGTTCAATTTAAAAATGAAACCAGAGGCAAAACATTTACAGTATCTCACAAAAGTAAGTACACCCCTCACATTTGTGTAAATATTTTATTCTATCTTTTCATGTGACAACACTGAAGAAATGACACTTTGCTACAATGTAAAGTAGTGAGTGTACAGCTTGTATAACAGTGTAAATTTGCTGTCCCCTCAAAATAACTCAACACACAGCCATTGATGTCTAAACCGCTGGCAACAAAAGTGAGTGAGGGGTGTACTTACTTTTGTGAGATTGTGTGTGTGTGTGTGTGATATAGTAAAGACCTTTTTATTTATTTATTTATTTTTTAATAAGATTGCATTCCCTTTTGCTCCCTCTGTTCTCAGCTATATAAGAGCTGGGGAAGGACACTTTCTCATACAAGTACATGGTACAGCAGCCATATCGGGAATAGGAAACACTGGGGTAACAAATGCTTTGTCTTCTGCCTCGTTTTTATAAGTTGTAATTTATGCCCATATATTTCATAAATTATTATTTTATTGGGTCAGTTCACCAAACCTGATATTTCACATTTATTTATTTTTTTTGGAGGATGGTGATGAGGAAATACCTCAAGATTGGAAATAGTGGAGCTAAAAGCTGTGCTGTTGACTTTTTTTTTTTTTTTTTTTTTTTTTTTTTTTTTTTGCTATAAGAATACAACAGGAGACTCTGTATAGGTGAAGGTCCAGTACTGGGGGAGCTGTGCCGAAAAAAGACAGAGGGCAAAAGACTAGTCACCAGTATTGCTTGTAGACTTCCTGCAGCTGAGATTTCCCCTATTAATGACGTGCCAAGCCATATTTTCTATGGAGGTGGCCATCTTGGTAGAAGATCAAGGCTATGCTTTCTCATGTCAGAACTGCCCCCTCCCCCCACTAAGCGCTAGCAAGATTTCATGGCTTGTGTAATGAATAAGAAGCAGCAGGATAGATAGATAGATAGAAGCAGATAAACATAACATGGATAAAGCAGAAGCCGGGAGATCCTTGCACTGCAAACCCTCCGATACAGCTTCCTCGCCAGCAAGGAGAACGGTGAGCAGACCAGGAGTGACATCATCAAATCTCTCTCTGGTCCTAGGCAGCAGTGCCTTGGATGGTCTTGCAGTGCAGATACACAGCTGTGTGGCTACAGAACCACAGTGTCAGAAGAAAGAACTGTGTTTTTTTTTTTTTTTTCATGTTTTTTTGTTTTATTTCGCTTGTAGCGATTTGTAATACTTGTTTTTGTGTCTCAACAGTCACCCCAAACCTGAAGGACTGGCAGCTGCTAAGAAACTGTGTGAGAATCTCCTACAGACAGTAAGTGTTGGCGTGCTGAGTATGTTCTTCATGGCTGATGTATAGCAATAGTCTCTCCTGCACAGGGTAAATGTGTTACTGTAACTTTGTTTTTCATAGAATAGGGGAGAGTTCTATATATGGTCATTGATCATTTAAAGTGCTTTTAAAGGCAGAAGTCTTTTTTACCTTAATGCATTCTGTGCATTAAAGAAGAGCTCTAGGCTCTTGCCAGAAAATGAAAGCGGCGTTCCAGTCATATTTGTGTTTAAAGCACATAAGTGGGACTTCCGCTCGTCGGACTCCTCCCCCCCTCAGGTGTCACATTTGGCACCTTTTGGGGGAGAGGATACCTCTCTTTTGCAGTCCTATTCCCCACATCCGGGAGCCCGGGGTGCTGTTGCGGCCGCTGACATCAGCAGCCCGGCTCCCTCCTCCGCCGCTGGGGCCAGTGAGAGCGCAGGGGCGGCTCCAGGTTCCCTTACCCTCAATGGCGGCGGCCAGCTGATCCGAAGATCAGCGGCGGCAACATCGCTGGACTCCAGGACAGGTAAGTGCCCTAATGTTAAAAGTCAGCAGCTACTGTATGTGTAGCTGCTGACTGTTCATTTTTTAAAGGGGCGGAGGACCTCTGCTTTAAGTCAGCAGCTACAAAAACTGTAGCTGCTGACTTTTAATAGCCACTCACCTGTCTCATGATCCAGCTGTGCACTCACCCCAGCCGTTTCCTCCCTGTGACAGCTTGCGGCTTTACAGCTGGGTGCTCGCGCATGTGCGAGAGGCACTGCGCTCGGTGACTGGTCCCTTCAGGTCTCAAAAGACTTTGGGAGGGGGGGAAGGAGAACTTCCGATAGCTTAAGGCAACCGGAATGGAAGTGGGAGCGGGTACCTGTCTAAATCGAGTCTCCGCTCCCCCTCCCCCCTCCTCCCCAAAAGCTCAATTTCACAAACGAGCTGGGGAGGAGGCCTTAAAGTGGAACTTCCCGTTTTGGGTGGAGCTTTGCTTTAAGTCATTAGCTACAAATACTGTAGCTGGTAACTTTTAATAGGACACTTACCTGTCCAGGGATCCTGCAATCGGCTTCGGTTGTAGGCGCCGGCATCTCTAGTAAGGGAAACGGGAAGTGAAGCCTTGCGGCTTCACAGCTGGTTTCCTACTGTGTATGTGCCAGTTGTGCTGCGGCTTGTGAATGGTCCCAGGAATGATTTGTAATGTGTCCCAGAAGACTGCAGAAGGAGGAGGGGAAGGGAAACATTCAGCTCAGATAGCTGTGGTGATCTGAGCTGGCAGTGGGAAAACCTGTGAAAACCAGATATCCCCCCGCTCCAAATTGTGCCAAATGTGGCAGTGGGGGGTGCAAACAAGCGTAGCTTTCCCTTTTGGGTGGAGCTCTGCTTGAAGGTAGAAACCCTGCCTGCACCTTCCCCCTGTAAGTGCAGAGGTTCTCTCCCCCGTCATTGGCTCAGACACAGCAGCAGAAGCCATTGGATTGGGCTGAGCTTGGTTCTGGGTGTCAGTGGAAACGCAGACTGGAACTTGGGAGTGAGCATGCACAATTGCCCCTCGGCATAGCTATGGGGGTATTTGGAAGTGGGTGGGGGGGGGGAGCCAGGAACTCCTGTGGGAAACTTGAGAAATGGAGGATTGGGCCTGCTCTGTGCAAAAACATTGTATAGAGCAGGTAAGTATGACCTGTTTAGTACTCAATTTTGAGAAATCAAGCGTTTACGGTCACTTTAAGCTTTGACAAAAAAAAAACCCCACTGGTAGCTAATTGGCTCCCATGCAGAGCTGCACCAGATTTTGAATTCTCCAGGTTTAGTAAATCAACCCCCAGTGTCTGTGTGTGCGTGTACCGTTAATATTACCTTAGGACTGACCAGAGTTAAGCACGAGTCCAGTTGACTGGTCCTCTTTAATGTTGAACTGGAGGGTGAAGAAAGCAGGGTCTGTGAAGTGAGCTTCTGCTGGTACTGCCCTCCTATATGAACTGGTTGGACAGAGAGCAGCCGAGACAACAAGATGCTGTCTGGGCTTATTGCACCATCCTACATCCATCAATGTGCCTTTTCAAAGGAGCTCTAATAATCCGATGAAGGATCACAGGGGAGATTTACTAAAATTGGAGCACTCAGAATCTGGTGCAGCTGTGCATGGCAATTGGCTTCTAACTTGTTCAATTTAAGCTTTTGGCAATCAAACCTGAAAGCTGATTGGTTTCTATGCAGAGCTGCACCAGATTTTGCACTCTCCAGTTTAGTAAATAACCCCCCATGTATGCAGAAAAAAAAAATCTTAAGTCCTTGACAGGTGTAGAGCTTGTATTCATCTGCCAGTAGGAAGATTCCACCTTCTCTTATTCCAGTGTATAGATGAGGTGAGATTCTTCTCTTTCCATATTTGTAATCTTCACAATGACATGTAAGACCCCTTTCACACTGAGGCGCTGTTTAGCTAAAAATGGCGCCTGTAAAGCGCCTCAAAACCCCCCCAATCCACCCATATCAATGTTGATATGATCAATCTGTACAATATATAAGTGGTCCATATAGTGAACTTGGTGTTGAGTTATTTACTTTAAGGTCATCACAAAGGACAAGGGGGCACTCTTTACGTCTGGAGGAAAAAAGATTTCATCTACAAATACGGAAAGGTTTCTTCACAGTAAGAGCTGTGAAAATGTGGAATAGACTCCCCCCAGAGGTGGTTTTGGCCAGCACGGTTGATTGCTTTAAAAAAGGCCTGGATTCTTTCCTTAATGTAAATAATATAACTGGGTACTAACATTTTTTAGGTAAAGTTGATCCAGGGTGAATCCGATTGCCTCTTGGGGAATTTTTTCCCCCGTTATAGCAAATTGGATCAGACTTGGGGTTTATTGCCTTCCTCTTGATCAACTGTGGGTGAAGGTGTGTGTGTGTGTGTGTGTGTGTGTGTGTGTGTGTGTGTGTGTGTGTGTTGGATGGACTTGTGTCTTTTTTCAACCTATGTAACCCCAATGTGAAAGCCCGAGTGCTTTCACATTGGGCGGTACACTTGCAGGACGTTACAAAAAGTCCTGCAAGCAGCATCTTTGGTGCGGTAATATACTGCTCCTCCACCGCCCTTACCCATTGAAAACAATGGGGCAGCACTTCAGAAGCGGCTGCACACAGCCTCGCACCCCCCTGTGGTGGGTTAAAAGCGCGCCGCTATAATAGCGGTAAATCCCTGCTGAAACTAGCGGAGATTTACCGCTAACACCCCACCTCCCCCATCGGCGGGGAATTACCGCTAACGCCCCACCGCCCCCAGTGTGAAAGTGCCCTAAGAGTGTAAGTAGTCCCCAATCTTTCAATGCACTATAAATCACAGTATTCCATAATTGCTTTGTTGGTCATAAAATATTACTAGTACTTTGTAATTTGATGGTCACAATACTGCTATTCAGTCTTGCTTCCAGGGCTGGTGAGAGCGATGGGTGGAGACTTGTCAGGCAAGTAAGCCTCTGCTAGTGTCCACTTCAGGAAGGATCTCTTTAGAAATGTCTTGTAAAGGGCAGGGAAGGGACTGTGCCCCCATTGACTGAGATCTGGCAAGTGGAATAATGTCGGTATTAGCAGGGAAATACAGGTTTTGACAGGTGATCTGAGCCAGTAGTCTGCCCCCCCCCCCCCCCAAA
>BLSH010517142.1:47904-62943 GCA_018402905.1 Glandirana rugosa | reverse complement strand
ACATATTAAGAAAAAACTCCCCTCCCCAAAAAAAGAGTGGACGCCGAATATATTTAAAAAAACAGCCCATCCACCGCCAGTACCAGGCATAAGAAAATCTCATTGCCAGGGCGGATAGCTTCTTTTATGATGCGCTCACACCTCCCGCTCCCAGAGGGCGCCGATTGCACATCCCTGTACAGGCTGGAAACCTATCACTATCCGAACTTATGATGCCAACTCTCCTCCATGTGTGGGCACACTACTGAGATTATCGGAGAGCACATGCACAAGAGGCATGTCAAAGATCGAGGGTGGGCGATTATATCGGGAGGACAAGGGGTATCGTGTGGGGTCATGTTGGGGTGCATACCCCATGGTGAGGGAAATTTCTTCTGTCACAGAGTGGGGGAGGGGGGTGTCCTGAGATGTAATGTGATTGGGGGGGGTGGAAAGGGGAGTCATGCAGTGTCACTGAAGTACAGATCCTGTAATATCAGAGGAGGGTGGTTTCCTGTGGTATCATTAGGTCAGTACATTTGTGTGCCTAGCCTAAGTTTTATTACAGTGGGCGAGGTGCTTTTTACTAGGGGAAGACATGGATCCTAGTTCCTGCAGAGACACAGGACCCATGCCTTCCCTACTGATAGGCAGACTGCCGTTCTGCCTCTCTGCTGAATCATTGGCGGGTGGCGGCGCACATCGAGCCTACGGTACCCGCCTCTGGGCTCCTGCTGTGTGTGATGACAGTGGGAGTGAGCCGCCAGCGGCGCGCATGTGTGCCCCCTTCCCGGAGCAGCCAGATTGCGCGTATGTGCATACATACATACACACATATATATATATATATATATGTATGTATGTATGTGATTCAGCACAGCATAGTGCCACCCTGTAGCCGCAAACTACGGTTGCAAACCCTTACATATACACAGGGATGAAACAAATCCTCCTGTAGAAGTTGTACCCATTTATCTGATGTCCTCCCTTCTCTACAGCCTCATAAAGCACACAAGTTCCATAGCATTTCTTATCTCTAGAAGGCAAGGGTGGCACAGCATAGAGCTGAGTGTAATCTGAAAACTGAGTGGAAGGAATGGACAGCCTCGCAGACACACATACACAGCTGAGCTTGAAAATCACCTGCTGTGTGCTGGAGGGGGCGGAGAAGTCTTGTAGGATTGGGCACATACTGTCAAACGTGACTCATGCAGATATCAGAGGAAGGAGAAAGCAGACAGAACAGACTTGGTGCTCTGTACTGAGGCTAGTACACACTATAGAAGGATATGCTTTGTTACTTTTTCATTTCAGAGGATGACAACCCATTTAAATTGGGGCGTGGTCAGGCTGAAGATTTTTTTATTACAGAATTTGTTGCGATAAAATTAAGAATTAAAATTGTCGCTATTGCTTGAGGGCGGGCAGCTCTATGACATCAGCTTCAGCAGGGAAATTATTTACAGGACTTATATAGTGCCCGTTTGCGCAGTGCTTTTCCGCTGCTTCAGTTCAAGAGGATTAGGAAGGACCTGCTCGTAAGAGCTTACAATCTAAAAGCGAGAGGCAAGCGAAACAAAAGGAAATGACTGTGCTTTCTCTGTCCTAAGGCTGAATTCCAGGAATTCAGCCACTTTGTAAAAAGTGAATGCACGCTATGAGTTAAGTCCAAGGAGCTGCATGACATCTCCTGGGTTTCTCTCTATTATTTACATCTGACAGGTTTATTGTCACTCGGGATCTGAGTGGAGAGAAACGCAGCAGCTATGGCCACCTGTCACCTTTGCTGCCCATTCACAGAAGCCTTTGTATTTTGTGAATGTGTTCACTTAATACAAAGGCTTCTGTGATTAGGCAGAAGGAGGGAAGGTGTGGCCATAGATGTTGCACTTACTCTCATATCCAAAAGGCAGAGCTCAGGAGGATCATCATCGCTCTCCTGGATCTGAGAGGAGAGAAACACATAGAGCAGCTATGCCTACCCCTCCCCTGTTCTGTGATTAGGCAGAAGGAGGTAAGGGATGGGCATAGAAGTTGCAGTTACTTTCCAATTCAAGATGCAGAGCTCAGGAGGATCAGCATCACTCTCCCGGATGTGAGAGGAGAGAAAGACAGAGCAGCTATGCCTACCCCTCCCCTGTGCTGCCCATTCACAGAAGCCTTTTGTATTTTGTAAATGTGTTCACATGATACAAAGGCTTCTGTGATTAGGCAGAAGGAGGTAAGGGATAGGCATAGAAGCTGCAGTCACTTTCCTATTCAAGATGCAGAGCTCAGGAGGATCAGCATCACTCTCCAGGATCTGAGAGGAGAGAAAGACAGAGCAGCAATGCCTACCCCTCCCCTCTGCTGCCTATTCAGAGAAGCCTTTTGTATTTTGTGAATGTGTTCACATAATACAAAGGCTTCTGTGATTTGGGCAGGAGGAGGGAAGGGTTGGGCGTAGAAGCTGCAGCCGACTCTCCTGTTCAAGAGGCAGAGCTCAGAAGGATCAGCATCGCTCTCCCGGAAGTACTGCAATATAGAAATAAATGACAGAGCTAAGGCCAGGGGGTGTCCTGCACCTTGCTGGACCTAACTTATAATGTGCCTTTATTTTGTTACATAGGAGCTGAATTCCCAGAATCCTGTGTAAGGCAGGGCAGGGGAACTGCTGGAAAAGCGAACTACGGAACTACAGGCTCAGCATGGCGTCTTGTAGCTCCGAACAGCAACCTGATGGATGCGAACAGACTCCACCATCATGGATTTGCTTCCTTGCTTGGTGTGGTGAGAATAGAGGGAACTGGCAGGATCACTGGGTATCTGCAATTAAAAAGAAATGGGTTAGCTAAATATTCATCAAAGACCAGGGCCTTGTGTTCTGCGTGCTCAGCCCTGCCCAGGTTACCTCTTTAGACTGCTTGCTTCAGGACTGAGGCAGGGGGCTGTGATGTGTTCAGGAAGCTATGTACAGCCCCCCACCAGCCATGATCTGCCTGCGTGGCATAGAGAATCACTGAGACCCAGTGATGACATCACCTGGTCTAAAATGAGGTATGTTCTGAAAGCAGAAAGGTTTTTTTTTTTTTTAAAATGAGAAGGGGGAACCAGGGAAGGCAAAATATAAGCAGATTAAACTTCAGCTGTAAGTCACAGTTGGACTCCATCTCCAGGTACCTCTTCCATAGCAGATCAGTTGTGTTTTTTTTCTCTTTTCCTGTCATTTATTATTTAATAAACTGATTTACAGCCTAAATGTTTCATTCAGTGATCCATTCTGCCGCAGAGTCTCCACTGTAAACCGTAATAAACATTCAGGTTTTTATGCCTTTTTTGTTTTAGCTTTGCTATACTTCTGAATGATTGGACTTGTAAGTAAAGAGAGTGAGGGCTCTGCCTTTGTAGTACTGAGTCTTAAACCTAGTTTGGCTGTTAATTCCAGGAATTAAGTCACTTTGTAAAAAGGCACACTATGAGTTAAGTCCAAGGAGGTGCATGATCTCTCTGGGGCTTATCTTTGTTATCTACATGTGGCAAGTTTATTTCTCTGCCGGAGACACTCCGGGGATCTGAGAGGAGAGAAACACACGGAGCAGCTATGGCTGCCCCTCCCATCTGCTGCCCATTCACAGAAGCCTTTGTATTTTGTAAATGTGTTTACATAATACAAAGGCTTATGTGAATGGGCAGTAGGAGGGGAGGGGCATAGAAGCTGCGGTGACTCTCCTGGTCAGGATGAAGAGCTCAGCAGGATCAGCATTGCTCTCCTGGAGCTACAGCTATATAGAAATAAAAGCTAAAGCCAGGGGGTGTCATGCACCATACTCATAATGTGCCTTTATTTTTTACAAAGCAATTGAATTCCTGGAATATGGCAGGCAAGTGCTGGCAAATGCTAACTATGGAACCATAGCCATAGGATGGAGTCCCATTCAGAGACGCCTTTGTATTTTGTAAATGACATAATACAAAGACTTCTGCAAACGGGCAGGAGGAGGAGGGGGCAGACATAGACGCTGCATCGACTCTCCCGTTGAAGATGCAGAGTTCAGAAGGATCTGCATTGGGCTCCCAGAACTACAGCGATAGCGGTCTTCCAGGAGTACTATAAAGCTACCAGATATAAGTAATAGCGATAAGCCCAGGAGGTGTCATGCACCTTCCTGGACTCAACTCATAGCATATCATGCTTAACTCCTAGTGAAGGGCGGGCACAAACCTTTCATATAACTGTATTCATCAGTAGCCAGAAAGGATATTAATCCACTTTGTGAGCATCAAATGTCTCAGCAAACCCAGATATTACTTTGTAAAAGGAGCAGTGACATCATCACTGTGCTGTATATAGCCTGAGCAGAGCTGTGGGTGAGACTCGGCAGGTCTCCCACTACAAAAAAACCACAGGAAGGGGTGGAGACAAAACCAGTCACCCTGCACAAGGAGAGAGAGCAGATCTTTTGGAGGGGAGGGGCCCAGCAGGCTCCACCTACTACAGGAGGTGGGGCGGAGACCAGACCCATCACCCTGTACAAGGAGACAGCAGAGCTGTGGGAGGGGCCAGCAGGCTCCACCCACTACAGGAGGGGGCGAAGACCAGGCCTGTCACCCTGCACAAGGAGGGAGAGCAGAACTGTGGGAGGGGCCCAGCAGGCCCCACCTACTACAGAAAACTAGGAGGGGGATGGAGACAAGACCGGTCACCCTGCACGAGAGAGCAGAGCTGTGGGAGGGACCCAGCAGGCTCCACCCACTACAGAAACCTGCAGGAGGGGGTGGATACCAGACCAATCACCCTGCACAATGAGGGAGAAGAGAGCTGTGGGAGGGGCCCATCAGGCTCCACCTACTATAGAAAACTAGGAGGGGGTGGAGACAAGACCCATCACCGTACACAAGATGAGAGAGCAGAGCTGTGGGAGGGACCCAGCAGGCTCCACCCACTACAGAAAACTACAGGAGGGGGCGGAGACAAGACCAAACACCCTGCATAAGGAAAGAGCAGCAGTGAGCGGTCTTTATTACACTCACATTGGATTACTGCACAGATCTGGAAGAAATACACAAATCACACCGAGATTTAAGAAGAAAACACATTATTATGATTACGTTTAGACGTTCGGCTGGGGGAGGGGCGTTAAGAATCTGCAGCTGAGCTGTGTTTTTAACTTCCCTCTTTAAGTTGCAATGGCAGCGAATGGGTATTCACATCCTGTGGCCATGGCAAAAACTATCCAACATATCAGGATTGGTGGGGAGCAGTCACGCTGACCCATATAATTGAAAGGGGAAGCACCACAAACACCCTGTAAGCATGCTTTTTTTTTCAGAAAAACTAGGGTTAAAGAAGGCAGTGAGGAGGCATCATATTACCGCCCGCCAATCACCTCTATAAAGTGATCCAAATGCTGATGGCTTTTCAGAGGAGCAGGGAGTTTAGCTGCATGTCTGTACTTAGCCTTATATTTAGACAATATTAAGTTCCCTTCTGCTTGGACCCATGTATATTAGTGTGAGAGACGATTTATTTCTTTGTGGTGCATTAGCGTGCATTGAGGCCTGGTTCACGCCTGTGCGTTTCAGTGTTGCCCTACAGGTCACGTTCACATCTGTGCGTTTTTGCACCGGTGCGTTTTTTTTTTTTTTTATGAAAGGGTCAGGGATTTTTTTTCCTGCAGCAGGTTGCCTCTTTGGTTCCATAGACTTCAATGGAAACGCATCTAAACCACAGTTCCTGCATTTATTTTATGCATTTCTGCTTTTTTTTTTTTTTTAATTTTTTTTTGCTGATTACTCCTGCAACACAACAGACACCTCCCCAAAACGCTTTAGAAACGTGCCAAAAGCGCGTGTAAAAAAACCCCACAATGCACACCCACAAAGCGCATTAACCGCAACCTGCATAGGTGTGAACCAGACCTACAATGGATGGGCTGCCAATTGCCAGCACGCCCCACGCCCCTCTTTTTTGTGATAAAATATCCTGCAGCACATGGGTGCCAATTGAAATGAACGCAGTAATGTAAGGTACAGTTGTGCTCATAAGTTTACATACATTCATATTCTCTGAAAAATGGCCAAGAAATCATAAATTCTGCCAGGGTATGTAAACTTATGAGCACAACTGTGTGTGTTATCCATGACCCACTGATGTTAATGGGCCCTGAAGGTTTCCTGCAAATCCCCCTCCCCCCACCATACCCGACCCATCACCCCCTCCCCCAGACAGGACAGGTGGTACTGGGGCAGCTAAACAAACATGGACATGCACACTCCTTCCCACAGTGAAGTGATGGGGCGTTCAACAGGAAATCGGGGGGGGGGGGGGTTATTTTTGCAATGCTTTGTTAAAAAAGAAGCAATTTACAGCAAACCTGTTCTGTCCGATGAATGCAGCTGTCCCTGTGCAAGGCTGTCGTTTTTTACCCTTCAGTAGCCCTAGAATAACAATCAATCGTCTTATATCAGTTCTAGGATCAGTGGATGGGGATGGGGATGCAGCGGCTGCACGGACACGGCCGCTCGTCCTAATCTGACCGGCATATGGGTGCAAGTGAGCTACCCCCCGAATGCACACCGTCTGCATTTGTGGAGGCTCAACCGCACGCCTGTCAAATAAGGAGGAGCGGCCGTGTCCGTGCAGCCGCTGCATCCCCATCCACTGACCTGGGCCGCAGCAACGAGCGGGGGGGCCTATTCATGGTCTATAATCCTCGTCACCCATGTGAATGAGGCCTTCCAGGTAAACGGCATACCTACCCTCCTTGCCTTGCTAAAAGTGCAGGAAAAACGCAATAAACATATTTCCCTTTAAATCCCGTGGGGCTCTTCGCAGCAATGCGCTGTGGGTGTGGTGCGTTTTGGAAAGTCCTGCACGCTGCACGGTGGGTTTTTCAAAAGCGCACCAAAAACACATCCCATTAAAATGAATGGAGAACACAAAAAATGTACCGTTTGCGTCTTTGGTGCGCTTTTTGATTCGCATGCCCCTAATTCACAAGTGCATGCTGGGAGTCAGGTAACCAGAAAACACATTGGAAATTCATCAAAAAGACACATGCAGGAATTGGGGAGATCTGAGGGGTGAAGGTGCAGGAATTGGGGTGATCTGAGGTATGAAGGTGCAGGAATTGGGGTGATCTGAGGGATGAAGGTGCAGGAATTGGGGTGATCTGAGGTATGAAGGTGCAGGAATTGAGGTGATCCGAGGTATGAAGGTGCAGGAATTGAGGTGATCTGAGGGGTGAAGGTGCAGGAATTGGGGTGATCTGAGGTGTGAAGGTGCAGGAATTGGGGTGAAGCGAGGTATGAAGGTGCAGGAATTGAGGTGATCCGAGGTATGAAGGTGCAGGAATTGGGGTGATCCAAGGTATGAAGGTGCAGGAATTGAGGTGATCCGAGGGGTGAAGGTGCAGGAATTGGGGTGATCTGAGGGGTGAAGGTGCAGGAATTGGGGGTGATCCAAGGTGTGAAGGTGCAGGAATTGGGGTGATCTGAGGAGTGGAGGTGCAGGAATTGGGGTGATCTGAGGAGTGGAAGTTCAGTAATTGGGGTGATCCGAAGTGTGATGGTGCAGGAATGGAGGTGATCTGAGATACAAGGGTGAAGTAATTGGAGTAATTTGAGGGGTGAAGGTGCAGGAATTGGGGTGATCTGAGGGATGAAGGTCCAGGAATTGGGGAGATCTGAGGGATGAAGGTGAAGGAATTGGGGTGACCTGAGGGATGAAGGTGAAGGAATTGGAGTGAGCTGATGGGTGAAGGTGCAGGAATTGGGGTGATCTGAGGTGTGAAGGTGCAGGAATTGGGGTGATCTGAGGTGTGAAGGTGCAGGAATTGGGGTGATCTGAGGGGTGAAGGTGCAGGAATTGGGGAGATCTGAGGTGTGAAGGTGCAGGAATTGGGATGATCTGAGGGGTGAAGGTGCAGGAATTCGGGTGATCTGAGGTGTGAAGGTGCAAGAATGGGAGTTATCTGAGGCGTGAAGGCACAGGAATTGGAGTGATCTGAGGGGTGGGAGCGCAGAAATTGGGGTGATCTGAGGGATGAAGGTGCAGGAATTGGAGTAATCTGAGGGGTGATGGTCCAGCATATGGGGTGTTGTCAGATGTGAAGGTGCATCAATTGGAGTGATCTGAGGAGTGATGGTCCAAGAATGGGGGTTATCTGAAGCGTGGAGGCACAGGAATTGGGTTGATCTGAGGGGTGGAAGCGCAGGAATTGGACTTATCTGATGGTGCAGGAACTGGGGTGATCTGAGGAATGAAGGTTTGGGAATTGTGGTGATCTGAGGTGTGAAGCTGCAGAAATGGGGGTGATCTATGGTGTTGGGGAGCCCCACCTAGTACTTGGGTAGGTCTCGCTTCGGCAGGCCTCCTGAAGAAAGGGGACCACCTGTTTTCGGCTGGGTGGACTATGAGTACCCCAGTCCCTGTCAGGAACCTTGCGCCCTGGGGGATCGAGATTAGGGTCCTTTCTTTTCGGAGGAGGACCATGTGTACACCCTGTGCACTTTTTCTGCACTCACTTCTTTTTTTTTTTCCACCTGGTGTTCGGTTTTGAGTGTGAAAACTGCACTGCTGTGTCCATGCAGCCGCTGCACTTGGGCTCGATTCACACGAATGCATTTTTTCATGCAAAAAGTAGTGTTCAATGGGCATGCAAAGGTTGCATTTTTGATGCGTTTTTGCGTTTTAAATCTGCCTAGCAACAAAATCGCGGTAAAAACTCATCAATGACGCAGTAAAAAAATGCAGAAAGCACAGCGAAAAAACGCTGAAAAGCAAAATGCATTTGTGTGAATCGAGCCTTAAATGGACCACATAGGTGTCACCCAATATCTGCCCTAAAAAAAACAGTAAAAGGGAAAAACATAACCTGGAATCCGGATTTAAATGCATAGATAACCTTATGTGAAGCTTGTTGTTGGAATGCTCGGTCTGGGGCCAGGGTCTCTTTAACACGCAGACCAGAACACTGCTCTAATGACTTTTATGAACAGGTGATGGACAATTCAGCATGCAGTTCCACTAACTGTCCACTAGGTGTCTACAGGATGGGAGGGGGGGTGATCGGTGCACCAGCTGCATGCCACTGACAGCCAGTCACACCCCTCGCTGAAGTATCCCCTTGCCACCCAGATCCCTCACTCAGCAGGCAGGCACGGTACAAGGTAAGCACCCTTCTCCAGCATGACTACCTATTTACCACCGAATTTTACCGAATTTGATACTTTGGATCTCTTGCATCCATACAATAATTCCTCGATTTCCCGAAATCTGGCAAAATTGGTTATTTTTCTTGCAGTTTGTGTATCAATAATTGCCCTTCTTTGTATGGGAGCCGGGGTAATAGTCTGCAGCTGCCACCGGTTAGAGGTCGTTCTTTAAGTTTTGGGGGACGTTCTGCGAAGTTTTGGGGAAAAATTTCGGGAGACACAAATATAACTTGCGGCGGAGCGTAGAGCTGGTAACCCAATAGGCGGGGGTCTGGTGCCAGGAATAACCCAGTTCAGGGGACACGGAGAGTTCAGCACCATATCGGAGAGAGTGCCTGCGCACGTGTGCCGGCCGGAGATTGGAGGAAACTTTATTTTTAATACCCACTCCGGGTATTGGACCCAAGAGCTTGCAATCTGCCTTCGGCGTACTTGCTTAGCTTGCCAATTGATATGCTGTGGTATTGCAGTTATGCTACCCAATCCACGCCAAATAATTCGATTTCATGCCAATAAAGTTTAGGATACGAATATAAGGCGCCATTCACGCTGACAGCGTTTTGTAAACGCACGATTTTGCACGTATTTACGAAAGCTGCAAAAAAAAAAAATAGTCGCATATACAGTGCCATTCATTTTTATTAGCACCCCAAAACGTGGCAAGCAGACGCACAGTTGGAAACGCGCAACGCTCAGAAAGGTGCATGGGCTACTCTGGGCTGCCCTATGCATGTAGTGCCACAACGCCCAACCGCCGCGACGTCTGCCTTCACACATCATAATGTGAATGGGGGTCTAAGGAGAAAAAATAAACCGAAAATGCTACAATGATAACAAATATTCCATTAGCCTAAAAGACTGCTGTTTTCCTTGGGGGCTCATTCACATAGGCAGCCAGGGGGTGGAAAAAGCAAACTGTTGAGCCACAATTTCACTGACCTCCCCCACAACTGCCCACCTAAGTAAGGACATGCAGCCCCTCAGCATTACACACATGCCAGGCTGTGGCAAAAATTAAACCCTGGTCCTGTTTGGTGGGCATTCATGCCACTGCATGTGGCAGCACATCAGGTCCGCGGGGTTAAAACAGGGGGTAAAGAGGTGACATATCCTGGAAGGGGTAGGGGAGACTGGGGAAATGCTTCCTCCTTCCTGCAGCAGGTCGATGGCATCATCTCAGCCTAGGCCAGTGGTTCTCAACTCCGGTCCTCGGGACCCACCAACAGGCCAGGTTTGCAGGATAACTGAAATACATCACAGGTGATATCATTTGCTGCTCAGTGATTGCAGCATTCTAGTCTGCATCTCCCCAAGGTAATACCAAAAATCTGGCCTGTTGGTGGGTCCTGAGGACCGGAGTTGAGAACCACTGGCCTAGGCTAAGATATAATATTGGAGTCTGATCACTGGGGAAAGGGGAAACTGGGGAAATGCTTCCTCCTTCCTGCAGCAGGCTGATGACATCATCTCAGCCTAGGCAAACAAAGTTACAATGTTGCAGTCTGATCCCTGAGAAGAGACTGGGGAAATGCTTTCTCCCTACTGCAGCAGACCGATGGCATCATCTCAGCCTAGGCAAAGTTACAATGTTGCAGTCTGATCACTGAGGGAAGACTGGGGAAATGCTTCCTCTTTCCTGCAGCAGACTGATGACATCATCTCAGCCTAGGCTTTCTCCCTACTGCAGCAGATTGATGACATCATCTCAGCCTAGGAAAAGTTACAATGGTGCAGTCTGATCACTGAGGGGAGACCAGACTGAGGAAATGCTTCCTCCTTCCTGCAGCAGACCAATGACATCATCTCAGCCTAGGCAAAGATACAATGTTGCAGTCTGAGCACTGAGGGAAGACTGGGGAAATGCTTTCTCCCTACTGTAGCAGACTGATGACATCATCTCAGCCTAGGCAAAGTAACAATGTTTTAGTCTGATTACTAAAGGGAGGGGAGACTGAGGAAATGCTTCCCCCTTCCTGCAGCAGACTGATGACATCATCTCAGTCGACTCAAGCGACTTTGATGCAACTTTGGATGGGTGCAACTTGGATGCGACTTTGACCAATGATAATAGACAACTGTTGCACAACTGTCGCACGTATAACAATCAGGTGCGACATTCATGCGACTTTTGAAGGTTTACATTGCAGTCTACGGCACTCAAGTCGCATGAAAGTCAGACCAAAGTAGAGCAGGAACTTTTTAAAAGTTGCTGCGACTTTAAGGTTGAACATATTTGAACGGTTACCATTGAAAAACAGGGGGCAGGACTTGTCTTGCGCCTTTAGTGTCCAGAGTCGCATGACAAATCGGAATGGCGCTTTAGGGCTTGTTCATGCCCGGGTGCAGTGCAGAAATGTGTGCAAAATCGCAAAAAAAGGCGCTGCCCTTTTGCAGGTGCCGTTAATTATTAAAGGCACCCCCACACATCTTGCAAACGCGCCTGCTGAAACGCACGATGCCGCAGTACCATGCGATTTGGTAAGGCACAATTTTAAAAGTCATGAAGACTTCCTTTTTTTTCTCGTTCCTAGGGCAGCCCATTAATTGTAAAAAAAAAAAAACGTGAAACGCAGGCAAGCACAAAAGAGAGTGCGACTGGACCGCACCTCCTGGTGTGAATGAGCCCTTAGAACGGTTACCGTATATTGGTGGCATGTCAGGAATTTCTAGCCTTTTTTTTACATTTTGGGTAGAGCGGGGGTGGGGTAGACCCTCTGTTACCTTTTTATTGCTGTTACAAACCTAGGGGGCGCTAGACCTCCCAATGGTCAATGTCCAGTGGCTTATTTATTAAGATGAATGGCTTTGACCAAAAAAAACAAGGAATCCAAAATATAAGAGGGGTCCTGGAGAAGGTAGAGAGCGGTAAGGGCGCCACCTAATGGTGATAGAATAATCAATAGAATAAGAGAGCCGGCGCGTCTCCGGGGTCCACACACTGCTTCACCAGGGCTCTGGAGTTTATAGATCTGGCATCAAATATTAACGTCTGCTGCCCATCAGTGAGGGAAAAAAGTATTTGATCCCCTGCTTATTTTGTAGGTTTGCCCACTGACAAAGAAATGATCAGCCTATAATTTTAATGGTCGGTTTATTTTACCATTGAGAGACAGAATAACAAAAATATCCAGAAAAAAAGTTATAAATTGATTTGCATTTTAAGGAGTGAAATAAGTATTTGATTTCCTATTAATCAGCAAGACGTCCGGCTCCCAGGTGTCTTTTATACAGGTAATGAGCTGAGATTAGGAGTTCTCTCTTATAGGGAGTGCTCCTAATCTCAGCTTGTTACCTGTATAGAAGACTCCGTTCCACATCAGATTCCAATCTCTCCACCATGGCCAAGACCAAAGAGCTGTCCAAGGACGTCAGGGAGAAGATTGTAGACCTACACAAGGCTGGAATGGGCTACAAGACCATCGCCAAGCAGCTTGGTGAGAGGTGACAACAGTTGGTGCGATTATTCGCGAAACGCAAAATAACTGCCAATCTCCCTCGGTCTGGGGCTCCATGCAAGGTCTCCCCTCGTGGAGGTTCAATGATCAGGAGAACGGTGAGGAATCAGCCCAGAACTACACAGGAGAATCTTGTCAATGATCTCAGGGCAGCTGGGACCATCGTCACCAAGAAAACAATTGGTAACACTATGCCAGGAAGGACTGAAATCCTGCAACATCCGCAAGGTCCCCCTGCTGAAGAAATCACATGGTACAGCCCATCTGAAGTTTGCTAATGGACATCTGAATGATTCAGAGGAGTTCTGGGTGAAGGTGCTGTGGGCAGAGGAGACCAAAATCAAACTCTTTGGCATCAACTCAACTTGCTGTGTTTGGAGGAGGAGAAATGCTGCCTATGACCCCAAGAACGCCATCCCCCCCGTCATACATGGAGGTGGAAACTTTATGCTTTGGGGGTGTTGTTCTGCTAAGAGGGCCGGACAACTTCACCGCATCAAAGGGACAATGCACGGTGCCACTTACCATCAAATCTTGGGTGAGAACCTCCTTCCCTTAGCCAGAACACTGAAGATGGGTCGTGGATGGGTCTTCCAGCAGGACAATGACCCAAAACACACAGCCAAGGCAACAAAGGAGTGGCTCAAAAAGACGCACATTAAGGTCCTGGAGTGGCCTAGCCCGTCTCCAGACCTTAATCCCATAGAAAATATGTGGAGGGAGCTGAAGGTTCGAGTTACCAAACGTCAACCTGGATACCTTAATGACTTGGAGGGAAGTGGGACAAAATCCCAACTGAGATGTCTGCAAACCTGGTGGCCAATTACAAGAAACGTCCGACCTCTGTGATTGCCAACAAGGGTTTCTCCACCAAGTACTAAGTCATGTTTTGCGAAGGGGTCAAATACTTATTTCACTCATTAAAATGCAGATCGATTTATAACATTTTTGAAATGGGTTTTTCTGGATATTTGTGTTGTTATTTTGTCTCTCAATGGTAAAATAAACCGACCATTAAAATTATAGACTGACCATTTCTTTGTCAGTAGTCAAATGTATAAAATCAGCGGGGGGGTCAAATACTTTTTTCCCTCACTGTATTTGCGTCAGTAAAGAGGGCGGGACCATCAGAGCAACTTCATCAGTGCCCATCAGAGCAACTTCATCAGTGCAGCCTCATCAGTGCCCATCAGAGCAACTTCATCAGTGCCCATCAGTGCAGCCTCATCAGTGCCCATCAGAGCAACTTCATCGGTGCAGCCTCATCAGTGCACATCAGAGCAACTTCATCAGTGCCACCTCATCAGTGCAGCCTCATCAGTGCCCATCAGAGCAACTTCATCAGTGCCCATCAGTGCCACCTCATCAGTGCAGCCTCATCAGTGCCCATCAGTGCAGCCTCATCGGTGCCCATCAGCGCACATCAGTGCAGCCTATCAGTGCCCACCAGTGCCACCTCATCAGCGGACATCAGTGAAGGAGAAAGATTACCTGGTTGCAAAATTTTATAACAAACTTTCATTTGTTTAGCAACAAATGAAAAACCCCAGTAGTGGTTAAATACCACCAAAAGAAAGTTCTATTTGTATGAAAAAATGGCCGCGCAATTGTCATTCAAAGTGTGGCAGCGCTAAAAGCTGAAAATGGGCCTGGGCAGGAAGGGGGTGAAGGTGCCCGGTAGGAAAGTGGTTAAAATAGAAAGAATATAACTGTCTTCTGGCATTCTGAAACGAAACAAATTCCGAAAACAAATTAAACCAATTTAACTAATAAATAATAATAAATAACAAAACTAAACTCATTTTTTGTTCCGCCACGTCCACCACCATGTCAGTTCACACCAAGGGCGGCATACAGGATTTTCTTTTCAGTGTAACGGCATGCGACGCGATCCACCGCACCTCTGCCCGGCGGCCAATATAACTGAACGCAATGTCACTTTGTAAGGTTTCAATCTTGTTCATGCCAATAGAGGGACCGATGGGACGCGCTGTGTTCACAGCACGGCAAACACTGCCCCCTTCCTCACACTGGCGGTAGTGCGTGCTGCTGGTGGGAATGGACCCTAAGGGGGGAATTCCCGTCGTGCGTGATGGCGGTCACACTCCTTCCCCCGTCACAAACGGCACGACACTTGTGTCGCGCAGGGTAGCCAGGGAGATAACCGTACTTGTTCTAACTTTGGAATGTTTCACTGTAACGCAAGTCAATATAACCGGCGGCCCGTCTCCACGCCACCTAGCGCAGCGTACGGCAATGTGACTTTTCTTTTAGGACATACGGCGGGAACCACACTTGACTGTACCACCACCTGCACCGCCTTGTTTTTTACTCAAATCAAAACAATAAATAATAATAAATAATCAATTTAACCAAATTAAACAAAAGCCTTAAACAAAGCAAAGTCTTA
>BLSH010517142.1:14731-29998 GCA_018402905.1 Glandirana rugosa | reverse complement strand
CCACATATTGGTAGAGCGGTCCTTGTCCTGGTGATAGCCATACGCCCCCTCCTTTTCATATGCAGGTGTCACAGGGACAGGAAGTAAGGGAAGATCTCCCAAATGGGGGTCACAGATAGAATGAGGACTGACATGGGGTAGTAGTGTTGATGTGCTGTATAAATATTGCTATGTACTAAAGAGAGATATATAAGGGCAGTGATGGGGATCAGAAGTGTGTGTGGTGTGGTAGTGAAGGGGTGGGGGAGGAGGACCCGGGGCTGCCGGCTGTCAGTGTCAGTTATAAATGTGTGTCACAAGGTGATAAGAGCCAGAGGGATCCCAACCAACAGCTTTCCATCCCTATCTCCCCCATCACATTTATATAGTACATACACTATATTGTCAAAAGTATTGGGACACCTGCCTTTACACGCACATGAACTTTCATGGCATCCCAGTCTTAGTCCGTAGGGTTCAATATTGAGTTGGCTCACCCTTTGCAGCTATAACAGCTTCACCTCTTCTGGGAAGGCTGTCCACAAGGTTTAGGAGTGTCTATGGGAATGTTTAACCATTCTTCCAGAAGCACATTTGTGAGGTCAGGGAATGATGTTGGATGAGAAGGCCTGGCTCACAGTCTCCACTCTAATTCATCCCAAAGATGTTCTTTCGGGTTGAGGTCAGGACTCTGTGCAGGCCAGTCAAGTTCCTCCACCCCAAACTCGCTCATCCATGTCTTTATGGACCTTGCTTTGTGCACTGGTCCAAGTCATTTGGTGGAGGGGTGGTTATGGTGTGGGGTTGTTTATCAGGGGTTGGGCTTGGCCCCTTAGTTCCAGTGAAGGGATGAGCGAGTTTGGGGTGGAGAAATTTGACTGGCCTGCACAGAGTCCTGACCTCAACCCGATAGAACACCTTTGGGATGAATTAGAGCAGAGACTACGAGTCAGGCCTTCTCATCCAACATCAGTGGCACACTGATGTTGGATGAGATGTGCTTCTGGAAGAATGGTCAAACATTCCCATAGACACTCCTAAACCTTGTGGACAGCCTTCCCAGAAGAGCTGAAGCTGTTATAGCTGCAAAGGGCTGCAAAGGTTGGGCTGACTTAATATTGAACCCTACGGACTAAGACTGGGATGCCAATAAAGTTCATGTGAGTTTAAAGGCAAGCGTCCCAATACTTTTGACAATATAATGTATTTCTGCAAAGCCTAGATCTCCTTCTTGAATGTAATGCTGAATGTTCCTCCAAAAATCACCCCAAGTGTCAGTGTGCCATTATTCTGGACCCCCAAGTGTCAGTGTGTCATTATTCTGGACCCCCAAGTGTCAGTGTGTCATTATTCTGGACCCCCAAGTGTCAGTGTGCCATTATTCTGGACCCCCAAGTGTCAGTGTGTCATTGTTCTGTGCCCCCAAATGTCAGTGTGTCATTGTTCTGGACAACCAAGTGTCAGTGTGTCATTGTTCTGGACCCCCAAATGTCAGTGTGTCATTGTTCTGGACAACCAAGTGTCAGTGTGTCATTGTTCTAGACCCGCAAGTGTCAGTGTGTCATTGTTCTGGGAGTGTCAGGGCCGCTGATGGGGGTACCTCCTAGCCTCCTGTAGGGGACCTGGGCACATAGGGGGGCCCGGACAGCTGGGGGATCGGTGTGGTGGGTCGGGAGGATAATTACAGAACAATGCACTGTGACTGTGTTTCTCCCTCCAGCAGCTGAAAGCCGGTTTCTCCCCCTCTCCCTCCCACCGACTTTCAGCTGCTGGAGGGAGAGACACAGGCACAGTGCATTGTTCTGTAACTATCCTCTCGGGCTGCCCACATCTGATTCTCCCCTGTGTGCCTGGGCCCCCCATTATCCCCCTGTGTCCTCAATTCCTTTTTTCTGTCTCAAAGGTGAGATGTCAGGGGTCTGTTTAAAACCCTGATATCTCATCCAACCACCCCTTCCCCTGAAAAAAAAAAATAATTGTAAAAAAACACTTTTAATAATTGGAAAAAATGTCAGGTAGGCTGTACGGGGCCCCGCGATTTCTAATGGCAGCCCTAGTCAGTGTACTTGTATTCTGACATCCTTGACTCTATAAAGGTGATTACTTACCATGTACACTGCTCAAAAAAATCAACTCCTGGGGTATTGATCTGGTCAGGTAAGTAGCAGAGAGGGTTGTTAATCGGTTTCAGCTGCTTGGGTGTTAATGAAATTACCAACAGGAGCACTAGATGGGCAACAATGAGATGACCTCCAAAACAGGAATGGTTTTTCAAGTGCAGGCCGCTGACATTTTTTTCCCTACTCATCTTTTCTGACTGTTTTTCACTAGTTTTGCATTTGGCTGGGGTTAGTGTCACTACTGGTAGCATGAGGCCATACCTGGACCCTATAGAGCAGGCATCCTCAAACTACGGCCCTCCAGCTGTTGCAGAACTACACATCCCATGAGGCATTATAAAACTCTGACATTCACAGACATGACTAGGCATGATGGGAATTGTAGTTCCTGAACAACTGGAGGGCCATAGTTTGAGGACCCCTGCTATAGAGGTTATACAGGCAGTCCAGCTCCTCCAGGATGGCACATCAATACATGCCATTGCCAGAAGGGTTGCTGTGTCTCCCAGCACAGTCTCAAGAGCATGGCGGAGATTCCAGGAGGCAGGCAATTACTCTAGGAGAGCTGAACAGGGCCATAGAAGGTCCTTAATCCATCAGCAGGTCCGGTATCTACTCCTTTGTGCAAGGAGGAACAGGATGAGCACTGCCAGAGCCCTACAAAATGACCCCTAGCAGGCCACTGGTGTGAATGTCTCTGACCAAACAATCAGAAACAGAATTCATGAGGGTGGCCTGAGGGCCCGACGTCCACTAGTGGGCCCTGTGCTCACTGCCCGGCACCGTGGAGCTCAATTGGCATTTGCTATTGAACACCAGAATTGGCAGGTCCACCACTGGGGCCCTGTGCTTTTCACAGATGAGAGCAGGTCCACCCTGAGCACCTGTGACAGACGTGAAAAGGTCTAGAGAAGCCGTGGAGAACGTTATGCTACCTGTAACATCGTTCAGCATGACCGGCTTGGTGGTGGGTCAGTGATGGTCTGGGGGGGCATATCCATGGAGGGATGCACAGACCTCTACAGGCTAGACAATGGCACCTTGACTGCCATTAGGTATCGGGATGAAATCATTGGACCCATTTTCAGACTCTACCCTGATGGTCCTGGTGCACGACAATGCCAGCCTCATGTGGCGAGAGTATGCAGCCAGTTCCTGGAGGATGAAGGAATTGATACCATTGAATGGCCCCCATGCTTGCCTGACCTAAATCCAATAGAACACCTCTGGGACATTATGTTTCGGTCCATCCGATGCCGCCAGGTTGCACCTCCGTCTGTTCAGGAGCTCAGTGATGCCCTGGTCCAGATCTGGGAGGAAATACCCCAGGACACCATCCGTTGTCTCATTAGGAGCCCCGTCATTGTCAGGCATGCATACAAGCACGTGGGGGCCATACAAACTACTGAGGACCATTTTGAGTTGTCGCAAGGAAATTTCAGCAAAATTGACTGGCCTGCTGCTTCATTTTTTCACTTTGATTTTCGGGTTGTCTTTGAATTCAGCCCTCTGTAGGTTGATTATTTTAATTTCCATCAAACGATGAGGCATCCTTTCGTTCCTAACACATTGCCCAGTCCATACCAGTATAGATATTGAGCATGAGATTTGACCCCATTGAGATCTGATGTGTTTTCAAAGTGTTACTTTCATTTTTTCACTTTGATTTCTAGGTTGTCTTTGAATTCAGCCCTCTGTAGGTTGATCATTTTCATTTCCATCAAACGATGAGGCATCCTTTCGTTCCTAACACATTGCCCAGTCCATACCAGTATAGATATCGAGCATGAGATTTGACCCCATTGAGATCTGATGTGTTTTCAAAGTGTTACTTTCATTTTTTCACTTTGATTTCCGGGTTGTCTTTGAATTCAGCCCTCTGTAGGTTGATCATTTTCATTTCCATCAAACGATGAGGCATCCTTTCGTTCCTAACACATTGCCCAGTCCATACCAGTATAGATATCCAGCATGAGATTTGACCCCATTGAGATCTGAGGTGTTTTCAAAGTGTTCCTTTCATTTTTTTGAGCAGTGTACTTGTCAAAGGCTCTAAAAATAAAATGATGATTGACCTCCTCATCTTTCATGATGAATCGTTATATTGGCTCTGGATGTGATGTTCCTCTTTGTTGTCTCCAGTTTATGAATTGTATTTCTATTTCTCCAGAAGGGGCTGAGACGTGCTCCTACCTCCCCCACCATCACCATGTCTTACCAGAAGGAGTTGGAGAAGTACCGGGACATAGACGAGGATGAGATCATGCGAGGGATGTCCGCGGAGGAGCTGGCCCAGCTGGACCTAGAGCTGCAGGAGATGGACCCCGAGGTACGGAGCTCCCATATATTGAATAGACTCATGGTGCAGCAATGATAGAAAGGCCGGCAACTTTTTACAGAAATTTTTATCCACCCAAATCTAATATTTCAGTTCCGGGTGGCTACAGATCAGACGATTCACAGGTTGGTGTCTCAAATGGCTGAGCTCAGAACTCTGGTGCCACTTTTGCCTCCTGGTGAGACACAAGGTGCCACCGGCTGACTCAACCAGCTACCCAAGAACAAAATATAATATATTGCAGTTTGCCAATCCTTGAATGTGGTGGCCGCATTCGTTTGACTTTTTTAGGCTTTTTTTAATTTAATTTATCTGGTGAACCTGCCAATCGATATGCCTGTCAATGCCTGCATGGGGATGGACGGAACACCTGTGCTTCCCATGCAGGCAAAACATGGCCCTCACTCCGGTGTACGCTTAAGTGAACAAAGCCTGACTGTAGGTGGCGCTGTAGTTTGCAGTCTATAATACACTTTAATGGCAGTGCACCAAGTGCCACTTGGACATGGAGTCCCTGTAATAGGTAGAGCTTTACTTAATCCCATGAAATTAGATGCATGCAGCAATCCAACTTGAAGGTTTTGCACTTAAACTGACTCATGGGACATGGATTGCTTGTTGAATGTCTAATTTTGGTTTGTCAGTTCCCTTATATTCCTATTGGTGGTGGGGTGCTGGACCCCAGAGCAGGTGAAAATCAAACTTAGAATCCACCTTTTAGAGGCAGCTTTCTGTCAGCTGGAGTATCCCTGGGATAGTCTGGAGAATGACTAAAGGATGAGAGAGCAAAACTTGACTGAGTCCAGGAAAGATGTATTTTTTTATGGCAAGAAGTAGAATAAAGTCAACACGTTTCGGGGGTTTTAACTTCCCTTCATCAGTAGGTAAAGCCAACACTTTTTGGAGGCTTTCAACTCCCCCTTCATCAGTAGGTAAAGTCAGCACTTTTCGAGAACTCATAACTCCCTCTTCACCAGTAGATAAAGCCAACACATTTTGGGGGATCACAACCACCTCTTTATCAGTAGGAAAAGTCAATATGTTTCAGGGGCTCATAACTCCCCCTTCAACAGTAGATAAAGCTACTATGTTTCTGGAACTCATAACTCCCCCTTCATCAGTAGGTAAACCAACACATTTCAGTGGTCATAACTCCCCCTTTATCTGTAGATAAAACCAACTCTTTTTGGTAGCTTACAACTCCCCCTTCATCAGTAGGTAAAGACAACATGTTTCAGGGGCTCATAACTCCCCCTTTATCTGTAGATAAAACCAACTCTTTTCGGTAGCTTACAACTCCCCCTTCATCAGTAGATAAAGATAACATGTTTCAGGGGCTCACAACTTCCCATTCATCAATAGGCAAAACCAGCAGGTTCCAGGAGTCATAACTTCCCTTTCATCAGTAGGTAAAGCCAACACTTTTTGGGACCTCATAACTCCCCTTTCACCAGTAGAAAAATCCAACAAATTTTAGGGGCTCACAACTACCCCTTCATCAGTAGGTAAAGCCAACATGTTTCGAGAGCTCATAACTCCCCCTTCATCAGTTGGTAAAGCCAACATGTTTCAGGGGCTCATAACTCACCCTTCAGCAGTAGGTAAAGCCAGCACGTTTCAAGGACATTCACCATTAGGTGCATAATAGAAGGATAGGGAGATAGTGATTTGGCTCAGAAGTTTGTCATATCCTTCTATTGTGCAAGTATTATTTTGAATCACTACCAACATTCAGGTCGTTAATGAAGGGAGAGTTATCAGCCCCCTAAACGTGTTGGCTTTATCTGCTGACCTCTTGTTATGTTAAAAAAATTTTTTTTTTACTGGACTAATTCCAATTGTATGGCACTCTTGTCCTTTAAATTTTCTCCTTATATTCTTTATAACCATGAAATGCAGGCTGAGTGTCCCCTGGCTCTGTGCCCTGCCCTCTGTAAAAAATCAGCTGCAGCCCTTAAGAAAAGGCTCAGTGACCGCGGCCTCATTTTAAGGCCAACTCCATCCAAATTTGATATTTCCCTGTGGTTGTTGCCAACTAAATCACCTTCCGAACCGAGTCCTACTCAAGCAGTGAGATAACCCCACCGGAACTTTCTGTACCTCCTAACTGCCGCAGCCTGTACAAAAACTAATGGCGGTGTCATGCTACCCCAATGGAATCTTAATAACGTGGAGTCATTCACATCATCACGGGGGGAGGGGCGGAGACACACTACCGTGGGAAATTTTTAAACTGTAGCCTGATAGGAAAATTTGGAAGGTCAGCTGACCACCCCAAGACTTACCCAACACTGAAATATCATTTTTGAGTGGAGTTAGCCTTTAAATAAACTATGATGAAAAGTTTCATCCATTTGCTGCCATACACACACTGTACCGATTGTACAATCTCTGTAGCATTGTCTTTAGATTGACCAAAGCTGTTAGTGTGAGAGCTTTCCTATACAATCCATTGACTTGGTATCCAATAGGAATGGCCCTCATCTTCCATCGTTGTTGGTGGATCTGATGGAGATTGTACAGTTACATTACAGGTGTAAGATCAGCTGTAACCTGGCAATTCAGATTGTAATGTGTATAGCCAGTTGACGGCTAATCCCAACTGCCATTTTTATTTACATCCCAACTACCATTTTTAGTTACACCCCCAACTACCATTTTTACTCAGACCCCAACTGCCATTTTTTCAAGGATAATGGAAGAAAATCTCCGGACGGCCGCACTGCTTTATTGGTCACAAATCCATACGGTACAGGATGGAGACAAAAGTCTGACGCGTTTCACGCCCCCCTAAGGGCGCTTACTCATAGCTGGATTTGAAAAGGAGTGCAGCCGTCCGGAGCTTTTCTTCCATTATCCATGCTAACTGCATATTGAGCCGGCACCCCCTGGGACTGTTTTTCTACATACAAGGACCAGGTACTGTTGAGCGGTCGACTGATCGCCATTTTTTCAAGTCAGTATTTGCTGGAGGCCAGGAACTTAGTTTCCCTGGCAGTGGGGGGAGTCTGACTGTCACGTGCCTGGTGGACGAGTCTGACTTATGCAGTGGGTAACCTCCCTTACTACCCTGACTCGGGAACCCCTGGTAGAGTAGACAGGTGGCTTGGGAGTGCAGGATGGCATGAGGGTCGGACTGGGTCACTGGTGTTGGTAGAAGTCTGTTGGTACACTCATGCACGAGAAGCGTGATCGTACAGGCCGGGTCGTGAAGCAGGCTGGCGGTGCAGTACAGGAGGAGCAGGCAGAAGGATGGTCGGGTACAGGCAGGGTCGTCAACAGGCAGGCAGCAGAAGTACAGGAGGGCTAGGCAGAAGAATGGTCGTAGGCAATCCGGAGGTCGGTGCAGGCAGAAATCAGCAGAGTCAGGCAGGCCGGGTCGCAGGAACACAGAATCAGAGTACAGGTCACTCAGGAACACACACCAAAAGCTGTAGATCAGACAGCACTTGCTACGGGGTGCACTCTGATCAAACAGAGCCGTTTGGCGCCGTTTCCGGCGCGTGTGCACGCACAAGCGCTGAAAAGCACAAGAAGGTGCCAACAGTCTTTTTAAGCACCTGCCTTCTTCTACCACTGACCGTTTTCTCTTCTTGCTCCAGGCGTGAAAGCGTCAGAGAGACCAAACAAAGAAGTCTGATGTAGATTGTACAGTTGCATTGCAAGTATGAGATCAGCTGTACACTGGCAATTCAGATTGTAATGTGTATAGCCAGTTGACAGCTGATCCCAACTGCCATTTTTACTCAGATCCCAACTGCCATTATTTACTTACATCCCAACTGCCATTTTTACTCACCTCCCAACTGCCATTTTTTCAAGTCAGTATTTTCTGGAGGCCAGAACCCTATTTTCCCTGGCAGTGGAAGGAGGTCTGACAGTTTATTTTCGTGCTTATTCAGAATATCATGCTCCAGACCCGAATGCGTCAGAGAGACCAAACAAAGAATTCTGATGTAGATTGTACAGTTACATTGCGAGTATAAGATCAGCTGTAAACTGGCAATTCAGATTGTAATGTGTATAGCCAGTTGACAGCTGATCCCAACTGTCATTTTTACTCAGGTCCCAGCTGCCATTTTTACTTACATCCCAACTGCCATTTTTACTCACATCCCAACTGCCATTTTTACTCACATTTCAACTGCCATTTTTTTCAAGTCAGTATTTGCTGGAGGCCAGAACCCCATTTTCCCTTGTAGTGAAGAAGGTCTGACAGTTTTCTCTACCTGCTCATTCAGAACATCCTGCTCCCGGCGGGAATGCGTCAGAAAGACCAAACGAAGAAGACCCCCACCGGGCCGCTGGATCGAGACGCGCTCTTGCAGCACCTGGAGCAGGAGGCCATCAACGCCAAGGAGAGGGAAGACCTTGTGCCATTTACAGGAGAAAAGAAAGGTACCATCTTGGAATATAGGGTGGGTCTGCAGGAGCGAGCGAATGTTCCTTTGTCTCAGAACAATAGTGGTGCAAGTAAAGAGATCTTTTAAAGCCAAATTGAACATTTAGTGTAAACCAGCTTAATACATTCCAGGTGTGCAAAGTCAAAGGGCTCGTTCATATATACAGCAGATCTTGCTGCCCGTCTGAAAAGCGAACCGTGGTGGATCGCTTTTCAGAGGGCATTTTGCAGACTGTGAGGAGGTTATATGCCACATCACCGCATGTTTGGGGGGCGGCCCTGTATAGATGCATTAGTCTCATTCAGCGGTGGTAACGCACGCCAAATGTATCGCGCTGCCACAGCATGTGTGCACCCTGAGCGGCTCTGCATGCCCTGGTTCAGGCGGGTGGTTGGGGGGGCTGTAAAACTACAACTCAACCACTTGGTTTTCTAATACGATCCTTTAAATGAAAATTATGCTTGTCCCATAAATATGTAAAAACACAATCCCCTTTATTTATTCTCTAGTAATATATTCAGTAATGGAAGTTATAAAAGAAATACTGCCGGTGTCTCTTTAACTTTCCTTCCCCCGCCGCCCGTCACAGTGACGGACGTCAGCAGCTGCAGGCTATATTCTCCCCTCGAAATGAACCGGCTGCTTCTCCTGTACTGCTGAGCAGCAGATTTACTATTCTACTGCCATAAATTATCAAAAATAAAAATAGTCTGGTGATATTCTAAAATATAGAAATATAGAAATAATATATATATATATATATATACAGCACCTTGAAAAAGTATTCATACCCCTTGAAATCTTCCACATTTTGTCATGTCACAACCAAAAACATAAATGTATTTTATTGGGATTTTATGTGATAGACCGACACAAAGTGTCTCATAATTGTGAAGTGGAAGGAAAATGATAAATGGTTTTCCAAACGTTTTACAAATAAAAGTGTGGGGGGCATTTGTATAGCGCCCCCCGGAGTCAATACTTTGTAGAACCGCCTTTCGCTGCAATTACAGCTGCAAGTCTTTTTGGGGAAGTCTCTACCAGCTTTGCCCATCTAGAGGACATTTGTGCCCATTCTTCTTTGCAGAATACCTCTAGCTCTGTCAGATTGGATGGAGAGCTGTGAACAGCAATTTTCAAGCCTTGCCACAGATTCTCAATTGGATTTAGGTCTGGACTGTGACTGGGCCATTCTAACACATGAATATGCTTTGATCTAAACCATTCCATTGTAGCTCTGGCTGTATGTTGAGGGTCGTTGTCCTGCTGGAAGGTGAACCTCTGCCCCGGTCTCAAGTCTTCTGCAGACTCTAACAGGTTTTCTTCTAAGATTGCCCTGTATTTGGCTCCATCCATCTTCCCATCAACTCTGACCAGCTTCCCTGTCCCTGCTGAAGAAAAGCATCCCCACAACATAATGTTGCCACCACCATGTTTCACAGTGGGGATGGTGTGTTCAGGGTGATGTGCAGTGTTAGTTTTCCACCACACATAGCGTTTTGCTTTTTGGCCAAAAAGTTCAATTTTGGTCTCATCTGACCAGAGCTCCTTCTTCCACATGTTTGCTGTGTCCCCCACATGGCTTCTCGCAAACTGCAAATGGGACTTCTTATGATTTTCTTTCACCAATGGCTTTCTTCTTGCCACTCTTCCATAAAGGGCAGATTTGTGGAGAGCACGACTAATAGTTGTCCTGTGGGCAGATTCTCCCACCTGAGCTGTGGATCTCTGCAGCTCCTCCAGAGTTTCTATGGGCCTCTTGGCTGCTTCTCTGATTAATGCTCTCCTTGCCCGGTCGGTCAGTTTAGGTGGACGGCCATGTCTTGGTAGGTTTGCAGTTGTGCCAAACTCTTTCCATTTTCGGATGATGGATTGAACAGAGCTCCGTGAGATGTTCATAGCTTGAGATTTTATTATAACCCAATCCTGCTTTATACTTCTCCACAACGTTATCTCTGCCCTGTCTGGTGGGTTCCTTGGCCTTCATGATGCTGTTTGTTCACCAAGGTTCTCTAACAAACCTCTGAGGGCTTCACAGAACGGCTGTATTTATACTGAAATGAAATGACACACAGGTGGACTCTATTTACTAATTAGGTGACTTCTGAAGGCAATTGGTGACACCAGATTTTTAGTTAGGGGTATCAGAGTAAAGGGGGCTGAATACAAATGCATGACACACTTACAGATATTTGTTATATTGAAAACCATTCATCATTTTCCTTCCACTTCACAATTCTGTGCCACTTTGTGTCGGTCTATCACATAAAATCCCAATAAAATAAAAAATAAAAAAAAAACTCCTGTCCCTGGGTGGCTACTTCACTCCTCCACTGTATCTATGGAGAGAGCCTGGGTGGTCACCCTAGGTTGCCCTCCTGGTATGGACTACAAACATGTCTGTATCTCTTCATCTCCATTACATGGGGGGCAGTCCCCTGCTAAATGTATTTGGATTAAGCCATTTCAGTCCAGGAGAGGATCCGGCACAACTGGGTAAGAAGGGAAGGCCGGAGGTCTGGGTGATAAGTGACAGAGATAATATCTCTATATTATAGTTCATATTGCGAAATTGAAACTTTGTATCGCACACATTGTTCTTCTACCTGACATAACCTGCTAGATTTGGGTGAACAAAGAAACATATTTTATCATATTTGACTTCTAATTATACTGGAACTCTGACATTTATACTCTCATTCCTCCTTCTTCTGCAGGAAAGCCATTCATCCCCAAAAACCCTAAACGTGAGATCCCCAAAGAGGAGCAGATCACACTGGAGCCGGAGCTGGAGGAAGCCCTGGCCAACGCAACGGACGCTGAGATGTGCGATATCGCAGGTATGGTCCAACCCGGCTGTGTTCATAGATCATCCCAATATACTGTACATTGTACAGGCTAATGAATGCTGGGAGTGTCTGTGATATGGTGTGCAATGGTACAGTACAGTATGGTAGTATAGTACAGTGTGATATGGTATGGTATAGTATAGTATAGTATGGTATGGTATAGTATGGTATGGTATGGTAAAGTACTGTATATTATATTATGGTATAGTATAGTATGACATGGTATGGTATGGTAATGTATAGTATGGTATAGTACTGTATCCTATACTATGGTATAGTATGGTATGGTATAGTATAGTATGGTACAGTATAGTATAGTATAGTATGGTATGGTATGGTATGGTATAGTACTATATATTATATTATGGTATAGTATAGTATAGTATAGTATAGTATAGTATGGTATGGTAATGTACAGTATGGTATGGTATAGTACTGTATACTATAGTATGGTATGGTATTATATGGTATGGTATAGTATGGTATGTTATAGTATGGCATGGTATGGTATGGTATAGTATGGTATGGTATGGTATAGTTTAGTATGGTACGGTATGGTATAGTATGGTATGGTATCGCATAATATGTTATAGTATAGTGTGATATGGTATAGTATGGTACGGTATGGTATAGTATGGTATAGTATAGTATGGTATGGTATAGTACTGTATATTATGGTATGGTATAGTATGGTATGGCATGGTATAGTATGGTATAATATAGTATGGTATGGTATAGTATGGTATGGTAAGGTATAGTATAGTATGGTATGGTATAGTACTGTATACTATGGTATGGTACAGTATGGTATGGTATGGTGTAGTATGGTATGTTATAGTATAGTATGGTATGGTATTGTATAGTATGATAAGGTATAGTATAATATAGTATAGTATGGTATGGTATAGTACTGTATATTATGGTATGGTATAGTATAGTATGGTATGGTATAGTACTGTATACTATGGTATGATAAGGTATAGTATAGTATAGTATAGTATGGTATGGTATCTCATAATATGGTATAGTATGGTATGGTATTGTACTGTATACTATGGTATGGTTTAGTATAGTATAGTATAGTATAGCATGGTATGGTATAGTATAGTATAGTATAGTATGGTATGGTATTGTACTGTATACTATGGTATGGTTTAGTATAGTATAGTATAGTATAGCATGGTATAGTATAGTATAGTATAGTATATTATGATATGGTATAGTATAGTATGGTATGGTATGGCATAATATGTTATAGTATGGTATGGTATAGTTTAGTATGGTATGGTATGGTATAGTTTAGTATGGTATGGTATTGTATAGTATGATAAGGTATAGTATAATATAGCATAGTATGGTATGGTATAGTACTGTATACTATGGTATGGTATAGTATGGTATGGTATTGTATAGTATGATAAGGTATAGTATAGTATATTATGATATGGTACTGTATACTATGGTTTGGTTTAGTATAGTATAGTATAGTATGGCATGGTATGGTATAGTATAGTGTGATATGGTATAGTATGGTATGGTATAGTATAGTATAGTATGGTATGGTATGGTATGGTATAGTATAGTATGGTATAGTATAGTATAGTATGGCATGGTATGGTATAGTATGGTATGGTATGGTATGGTATGGTATGGTATAGTATGGTATAGTATAGTATGGTATGGTATGGTATAGTATGGTATGGTATGGTATAGTATGGCATAGTATAGTATAGTATGGCATGGTATAGTATGGCATGGTATGGTATGGTATGGTATGGTATAGTATGGCATAGTATGGTATAGTATAGTATAGTATGGCATGGTATAGTATGGTATGGTATAGTATAGTATGGTATGGTATGGTATGGTATAGTATAGTATGGTATGGTATAGTATAGTATGGTATGGTATGGTATGGTATGGTATAGTATAGTATAGTATGGCATGGTATAGTATGGTATGGTATAGTATAGTATGGTATAGTATGGTATGGTATGGTATAGTATAGTATGGTATAGTATAGTATAGTATGGCATGGTATAGTATGGTATGGTATAGTATAGTATGGTATGGTATGGTATAGTATGATATATTATAGTATGGTATGGTATGGTATAGTATGGTATAGTATAGTATGGTATGGTATGGTATGGTATAGTATGGTATGGTATAGTTTAGTATGGTATGGTATAGTATAGTGTGATATGGTATCGCATAATATGTTATAGTATGGTATGGTATAGTTTAGTATGGTATGGTATAGTATGGTATGGTATGGTATGTATAGTATGGTATGTATAGTATGGTATGGTATGGTATGGTATAGTTTAGTATGGTATGGTATAGTATAGTGTGATATGGTATCGCATAATATGTTATAGTATGGTATGGTATAGTTTAGTATGGTATGGTATAGTATGGTATGGTATGGTATGTATGGTATGGTATGGTATAGTATGGTATGGTATGGTATAGTATGGTATGGTATAGTATAGTATGGTATAGTATGGTATGGTATGGTATAGTATAGTATGGTATAGTATAGTATAGTATGGCATGGTATAGTATGGTATGGTATAGTATAGTATGGTATGGTATGGTATAGTATGATATATTATAGTATGGTATGGTATGGTATAGTATGGTATAGTATAGTATGGTATGGTATGGTATGGTATGGTATGGTATGGTATAGTTTAGTATGGTATGGTATAGTATAGTGTGATATGGTATCGCATAATATGTTATAGTATGGTATGGTATAGTTTAGTATGGTATGGTATAATATGGTATGGTATGGTATGTATAGTATGGTATGTATAGTATGGTATGGTATGGTATGGTATGGTATGGTATAGTATGGTATGGTATGGTATAGTATGGTATGGTATAGTTTAGTATGGTATGGTATGGTATAGTATAGTGTGATATGGTATCGCATAATATGTTATAGTATGGTATGGTATAGTATGGTATGGTATGGTATAGTATAGCATGGTATGGTATGGTATGGTATAGTATAGTATGGTATGGTATCGCATAATATGTTATAGTATGATATGGTATAGTTTAGTATGGTATAGTATGGCATGGTATGGTATATTATGGTATGGTATGGTATCCCATAAAATGTTATAGTATGGTATGGAATATAGAGAACCGGGGGAAGCGGTAAGCCTGAGAAACACTGGCGAGCAGCACTTCAGAAACCACTCCAATATCTCATGAGCTGCTCGGAACGGTTTCAAGAGAAAGACAAATTCCGGTATCTCAGAATAGCGCTACCCATCAGAAGAGGCAACGGAAGTGACATTGCGAACAAAAATGTTTATTGCACATGCGCTATGCGTTCCAACATGGCAGCTATGCGTTTCACTAGGTTTCCTAATCTGACAGAACACGTAGGCGGCAGTGGGCAAGTCTGGAATCTCACACTTATTTTAGCAGTAAACGCACCTTATATACTGAAATAGACTATTTCACCGCGACTGAGTGAGGGTGTCATAAAATGTCCCTTGGCGCCAAATGACTATCAGTTTGGTGCTCAGCGGGGGTGGGGGGGGGGGTGGGTATGGTAT
>BLSH010517142.1:0-10447 GCA_018402905.1 Glandirana rugosa | reverse complement strand
CCCCCCCCCCCCCCCCCCCCCCCCCCCCCCCCCCCCCCCCCCCCCCCCCCCCCCCCCCCCCCCCCCCCCCCCCCCCCCCCCCCCCCCCCCCCCCCCCGCGATTTGGCATGTGTGCCCTGGGCTCTAGATTACCTTGTCCCGGCACTGCTGGCACGCAATGTGACCTATTCAATGGAATGGAGTTATGCTGCAGCGCCATGTCACAGTTGGAGTGCAGTGCAGTGGGCTTTTCAGGGTTAAAGCAGACAGTGATAAGGCGACCAATCATCTCCCAGATGCCCAAATAATTTCACATGCCCATCAGGAGTCATTGAACCAAAAATGTCCTTTTAGTTTTGGATGGAGTGGGGGAAGGGTTAGAACCCCTGTCTGGTTTTGCACATCTCTCTCTCTCACTCTCATGACAGTTTGCCAGGAAGGGAGGGGGGGATGAGTCATAAGAGGGCCAATGAGAGCTGCAGAGCTGGAGGTGTGTATCTGTGTGTCTGTATAAATCCAGGAAGTGAACAGGCAGCAGCTTCAGCTGCCCACAGTTAAAATGGCTGCAGCCAGACTCAGTGGGAACACAGTTAACCCCTTCACTACACCCTGCAGGTTAACCCCTTCACTACCAATGACATTTGCAGAGTAATCAGTGGACATTTAAATTTTCTGATCGCTGTATAAATGTCATTGGTCCCAAAAAAGTGTCAAAAATGTCCGACATGTCCTCCCCAATATCAAAGTCCCGATAAAAATTGCAGATCGCCACCATTACTAGTAAAAAAATAATAAATAAATAAAAACCCCCAGAAATTAATTCTCATCATCCGTAAACGCGGCCACTTTTGCGCAAACCAATCCATAAACGCCGATTGCGATTTTTTTTATCACAAATACGAGGAAGAATATAAATCGGCCAAAAACGGTGAAAAAAAATGTTTTTTTTATATTTTTTTTTGGATTTGTATTTTAGCAAAAAGTAAGAAATTTGGGTTTTTTTGCAAAATGGTCGCTCTTCTTTTGTTTATAGCGGCGATCAGAAATGACGCAGAGGGGATCAAATACCACCAAAAGAAAGCTCTGTTTGTGGGGAAAAAAGGACGCAAATTTAGTTTGGGTACAACGCCGCACCACCGCGCAATTGTCAGTTAAAGCGACGCAGTGCCGAATCGCAAAAAGTGCTCTGGTCCTAAACTGGGAAATCCTTCCGGGGCTGAAGTGGTTAAAGAGACCGTGTAAAAATTTTAAAAAGTAATAGAAAAAAAGCTCCTCCATCCCCCGCGTGCTCGCACACATACACAGGTCACATGTGAGGTATCGCCGCGATCGTCAGAGCGAGAGCAATAATTCCAGCGCTAGACCTCCTCTGTAACTCTAAACAAGTAACCTGTAGAATTTTTAACGCGTTACCTATGGAGATTTTTAAGTTACTGTAGTTTGCCGCCATTTCATGAGCGCGCGCGATTTTAGAGCATGACATGTCAGGTATCTATTTACTCGGTGTGACATCATCTTTTATATTTTGCAAAAAAATTGGGGTATATATTATGTTTTTTTTTTTTTTTTACTCATTATAATGTATTTAACCTCTTGCTTACTGGGCACTTAAACCCCCCTCCTGCCCAGCCCAATTTTCAGATTTCAGCGCTGTCGCATTTTGAATGACAATTGCGCGGTCGTGCGACGTTGTACCCAAATAAAATTTTTATCATTTTTCCCCCACAAATAGAGCTTTCTTTTGGTGGTATTTGCTCACCTCTGCGTTTTGTTTTTTTTTTTTGCGCTATAAACAAATAAAGAGCGAAAATTTTAAATAAAGAACAATATTTTTTACTTTTTGCAATAATAAATATCCCCAAAAAAAATACATTAAAAAAAAAAAAGATTCATCAGTTTTGGCCGATTTATATTCTTCTACATATTTTTGGTAAAAAAAAAAAATCGCAATTGGCGTATATTGATTGGTTTGCGCAAAAGTTATCGGAATTGATTTGATTTATGGCGTTATTATAATTTTTTTTTTTTTTTACTAGTAATGGCGACGATCTGCGTTTTTTTTAACAGGACTGCGATATTGCGGCGGACACGTCGGACCATTTTGACACTTTTTTGGGGACCAATGACATTTATACAGCGATCAGAAATTTAAATATCCACTGATCACTGTATGAATGTCATTGGCAGGGGAGGGGTTGACACTAAGGGGGCAGTGAAGGGGTTAACTGTGTTCCCTCATTGTGTTCTAACTGTGAGGGGGCGGGGCTGCCAGGGACATAACAGATCTAACAGATCGCAGTGACAGGGATCAGTAGATCTGTCATGTCCCCTGTCACAGAGCGGAGAACCGCCGCGTTTACATCAGTGCTTCCCCGTTCTGACGCTCTAACAGAGGATCACGGACATCGAATCCATCCAACCCGCGGGCACGCCGACGCAGCGCTGCCGCCGGCTCTGTGTGCGCACTGGGAGCGTGCAAAGGGACGGACTTCCATGGACCGGCAAATATAACGCGGATCTGGACTGGTTAAAAAAAGATATGCGTTTCAAAAACCATGCGACATAAAAAAAAACTGCAATGACCACCATTTTATTCTCTAGGGTCTCTGCTAAAAAAATATATATAATGTTTGGGGGTTCCAAGTCATTTTCTAGCAAACAAATACTGATTTTTACATGTAAACAACAAATGTCAGAAGAAGGCCTGGTCAGTTTTGTTTGCATTTTTATTTTTGTATTCTCCCATTTTAATTGGCAGTTGGGCGCCTGTATTGGAGCAGAGCGATCGGCACCCGGGGGCTCCGCTGTACAGTACAGACCTCATGTCCTCACACCTTATTCCCACCCGAGTCTGCCTCCTCCTCAGCAGATCTGTAAGACCCAGGAACCGCTCAGCTGTTAAATTTGGAATCAGAGATCCCCTTTCCCCCCCACATACAGGAGACAGGATTTTATTATGCAAGCTCTATGACCCCTAGTGGACAGACATGATCACTGCAATGGTGCGTAAACCCTGAATATACACTATATTATCAAAAGTATTGGGACACCTGCCTTTACATGCTATGAACTTTGAAGTGGCTATAAACCCATCCAAAAAAAAAGACAAGACAAAGGCATGATTAACTAGTATGCATCACATGCTAGCTCATTATGAGATACTTACCTTAGATTGACACTGTTTCAGCAGTCCCCTAACACCGCTGTGACTGGTGACATGTCTCCTGAAGCTTCTTCTGGGTTTGCAGGCTCCAGCCAGTCACAGTGGGGGCTCCAGCCAATCACAGTGGGGGCTCCAGCCAATCACAGTGGGGGCTCCAGCGCTGAGATTGGCAGGAGCCGCGATGACGTCTCTCCCTCACGTGCGTGCGGGAGCCACCGGTCATGGCGCCAGAACTGAAGAAATGGCACGCTCTGGCCGTTTCTTCAGTGCGCATGTGCCAATGACGTGGGCACATGGCAGTAAATATCTCCCTAAACGGTGCAAGTTGAGGAGATATTCACGGAACCTACAGTTAAGCCTTATTATAGGCTCACCTTTAGGTTAAAGTCATTTAAAGGGGTTTAAACCGCTTTTATGGCCTCCCAGTCTTAGTCCATAGGGTTCAATATTGAGTTGGCCCACCCTTTGCAGCTATAACAGCTTCAACTCTTCTAGGAAGGCTGTCCACAAGGTTTAGGAGTGTCTATGGGAATGTCTGACCATTCTTCCAGAAGAGCATTTGTGAGGTCCACACATGTGAGGTATCGCCGTTAACATTAGAGCGAGAGCAATAATTCTAGCACTAGACCTTCTCTGTAGCTCAAAACTAATAATCTGTAGAAATGTTTACACATCGCCTATGGAGATTTTTAAGTGCCAAAGTTTGCTGCCATTCCACAAGCGGGTGCAATTTTGAAGCATGACATGTTGGGTATCAATTTACTTGGCGTAACACCATCTTTCACATGATAGAAAAAAATTGGGCTAACTTGTTTTCTTATTTTTTTTATTTAAAAGAGTGTTTTTTTCCCCTCAAAAAATTGTGTTTGTAAGTATGTGCAAATACGGTATGACATAAAGTATTGCAACAATCTCCATTTTATTCTCTAGGGTGTCTGCGGAAAAAAAAACATATAATGTTTGGAGGATCTAAGTCATTTTCTAGCAAAAAAAAAAAAAATGATTTTAACTTGTAAACAGCAAGTGGCAGAAATAGGCTTGGTCCTTAAGTGAATTTTAATGACCATGGGGGACCAACTCCATATTAATGGCCATGGAACGCCAACTCCATATTAATGGCCATGGAAGGCCAACTCTATATTAATGACCATGGGGGACCAACTCCATCTTAATGGCCATGGGGAACCAACTCCATATTAATGGCCATGGAAGGCCAACTCCATATTAATGGCCATGGAAGGCCAACTCTATATTAATGACCATGGGGGACCAACTCCATCTTAATGGCCATGGGGGGCCAACTCCATATTAATGGCCATGGGGGACCAACTCCATCTTAATGGCCATGGGGAACCAACTCCATATTAATGGCCATGGAAGGCCAACTCCATATTAATGGCCATGGAAGGCCAACTCTATATTAATGACCATGGGGGACCAACTCCATCTTAATGGCCATGGGGGGCCAACTCCATATTAATGGCCATGGGGGACCAACTCCATCTTAATGGCCATGGGGAACCAACTCCATATTAATGGCCATGGAAGGCCAACTCTATATTAATGACCATGGGGGACCAACTCCATCTTAATGACCATGGGGGACCAACTCCATCTTAATGGCCATGGGGGACCAACTCCGTCTTAATGGCCATGGGGGATCAACTCCATCTTAATGGCCATGGGGGACCAACTCCATATTAATGGCCATGGAGACCAACTCCATATTAATGGCCATGGAGACCAACTCCATATTAATGGCTATGGGGAACCAACTCCACAATATTGACCATAGAGGACCAACTCCATATTAGTGGCCATGGGTGACCAACTGCCTATTAATGGCCATGGGGGGAAGGGGGGGCCTCCATATTTGTGACCATGGCAAACCAATTACCTATAAATGGCCATGGGGAGGCAACTCCATAATAATGGTAATTCAGGGGCAACTTCATATGGATGGCCATGTGAAGGGGAAGGAGCAACTCCTTATGAATAATCATGGGGATGCAACTCCATATCAATGGCCATGGTGGGGGTGGGGGGTGGACTCCATATTAATGGCCAAAGTCTTGAATGGGATGTCTGACCTATTCTAAGACCATGTAGGTCTGATAGTCAGGGGTCCATATAGTGTAATTGCAAAGTACGGATGTTCTAGCTCCCATTCTTAACTGACCAATATTGTTTTTTTTTTGTCTCTTTCAGCCATCTTGGGGATGTACACATTGATGAGTAATAAGCAATACTACGACGCCATTACTTCTGGAATCATCACCAACACAGAGGGAATCAACAGTATGTACAAAACCTCTCCCTTTTCAACCTCAATCCATTCAGTGCTTCTGTTGCCCGGTTGTTGCTGTGATTGCACAGACCTGGGCCTGAAAATGTATGTTATCGGTTCAAGAGAACCTGGTTTAACAGCATGCACAGTGCTCATGTGTGTTGTGTATATAGTATACACCCTGGCAGTACCGGTTCTTACTCATTGAAAGCAGTAGGGTGTGGTGGCCATCACTGCCTGATGCTCAGATGGCTCCACCCAACTACCATCATTGCATCCTTGGGTACTGCCCAACTGAACTGTGCATTTGTTATATGTGTGTTTTGATTGGCAGACCCATGCTGTAGCTCATTGTGCCTTATGGAGCTGGGTAAACTAGTCAGAAACTTAACCAGCAACCATGGCAAGAAGGTTGGCCTTCTCTGGTTGGTTCTTACTCTGGAAGGTCCAGGACAACCTACCAAACCTCGCAGCTCACTGTATATGAAACTAGGTGTAACAGGCGTTACACAAGGTTAGCATAAATTGTTGAGCTGAATGACTAAGTAAGCAAGCTAAAGGACTTGTAAACAAACCTAGGCAACCTTTGATAAAAAAATTTCCCTACTTGACTACATGACCTCCTCCATGCCATGGCATAGATATCCAGTTCTTTTCTTCTACAGGTGTGGTAAAGCCAGACCAATACAAACCCGTCCCTGATGAGCCACCCAACCCAACCAATGTGGAGGAAACCCTGCAGAAGATCAAAAGCAACGCGTCAGACTTAGAGGAAGTCAATCTTAATAACATCAAGGTAAGCATGGGACACTCCATTGTCATATATTATTTATTCAGGGACACAGGACTCTGTCATTCAGAGAAAATGGGATGATCCTGCCACCTAACTTCCTAAAGGCAGCAGTAAGCCCATATGTCATAGACTATTCTATGAATTCCATATTTCTCCTGAAGGTGGCAGTATACCCCACATGTCATAGGCTATTCTATTAATTCCATATTTCTCCTGAAGGTGGCAGTATACCCCACATGTCATAGGCTATTCTATGAATTCCATATTTCTCCTGAAGGTGGCAGTATAACACATGCCATATTAGACTATTCTATAAAGTCCATATTTCTCCTGAAAGTGGCAGTATAACACATGCCATAGACCAGGGGTAGGCAACCTGGGGCCCTCCAGCTGTTGCAAAACTACAAGTCCCATCATGCTTCTGGGAGTAATTGTAACTGCCAGCCTTGCAATACCTCATGGGAAATGTAGTTCTGCAACAGCTGGAGGGCCACAGGTTGCCTACCCCTGCCATAGACTATTCTATAAATTCCATATTTCTCCTGTATGTGGCAGTTTAACTCACATGTCTTTGACTATTCTATGAATTCCATATTTCTTCTGAAGGCAGCAGTACAACCTACATGTCATTAACTATTCTATGAATTCCATATTTCTCCTGAAGGTGGCAATATAACGCATGCCATAGACTATCCCATGAATTCCATATTTCTCTTGAAGGCGGCAGTATACCCCACATCATAGACTATTTTTCCTGAAGGTGGCAGTATAACCCACATATCATAGACTGTTCTACGAATTCCATATTCCTCCTGAAGGCGACAGTATAACCCACATGCCATTGATTGTTCTTTGAATTCCATATTTCTCCTGAAGGTGGCAGCATAACCAAAAATGTCATAGCTGTTCTATGAATTCCATATTTCTCTTAAAGGTGGCAGTATAACTCACATGTCATGCACTATTTTATGAATTCTAGATTTCTCCTGAAGGTGGCAGTAAAACCCACATATCATATACTATTCTATGAATTCCAGTTTTCACCTGAAGGTGGCAGTATAACCCACATATCATAGACTGTTCTACGAATTCCTCCTGAAGGCGACAGTATAACCCACATGCCATTGATTGTTCTATGAATTCCATATTTCTCCTGAAGGTGGCAGAATAACCAAAAATGTCATAGACTATTCTATGAATTCCAGATTTCTCCTGAAGGTGGCAGTATAACCCACATTTGACCTAGGAAATGTGTGTGTACCACTCAGGCTCGGTGGGGAGGGGGTATGTAGTCAATGCTTCCCCAGCTGCTGCTAGAGTGCTTACAGGGATGGAACCCATCCTGGTTCCTGTAGAGCTTCAAAGAACAATTTAGATGTCCTGGAGTGATGGATAGAGTGGCAACCTCAGCCTGAACTCCAACCAGACCACACCCCAACAGATTTTACTCCGCCCCCGGAGCTTAGTCATAGTCAATAATCCCAATGACTAAGCTCCAGGGGGGCGGAATGAAAGAGATTGGGGGTGTGGTCTGTTTGGAGCCCAGGCTGAGGATGCCACTCTTTCAATCACTCCAGGACATCTAGATGTGCGACTTCTAGGGGCTACCCTATTGTTCTTTGAAGTATAACCCACATATCATAGACTATTCTATGAATTCCACATTTCTCCAGACGGTGGCAATATATGTCACTGACTTTTCTATAATCCTATATCCTTCAATGGACTACAAAAAGATTGTACGGTAAGTACAAAATCTTATTTTTTATTATCCATTGAGGGACACAGAATTGTAGAATAGTCTATGATATGTGGGTTATACTGACACCTTCAGGAGAAGTATGGAATTCATAGAATAGTCTATGGCATGTGGGTTATACTGCCACCTTCAGGAGAAATATGGAATTCATAGAATAGTCTATAACATGTGGGTTATACTGCCACCTTCAGGAGAAATATGGAATTCATGGAACAGGTATGACATGTGGGTTATACTGCCACCTTCAGGAGAAATATGGAATTCATGGAACAGGTATGACATGTGGGTTATACTGACACCTTCAGGAGAAGTATGGAATTCATAGAATAGTCTATGGCATGTGGGTTATACTGACACCTTCAGGAGAAATATGGAATTCATGGAACAGCTATGGCATGTGGAATATACTGCCACCTTCAGGAGAAATATAGAATTCATAGAATAGTCTATATGGCATGTGGAATATACTGCCACCTTCAGGAGAAATATGGAATTCATAGAATAGTCTGTGGCATGTGGGTTATACTGCCACCTTCAGGAGAAATATGGAATTCATAGTACAGCTATGACATGTGGGTTATTGTGACACCTTCTGGAAGTTAGATGGTAGTAAGAATAACTGAATCCTGTGTCCCCAGGAATTAGGCTTGCTGATGTAGAAGTCATGGCATCATTGGGGTAATGGGGTGGTGGACTTTTTTCAGGCAGAACCGATCACTGTAAATCTATTATCACCGCCTCTTGCAGGACGTTCCCATCCCAACTCTGAAGGAGATCTGCGACTCGATGAAAAGCAATACTCACGTCAAGAAGCTGAGTTTAGTGGCCACCCGTAGTAATGATCCCGTTGCCTACGTAAGTTCCAGACTAAGTCTTTGAAATTTCCAACTTTTTTTTTTTTTAGAAAAGCTGCAGCTTTCATAAAAAATTATTGGTGATCCTGCCATAAAAATCTTTGTTTAGGCAGTTCCTGTTAAAGGGTGACAACCGTGTCCCAAAATGTGCTCCTGATTTGTCACCCTCTCACAGGTGCCTCTGATGGAGACTACAAGTGGCAGCGCCCACATGCATTGTGCAGGTATAGCTCACTGTTATCACTATCACACAGCCAGTCAAGAGCAATGATGGCACAGTGGTGTAGTGGATAGCACTTTCGCCTAGCAGCAAAAGGGTCGCTGGTTCGAATCTCAACCACGACACTACCTGCCTGGAGTTTGCATGTTCTCCCTGGGCCTGCGTGGGTTTCTTCCGGGTACACCGGTTTCCTCCCACACTCCAAAGACATGCTGGTAGGTTAATTGGCTCCGGTCTAAATTGGCCCCTAGTATGTGTATGAATGTGAGTTAGGGACCTTAAATTGTAAGCTCCTTGAGGGTGGGGACTGATGTGAATGTACAATGTATATGTAAAGCGCTGCGTAGATTGACAGCGCTATATAAGTACCTGAATTAATGATGTGCAGCTGATGCTGCATGTAGATAGGAAGTGGCTGAAAAAAGAGGCAGGAGAACAGCAACTCTGAGATGCAAAACAGGATGAAAATTGGTCAATTAAATTCTGGTTAAAATTCTGTGTGCAAAGCAAACCAACTATGATCCGGTTTGGGTTTAATCTATTTTACTCAAGCTGCTATGTTAACAATCATCCACTAGATGGCAACACAGAGCTAGAGCACTCAAAGCGCACCGGATTGATCACCAAACGCATAAGTGAAGATAGCGCTTCCAAGAGACGTCAATACGCAGCCGTCCCCCCCTACGCGCTCTATCCATCTATGGTAAATTGCTTGTCTGTAATGGATGTTCATTAACTACGTTCTCCTCTCTGGATGCAAAGTAATTGAATTAAAAAGCCATTTTGCAGGCCCAGGACTTGAAATCCATTACTTTTATTACCTTTCATCTGCAAATTAGCAAATAATGTGCCCTAAAAAAAAAAAAAAAAATGTCATTTTGTTTATAAGCTGCTTTTTTTTTTTTTTAAATGAGGGGTTGGAGGGGAAAGCAGGATGAGCGGGGCTCAATTATAAAACTAGAACAGGGAAAATGGAAGTTTTGTTGGTTTCTTGGCTTCTGGACGTCATTCTCTGAGTGCAGGTAAGGAGATCGGGGAGCGTTCGAGCGCCATAGTACCCCAGGCGGTCACAGTGAGGGCACTGTTGCAGCAAAATTCTGTGTTCATATATAAAATTCTGAATGCAATATTGATTTATACGAGGAAGGCAATTATTTATCTATATTTTTTTGCTAAATCCTTATGTGCTTCCAACATGAAGGGTGATCTGTATTCATTAATGCTCCTTTAAAGGTATTTAATTTAATGCATTTGAGCATGGGCGTCCGCAGAACTTTTTCCTGGGGGGGCATAATTTCAAGGTCATCCATGCTCTGCCCCTTTTTGACAATGTCATAATTACATTATCACGGTCAGAGACTGCAGACGTAGTACAGGAGATGGTCAGAGACT
>BLSH010517112.1:364865-375843 GCA_018402905.1 Glandirana rugosa | reverse complement strand
GACAGACGCAGCACCCACCCCTCTGGGCTCTATTTTGGTACGGCTTGTGTACAAACTGGAGAGCTCCTCTGGGAGGGGGGTTTTAATGTAGGAAAAGAGGACGGCCCCCAGGGGAGGGGCCAGCTGATTTCTTTTCCCTGCCTAGTTAACTCCTGGTAGGATGAACATAAAACCCACAAAGTCATGAAGAGCTGCGTCTGTCAGTGAACTCGGAGAAAAGGATTTTACGGTAAGTTTTAATAAAATCCCTTTTTTTCCTCTAGACGTAAAGGGTGTTAGGGTCTCAGGAAATGAGATAGGCCGTCAGTACATCAGGTGTGCTCAATATTCAGTGATTGGCACCATAGCTTGTACACTATAACTTTCACAATGACCAAATATACACTTTTTTTTTTTGTAACCAAAGATAGGTAGCCATATAAATTTTGGCCAAAATTTATGAAGAAAAATTACTAATTTGCAAAATTTTATAACAGAAACGAAGAAAAATTCATTTTTTTACAAAATTTTCGGTCTTTTTTTAATTATAGCGCAAAAAATAAAAAACCCAGTGGTGATTAAATACCACCAAAAGAAAGCTCTATTTGTGTGAAAAAAAGGAGGCAAATTTCATATGAGTACAGTGTTGCATGACTGAGTAATTGTCATTCAAAGTGTGAGAGTGCTGAAAGCTGAAAATTGATCTGGTTGTTAAGGGGGTTTAAGTGCCCAGTGGTCAAGTGGTTAAGTTGAATTTGTAAGTCGGAACAGGTGCATTTTTTTATTTCTATCCTTATAAGCTTACCTGTAGGTATAAATTACCAAAATGGATATACAACCCCTTTAAGCCAACATAGCCGGATCGAAATGTGGCAAGTTCAGCAGGGATCCACTCCATTTTCATCCATGTATGTACAGGCTGGTTGTACTGAAGTTGACCCATCAATTTGACTTCAGTACAACCAGCTTGTTGGAATTTGTCAGCTATATCTGCAAGCAGTGACCATTGCATTCGGATGGCTGGGAAACCTCCTGCCGTCAGAATACAATAGCTCTACGGCAAATCCACTCTGCACTGCAAGTGCACTTGAAACTGCAGTCACTGTAGATCTGAGCGGAACATGCAAGGAAAATAAAAAACAGCATTTCTCTTACGTTCACTGACAGACGCAGCTCTTCATAACATGTGGGTTTTATGTTGTCCTATCAGGAGTGACTAGGCAAAACAGAAATAAAAGCAACAGGGATAGGCTAACCCCTCCCAGGGGGCCGTCCTCACCTGAGCATAAAACCCCCTGCTGGCCAATGGCATTCAGTTTTGTTTGCCTAGTGCAAAGGAGTGGACTGGGTTCCCTCTGGGACCTGAGTTTTTGTGCTGAAGTTTTTTCCTATGAAGACTGCTATTAAGAAGCCGGCTGGTGGCATCGAGTGGATATCATGAATCCCAAACTTTCCCCAGCCTGGCCACCACCTGGCGAGCTACCCTGGCCTAAGCAGGGTCATGCCGCGCAGCAGCAATCCTTCTCCGTGTGGGGGGAAAAGTCTGCTACGGGTGGCTACCCGCATCGCCCGTCGGAGTGGTGAGTGGACCCCCGCCCCAGGGGAGCGGCATCCGGGCATTTGGTGGGTAGCCTTCCTGAGTAGGGGTACACCGGGCGGTGTTGCACTGCCCCATCTCCACCTCCCCCCCTCCGCGTTGCGCCGCGCCTTGCGGCGAACGGGGAGTATGCCGACTGTACCGCTCGTTTTTCACTGCTGGGCGGCGAATGCTAGATTGCACACCGCCGTTCCGCCACCATTTTGTGGTGGATGGGAACTTTTTTACAGGAGCAGCACCCATTTTCTTGTAGCCCATGCGGTTTTTACTGCTCTCGGGCGACCCCCGGTGGTCATTTGTGGTACTGCGGCCTCTGCAAAAGTTTTTACTTCCTCTTTCTTCTGGAACAGCGTGGCTGGCACACGTGCGGTACAGGTCCTGGCTGTGCAGGCATTATGGAAGAAGCAGCAAGTATAGCTGGCCTTTCCTGGGGTGCTGGTGGTGGTGGGCTTAATCCTCCCGGTCTTTACTGGCTGATTGCGGGGGGGGTGTCTTCCCAAACAGCATGATGGCTGAGGGAGGCGATGCTGCGGCTATAGTCCCTGCAGGGCCCTCCGTGGAGGTGCCAATGGAGCAGCATTCGGCACCTGAACCCATGGTCTCCTTGGACCAATTACGGGCGGTTTTTGCAGAATTCCTTCCCCAGGTGGGCACGGCTCCGGCTCCAGAGCTCCCCAAGAAGCGCCCACTCCACTGCGTATCCTCGGGGGAGGATTCAGATCATGAGGTGGCCTCAGTGGTCACAGGGACCCCTGTGGAGTTGTCGGAGGGCGAGTTGGTTCTCTCAGATACTGAGGAGGCACAAGGGGCCTCAGTGGCGCGCGACAAGGCGATTGTGGCAGCGCTGATCGCGAACATTCGCCAGGCCCTGCGACTTGATCAGTCAGGGGAGTCGCAGACATCCACTTATGTGTGTGGGTCTATGAAGCCTCCTAGGTCTCCTAAGGCTTTTCCTTATGATCAGTTTTTTGAGCGGGCCGTTTTTAAGGAATGGTTATCTCCAAAAAAATTCCTTCACCCTGCCAAAACGCTTTGCGGTGCGCTATCCCTTTGAGGAGGTTTTCACTAAGCGCTGGGCTTCCCCTTCGGTGGACCCGCCGGTGGCCCGCCTGAGCAAGGCTACGACCCTTCCGTTGGAGGGCTCGCCTTCCTTTAAGGACGCGGCTTTTCGCTGTACAGAGTCGGTGTCGAAAGCAATTTTTCTGGTAGCAGGTTCTGCCATGCGGCCAACTCTGGCGTGTGCTATGGCAGCTCAATCTCTTTTTGAGTGCATTGCAGTTGTGCACAGGGTGAATTGCAAAAGGTTCAACACCTGGTGGACGGGCTACGTCTAAAAAGGGACTTACAGATCTCCCCTTTCAGGGGGTGGTTTGTTTGGACTGCAGCTGGATGAAATCATTAAGAGTTTCACAGGGGGGAAGAGCCCTTTCCTTTTTCGTGCCCCCGGCACGGCAGGGACGGGCTCCAAGCCCGGTAAGACCTTGGCTGGATCCGGTAGAAGGACTTGGCAGCGTAAGCCCGGCAAGGCAGAGGATAAGTCCTCCACCGCATGACGGGTTGCCCCCGCCCGCCTCTCGGGTGGGGGGCCGGTTGCTGGAGTTTGCGGTCAGTTGGTCCGCTCGTGTCTCCGATTGGTGGGTACTAGAAGTGGTGTCCACTGGGTACCGGATAGAGTTCAGCTGTCTACCCCCAGACAGGTTTTTTCCCTCAAACTTGAGGCTCCCTCGACGTCGGGAGGAGTTTTTGGGCGCGGTCCAGTCCCTTGCAGATCAGGGGGTGATCGTGTCGGTTCCTCTGGAGGAGAGGTTCTACGGTTTTTACTCGAACCTCTTTGTGGTGCCCAAAAAGGGTGGTGTCAGGCCGGTGCTGGACCTAAAGGCTCTGAACTGTTTTGTGCAGGCAAAACAGTTCAAGATGGAGTCCATTCGCTTGGTCGTGGCCGCCTTGCGCCAGGGAGAGTTCAAGGCGTCCTTGGATATCAAGGACGCCTACCTGCACGTTCCCATCTGTCTCAGCCATCAGCGCTTTCAGCGTTTCGCAGTGGGGGACCTGCACTACCTGTTTGTGACCCTTCCTTTCGGGCTGGCCTCTGCTCCCAGGGTGTTCAGCAAGGTGTTGGCTACGGTCCTTGCGCTGCTGAGACAGTGAGGTATCACGGTAGTGGTGTACCTCGACGATCTGCTCTTGAGTGGAGTCAGCTGTGTCGATGGAGGAGGACGTGAGAATCACGGTGTCCACTTTGAGGGACTTCGGTTGGCTCATCAACCTGCAGAAGTCCTCGCTGTCTCCTTCCTGTCGCCTGGAGTACCTGGGTCTGATTCTGGACTCAGTGCAGGCGAAGGTGTTCTTGCCTCCCAACAAGTTATTGGGGTTACAGGCGGCGGTACGGACCCTGCTGTCACGCCGGAGGTCATCCCTACGGTTCTGCATGAGGGCTCATGGTATCATCCTTCGAGGCAATACCGTACGCCCAGAGCCACACTCGGCTCCTACAGAAGGAGATTCTGTCACAATGGGACTAATCTCCTCTATCCCTGAACAAACTGATCTGCTTGGATCATCAGACCCGGGGTTCATTGACTTGGTGGCTTCGGGGCCCAGCTCTAACTCTAGGGAAATCCTTTCTTTCCCTCAACTGGTCAATAGTAACGACGGATGCCGGCCTGTCAGGCGGGGTGCTGGGTCGGTTGTCTGCCCAGGGCTGGTGGTCGGCTCAGGAAGCTCGACTTCCGATAAATGTGTTGGAACTGAGAGCGATCAGGCTCTGCTTGTCCCATTGGTCGACAAGGCTGCGGGGTCTCCCTGTCCGGGTTCAGTCGGACAATGCCACGGCCGTGGCATACGTGAACCAACAAGGCGGGACAAGAAGCTCCGCAGCGGCTGCGGAGGCTGCTCTGATTTTCCACTGGGCGGAACGTCCTGTTCCTGTCATCTCCGCCATTTACATTCCGGGAGCGGAAAACTGGCAGGCGGACTTTCTCGGTCGCCAAACTATGGACCAAGGGGAATGATCCTTGCATCCGGAAGTGTTTTGCCAGATTTGCCGCAAGTGGGGCACACCAGAGGTGGGCCTCATGGCGTCCAGGTTCAATCACAAGGTGAAGACCTTCGTGTGCAGAACAAGAGATCCGTTGGCGGCTGCCACGGACACGCTGGTGGCTCCTTGGGGTTGGTATCGGCTGCTATATTCCCCCCCCCCCCCCAAAGCTGTTGCCACGGGTTCTGCGCAGGATAGAGGCGGAAGGAATTCTGGCAATCCTGGTAGCCTCCCGATTGGCCTCGGCGCACTTGGTACGCCAATCTGGTTCGGATGGTGGCGGACGCCCCTTGGCGGCTTCCGCTTTGCGAAGACCTGCTATCTCAAGGTCCCATCTCGCACCCTGCTTTACCCTCGCTGGCTTTGACGGCTTGGCTTTTGAGGCCCAGGTGCTGAGGGATCGGGAAGTCGCTGACTCAGTGATCCCTACTATGCTTAAGGCGCGTAAGTGCACTTCGCGCAAGATTTATCACAGGACCTGGAAGGCCTATATTGCGTGGTGTGAGGCGGGGTTTTGGAACCCCCGCTCTTATGTGGTGTCCAGGGTGCTGACTTTTTTGCAGCAGGGCCTTGACAAAAGCTTGGCCTTGAGTACACTCAAGGGCCAGATTTCGGCCCTGGCAGTCTTTTTTCAGCGTCCTTTGGCTTCCCATTCGCTGATTCGTACATTTGTACAGGGGGTACGGCATGTGGCTCCCCAGTTTCGGCCGCCCTTGGCACCGTGGGACTTAAATCTGGTGCTTTCTGTCTCTCTTGTCCCAAAAGGTAGCCTTCTTAGTGGCTGTCACACCCGCGCGGCGGGTCTCTGAATTGGCTGCCTTGTCCTGCAAGTCCCCGTACTTGATTCTTCATAAGGACAAGGCGGTGCTGCGACTTCCACCTTCTTTCCTTCCAAATGTGGTCTCCTCTTTTCATTTGAATGAGAATATTGTCCTTCCCTCATTGTGTCCTCGCTACAAATATCCTAAGGAATTTGAGTTGCATTCTTTGGATGTGGTGAGGAGCTTACGGGTGTATTTGAGTGCTACAGCTTCCTTTCGGAAGTCTGACTCGTTGTTTGTGTTGCCCGAGGGCTCCAAAAAGGGCTTGGCAGCCTCGTTGGCTACCATTTCCCATTGGATCAGGTAGACCGTGACACATGCGTATGAGGTTCGGGGCAAGGTCCCCCCTTTTCCGGTCATGGCTCATTCGACCAGGTCAGTTAGTACTTTCTGGGCGTTCAGACACCAAGCTTCGGTGTCTCAGGTGTGCAAAGCGGCTACTTGGGCCTCAGTGCACACGTTTACTAAGTTTTACAAAGTTGATGTTTCGGCATCTGCGGATGCTACTTTTGGCTGCAAAGGTTTACAGGCGGCAGTGTAAGTGCGTCTGACGCCTTCTGAGAGGGTTCTGTTGGGTACAATTGTTGTAGTTTCACCCACCCCTCTAGTTTGACACAGCTTTGGGACGTACCCACGTGTTATGAAGAGCTGCGTCTGTCAGTGAATGTAAGAGGAAAATGGATTTTATTATAACATACCGTAAAATCCTTTTCTCTGAGTTCACTGACAGACGTAGCTCCCACCCCTCTGATTAGGTTTTTACTGCTTTTTACGAACTGAATGCCATTGGCCAGCAGGGGGTTTTATGCTCAGGTGAGGACGGCCCCCTGGGAGGGGCTAGCCTATCCCTGTTGCTTTTATTTCTGTTTTGCCTAGTCACTCCTGATAGGACGACATAAAACCCACGTGTTATGAAGCGCTGCGTCTGTCGGTGAACTCGGAGAAAGGGATTTTACTATAAGTTATAATATCCATTTTTTTTTTTTTTTGCTTGCACGTGATTGGATGATAAAATCAGCAGAGCTTCCCCTTATTTTAGATCTTTCCCTCAGATCTACAGCGACTGCACTTCCAGGTACACTTGCTCTGCACTTGTAGTGCAGAGTGGATTTGCCTTTAGTAAATCAACCTCAATGTATGGATGGGGAAATCGGGTTTTCTTTCCTTCCACCTGTGGTTAAACTAAAGGAAATTTGGTTAATGTATGGCTTGTCTTATATAACTTAACCACTTCTCTTTAGGTGGATGTCATATGACGTAGCTGAGTGCTGATATCTGAATGGTGCCTGCAGCTACAGGCACCATTCAGATATTGTTTTTTTTTCTCCTGGAGATTCTGAACAAGATAAAAGTGGTCTTAGCAGCGGATTCGCCCCGAGATCACTTTTATCAGCAGCGGGAGAGGTGCCCCTCCCACCGCTTTCCCGTCATCTCCGCTGCTTACCAAACCCACCGGCAGAGGCGGAGATGATCGGATCCCCCCCCCCCCAGTGTCCGTGAGCCAAGTGAGCTGCTGAAGCCGCTCACTCGGCTTCATAATACGTCATGGCGGAAATGACGTCAGAAGTCACTACCGCCCAACGGTCTTAAAGGGCCCTTTTTTTTTCTTTTTTTTTTTTTTGCATTTTACTGTAAATATGATATCTGAGGTCTTTTTGACCCCAGATCTCATATTAAAGAGGCCCTGACATGCTTTTTTCTATTACAAGGAATGTTTACATTTCTTGTAATAGGAATAAAAGTGATACATTTTTTTTTTTTAAAAACAGTGTAAAAATCAAAAGTAAAATAAATAAAAAAAAAATAATTTACAGCGCCCGACCCCGCGAGCTGTGCGCAGAAGCGAACGCAAACGTATGTCTCGCCCACATATGAAAACGGTGTTCAAACCACACATGAGGTATCGCCGCAATAATTATAGCACTAGACCTCCTCTGTAACTCAAAACTGCTAACCTGTAGAATTTTGTAAACGTCGCCAAAGTTGCAAAGTTTGCCGCCATTCCGTGAGCGGACACAATTTTGAAGCATGACGTGTTTGGTATCATTTTACTCGGCGTAACATTATCTTTCACAATATGGAAAAAAAATTGGCTTAACTTTACTGTTTTCTTATTTTTTTAACTAACAAACTGAATTTATCAAAAAAAAAAGCATGCTTGTAACACCGCTGCGCAAATACGGTGTGACATAAAGTTTTGCAATGACCGCCATTTTACTCTCTAGGGTGTTAGAAAAAAAAATAAATAAATATATATATATATATATATATATATATATATATATATATATATATATATATATATAATGTTTGGGTTTTCTAAGTAATTTTATAGTATAAAAACCTGTTTTTAACTCGTAAACACCGAACCCAAAAAAACAGGCTCAGTATTGAAGTGGTTAAACTGTACCATCAGACGTACTATACACCCCAACATTTGTATAAGCTTAAACATAGACATCTTGCCCACAGATGCAGCTCTTTTGGTGACAAATATGTGGTTTTACTGGATCAGCCCTGAGTCTCCCGAATGTTGTGTTTTCTAAAATGTGCCTGTTAGGTTTGCTGAATGACCTCCTGGTTAGCTCCTATTTATTTTTTTTTAAACTGTTGAATACTTTACTTGTATGCAAAAAAGAATTTTGCTTACCTGGAAGCAGTCCTTTCCACCAACCCTCTAAGAATAGAAAAAAACTCATGAATGCAGCTCTCCCATTGTACCAACTTTCTTACATTGTTAAGATCTCTCCGAAGAGCTTTGATAAGATTTGAAGTCTTTGTACTTCATTCCTTCTTACAGTCTGACCTGTCTGGATTTTTGTAGATTACTGTCTTTTACTGTAATAATTGTTTTTGTACCCTGCAAACTCAAATGTAGGTAACAAGATTTTACTCTGTGATAATTGTACAGCTGGTGCTATTCAAGACAGAATCTGTCACTGGTTTAATTACTTTATTGTATTTGTTAAATGGCTGTATTTGAAATCATAAGCAAGACCTTTATATAAAAAAGTTTGTGACATGGAATGGTAAGTACTCTGGCAGGAGTTTCCCCATGGGTGCCCTTTCCTTCTAAAGCCTCGTACACACGGTGCAACGGTTGTACAACCAAACGTCCAACTTTGGTCCAAGTTGGATGTTAGCTGTTGTATCTCGCGTAGTGACATGCACTAAGCGATTGTACAACCAAGCCTAATGTAGTGACGTGTTACGAGCGTATAACGAGGAAGTTCAGGTGCATGTGATTTGTGAATTGGGAACATAGGTTTCCCAGAATGGACACTTCTGGGCGTTAATGACTTCTGAGAATGCCTCTTTTGCACGTACAACTTTGTTGGACCAACTTCTCTGTACACATGGTACAACCGCTTGTTGTACAACCAAAGTTTTCTAGTCTGCTCATCCAACTTCTGCTATACAACCGCTGTACGATGGCTGTTGTAATCGTGCGTACTAACAGTCAGATGATCGTACAACAAGCTGGTTGTATGACGATTGTACCGTGTGTACGGGGCTTTAGTCTCTCCTGTGCCCTAGAGAAGCCCCCTACCTGGTTTACCTGTCTGTGGGTGAGCTAGGTTATCTGCTGTGCCCCTTTAGTTTTATGCTGTGGTTTTTACTGCATGACTGCCTCAAGTCCATAGCGGTCTTTGAGGCTCTGGATGCCAAGAAGGAAGGCAGGGGGCTCTGTTGCGGTTTATCTGACCGAGATGACATGCATACGCATGCTTGGTATGAGCAGTTATGTCCCAGAGGAATGCCATGTTAGTATTTCCAGGTGAATGCAGAACATTCACAGTAGGCACCCAGAACACAATGAAGTGGCTTCTCAATGGGGAATGAGTCTTGCGTATCTCCGGGCTGAAGAATGGCGGTTCTCCATTCTTTTCCTGTGGTAGCCACGGTCACACTCCTCAGGAGTACGGCGCATGCACCCCCTAGCTGCCACTCCGCAAATCGCTGTTTATTTATGGGGATTTGCAGGACACGTCCACACTGCCGCAGTAAATATACTGCGGGCAGTGTGGAAGTGGTTAAAAGAAAAGGTTACTCAGAAAGTAAGCCAGTAAGAGGAGAACAAAAAATCACAAATAACATAGCCTGCTATTATTAATTTAGAGAAAACTGATCAGAATGGGTATACAACCGCTTTAACAGAGGAGGAACCTGCCAAAGAAAAGGTGGAGAGATGAGAACATTTTCCAGAGGATGGGAATGCAGAAGTTTCCACATCTGAGAAATCCCAGGGTCAGATTTTATTTCAGATACAAAAGGCCTTTGTGGATTTCTTGGGGAAGTGGCTGTACCAGTTTGAAGCTACCGCTTCCTGGGTCTTTCCTGAGTTTTTGCCCCAAAGGTTTCAGGAATTGGATCACGGCACCCGCCTCAGCATTATCAAATTTCCTGTACATTTAAATGATTTACTTGTACTCAGATCGGGCTCACCCCGACAAGGTACTCCTTCCACCAAAGTGTCTAGCTCAACAATACACCATGTCAGTAACACCCTCACATGTTCCAGTGGACGAGGTCCCAGTATTTGAAGATGCTTTGGACAAGCATCTAGAGACATAATTTAAAAGTAAGTAAAGCAACAATTGTGTGTGTGTGTGTATGTGTGTGTAGAATATACTGAATACACATACATGCATGCATGCATACATACATACATAAATAAACCATTGCATCTGCAAAAAAAGAAGAAAAGAATATTATGATGAGTGAATCCATAACAGTCTCAGAATAAAATGGGAGAAGTCATGCCTTCCAGCTTCTTTAGCAGATAAGCTCTAAAGCAGGTTCAGAATCATAAGGGGTTGGACAAAACCTCTCTCTTCTTTTGCTGCTCCTCAGAAGATCAGGACACTCTTCAACTCAACAAATAAACATGGGGGGTTTACAAAGGGAGCGCCCTCTGATGTTGCAAGGCCCCTCAGCTGTGCTTGGCTATAGTGTGCAATCCAGCAGAATCTTTTTTCTGGTAGTGGTGGTCCCCTGCAGCAGATAACGATATTGCTGTTGGCTGACAGTGTGGAATGAAGTAGCCTCCTCACTGTGGATGAGTTTTTGTTTCCTTAACTTTTGAGTCATATTAGTGGCCATTTGGCTTTATTATTTTTATGAAAAGTTTATTTACTGCCCTTAGTCTTTGCTCTCTATGCTCATTTATTTAGCTCTTATTTAAAGCCTCATTTTCCATGTAGTTGCCCACCCCATTCATTTGTTCATACCTTCTTGCAAGGTTTCTACATCCTGCTGAGAATCGAATACTGTCCCTGATACATTTTTTTATTTGCACTAACATACAATTTCTCCTACGTTCACTGACAGACGCAGCTCTTCTTGACTTTGTGGGTTTTATGTTCGTCTTACCAGGAGTTAACTAGGCAGGGAAAGAAAGGGACGGATCAATTGAGGACCATTCTGCTTGTATTTTGGGTGTTTCAGTTCTTCTCGACGCAGACAGTCACTTGCATCCTCTTTAACATACAATCACGTTTATTTTTTTACATAGTCCCTGTCATAAGCTAAGAGTCGTCCTAC
>BLSH010517112.1:325576-336558 GCA_018402905.1 Glandirana rugosa | reverse complement strand
GTTTCTGGGAGTCGTCCAGGACAGCAGGGATTCCCTCCCTATATGCTGTTATAACTTTGGACGAGTGTGTTTGTTTCTTTCAGAAACCGTTCCGGAGTTCTCGGTTAAAGACTGAGGAGAGGAAGGGGAGGCGCCCTTTTAAAGACTTAATCCTTGTGTTTCCTGCCTTCGGAGGAGGAGCTCTATCTCTCTAGTGCTGTCCTGGACGACTCCCAGAAACAGAGTTACCGGTAAGTCTAACTCTGGTTTTTGTATTCTGTATTTGATAAGTATATCAAATAAAAATTTGAAAAGGTATGGAATTTATTTGTAACTCATTTTGGGTATATGCCACGTGAGTTCTCATGAAGTGGTCACTGTTGAGTCTAGGGTATCTATGCTATGACTTGTTTCTTTGACTATATTGTGCATTTATATGACCACTAAGACCACACTTGACTTTAACCACTTCAGTCCCGGAAGGATTTCCCACTTTAGGACCAGAGCACTTTTTGCGATTTTGCACTGTGTCTCTTTAACTGACAATTGCGCGGTCATGCGACGTTGTACCCAAACAAAATTTGCGTCCTTTTTTTCCCATGAATAGAGCTTTCTTTTGGTGTTATTTGATCCCCTCTGTGTCATTTCTGATCACCGCTATAAACAAAAGAAAAGCGACAATTTTGCAAAAAAACCCAAATTTCTTACTTTTTGCTAAAATAATAAAAAAAAAATATAAAAAAACATTTTTTTCTCCTACGTTCACTGACAGACGCAGCTCTTCATTGACTTGTGGGGTTTATGCTTGTCCCACTAGGAGTTAATTAGGCAGGCAGTAGAACAGCTGGCCCCTCCCATGGAGCCGTCCTCTCTTCCCACATAAACCCTCCACATAGCATAGCTCATCAGTTTCAATGCCTAGCTTGCATAGGAGTTGACTTGGCTCCCTTAGGGGATTTGCGGTCCGGACTGTGATCGCTTTTTTACTTTTATTTTTATTTCTTTACTTTTTTACAACTACTTCTATCAAGCAACGAAGTCTGCTATCAAGAAGCCGGCCGGGGCATAGAGAGTCGCTCGGATTCTGTACTTTCCCCAGCCTGGCCGACCGATGAGAGCCAGTCCCGCGGTATGGGGACCCACCCCATCCTGCTCATTCCTTGCGGGCGGCCTGGGGTGACCCCAATCTGTGCCCAAGTCCCGGATTGAGATCCGGTTCGGGCGATTTCTTCATCCGGCAGCATCCCGTCCAGGCAGGGGCGGAAGGTCTGCAAACGGGTGGCTACCCGCTGCACCCGACAGGAGTGGTGAGCGAGAGTTCCTCCCTTCCCCCTTTTCAGGGGCGGAGGGGGGACCGTCAACCCCCGGCAAATTTCTGGGTAGCCGCTGGTTAGGGGGCGCATGGGGCCCCTTTTCACCCCTCCTGCACCGCACCCGATCGTTGGCGCCGCTTTTTCAAATTTTCGCCGCGATTCGGTGATCCGCTGCCATTTTGCGGTGGACCGCCGCCATTTTCCCGTAGTCGCGGACATGCTGGGCTTATGGAGCTTTCCCTGTAGCGCTCAGAGCAGCCATTTGCGGTAGTACATGTTCCTCTGCAGGTGGTTTCGGCCTCTAGAGTTTACTCGGTGGCCATATTGGAGTCCCCTGCTGCTGTAAAAATGTGCTACAGACGTTTTCCTTTCTCTTTGGAAAGGTGTGTGTGCTCCTGACGGCGCAGCTCTTCTGGCGAACCTCAGTTACAGGCAGCAAACAGCAAGTATAGCTGGGCTCTCCTGTGGGTGCTGGTGGCGGCGGGTGCAGTCCTCCTGGGTCTTCCTGGTGTGCTGTGGGGCGGTGGTGTGCGGCTGTGTGGGGGTGCCTCAAGCTAAGTGTACATCTGCTTGTTGCTGGGGGTGATTTTGGGTGAAGAACGATGGCAGACTATACTGCTGAACCTGCTGAGGAGGACTCGGCGTCGGCGCAATCTGCGCAAGGGGCTTTTTTGTACCAGCTGCGGGCAGTCTTTAGTGAATTTCTTCCCTGGGCGGATGTCGCCCATCACGCCCCTAAGAAGCGTCGTCCTCCCCCTTGTTCTTCAGGGGAGGACTCTGATCCGGAAATGGCCTTGGGGGTCACAGGGACCCCAGTGGACCTCTCTGACGGTGAACTGGGTCCCTCGGACGGAGAAGAGGACCAGGGGGCGGCGGCTGTGTGCGAAAAGCGCTGGTTTATGCTATTATCACTGGTATTCGCACTACGCTGCGACTGAGCCAGGATGGCGAATCACAGACATCTACGTATGTGTGTGGGTCCACCAGGGCCCCCAAGGCTTACCCCTATGATCAATCTTTTGATCCTCTGGTCTATCATGAACGGCTTTGCCGCTCGCTATCCCTTTGAGGAAAGCTTTTTGAGAAAATGGGACTCGTCTGTGGTGGACCCACCGATAGCTCGTCTGAATAAGGCGACGACCATTCCTCTGGAAGAGGCCCCTTCCTTTAAGGACCCGGCTGACAGAGGCGCTGTTAAAGGCTCTCTTCCTGGTAGCAGGCTCAGCTCTGCGGCTGGCCCTGGCGTCCGCCAGGGCGGCGCAATATCTGTCTGAGCGTATGGCGGAGCTCCAGAATGATCTGGACTGCGGCCGCCTGATGGATGCACCGAAGAGGGCTGATTTTTTGCATCAGGGCATCAAGTACTTTTGTGACGCGGCCGTGGATTTACTGCCTATGTTGTCCAGAATGGTGGTTTTTGCCGTCATCCTTAGACGGGTTCTTTGGTTACGTTCATGGTCCGGGGATCATGCGTCCAAAAAAGGCCTCGCAGACCTCCCTTTTCAAGGTGGACGTCTATTCGGTCCACGACTGGATGAGATCATTAAGGATTTCACAGGAGGTAAGAGCACCTTCCTCCCAGAGCCCCGGAGGCGTGAGTTTTGCCTCGGGTCAGAAAAGGTTTTTTTGCGCCCCGGGCGCAGCAGGAAAAGGGACCCGTTCTGGTAAGGCCGCTGCAGGGGCCGGAAAACAGCAGTGGCAGCGAAAAACCAAAAAGGCGGAGGACAAGCCCCCCTCCGCCTGATGGGCTGCCCCCACCCGGGCTTCGTGTGGGGGGACGTCTTCTGGGGTTCGCAGACCGGTGGCTTGCTCGCATTTCCAACCGGTGGGTCCAGGAAGTGGTGTCCACCGGGTACAGGAGTTCAACACTCTACCCCCAGACAGGTTCTTCCCATCGAACTTGGGGCTCCCGCAGGCACACCTGGAGGCCCTCTTTGGGGCTGTCCAAGCACTTTCGGACCAAGGGGTGATCGTGCCAGTGCCTCCAGCTGGGGAGGTTTCAAGGTTTCTACTCAAACCTGTTCGTGGTTCCCAAAAAAGGAGGGGGGGTCCAGCCAGTACTGGACCTGAAGGCCCTGAACCGGTATGTGAAGGCGCGAAAATTCCGTATGGAATCGATCCGCTCGGTTGTGGCCGCCCTCCATCAAGGGGAATTCCTGGTGTCCCTGGACATCAGGGATGCGTATCTCCATGTTCCTATTTGCCCACAGCATCAGCGATTCCTTCACTTTGCAGTGGGGGACCTCCATTATCAATTTGCAGCACTCCCTTTCAGGCTCGCCTCAGCCCCTCGAGTTTTCACAAAGCTGGTAGCACCAGTGCTGGCGTTACTGCGACAGAGGCATTGCGGTAGTAGCCTACCTCGACGACCTGCTCCTGCGAGCGGAGTCCACCGCGGCTCTGGAGGAGAATGTGGGAATCACCATGATCTCGCTGCAGGACTTCGGCTGGTTGCTCAACCTGCAGAAGTCAACGGTGTCTCCAGCCCGTCGCCTGGAGTATCTGGGTCTGATTCTGGACACAGAGCAGGCGAAGGTGTTCCTTCCTCCAGCCAAGTTGCTGTCGCTGCAGTCTGCGGTGCGAACCCTTCTGTCACACCGACGGTCTTCATTACATTTCTGTATGCGGGTGCTGGGGCTCATGGTCTCGACTTTTGAGGCGATAGCTTACGCCCAGAGTCACACTCGTCTTCTTCAGCGAACGATTCTGTCTCGGTGGGACAGGTCTCCTCGGTCCTTGGACCTTCTGATCCGCCTGAACTCCCAGACCAGGGCATCTCTGACCTGGTGGCTCCGGGACTCGGCACTGACTCAGGGGAAGTCGTTCCTGCCCCTTCGGTGGGTGATCATCACCATGGATGCCAGCCTTTCGGGCTGGGGCGGCATCCTGGGGCGGCTATCTGCCCAGGGCCGTTGGTCGGCGCAGGAAGCTCGCCTCCCCATCAATGTGCTGGAGCTGAGAGCAATCGGGTTATGCCTATCTCACTGGACAGTGAGGTTGCAGGGTCGTCCGATTTGGATTCAGTCGGACAATGCCACAGCAGTGGCATATGTGAACCATCAGGGCGGCACGAGGAGTCCAGCAGCTGCAGCGGAGGCAGCTCTGATACTGCGTTGGGCAGAATGTCACGTTCCGGCAATCTCCGCCATTTACATTCCAGGCGTGGAAAACTGGCAGGCTGACTTTCTCAGTCACCAGACGCTGGACCAGGGAGAGTGGTCTCTCCATCCGGAGGAATTCAACCAGATTTGTGGCAGATGGGGGGCGCTGGATGTGTATCTCATGGCGTCTCGGTTCAATCACAAGGTGAAGACCTTTGTGTCCAGAACGAGGGACCTGTTGGCAGTGGCCACGGATGCTCTGGTAGCCCCCTGGGGCCGTTATCGCCTTCTGTATGCCTTCCCTCCGATAAAACTTCTACCGAGATTGCTCTTGGTGAATCCTGGTGGCTCCAGATTGGCCTCGGCGCACGTGGTACGCCGACGTGGTGCAAATGGTGGTGGACGTTCCTTGGCAGCTCCCACTGCGAGGCGATCTACTGTCTCAGGGGCCCATCTTGCACCCTGCTTTACCGTCGCTGGCTTTGACGGCCTTGCTATTGAGTCCCAGGGGCTGAGGGACAGGGGAGTCGCTGACTCCGTGATCCCTACCTTGTTAAAGGCTCGCAAGTGTCCCTCTCGCAAAATATATCACTGCACCTGGAGGGCTTACATAGCCTGGTGCGAGGCGGAGGGTCATAACCCTCGCTCTTACGTGGTGTCTAGGGTCCTGACTTTTTTGCAGCAAGGCCTGAACAAAAGACTGGCTTTGAGTATGCTCAAGGGCCAGATATCGGCTTTGGCGATTCTTTTTCAGAGACCTTTGGCTTCGCACTCGTTGATTCATACCTTTGTACAAGGTGTGCGACATGTGGTGCCTCGGGTGAGGTCTCCGATGGCTCCGTGGGATTTGAATTTGGTGCTTTCTGTGCTTCAGAAACCGCCATATGAAAAAATCAGGGAGATTTCCTTACAACTGCTCTCGCAGAAGGTGGCCTTTTTGGTGGCCATCACTTCCGCCAGACGGGTGTCTGATTTGGCGGCACTGTCATGCAAGTCTCCCTACCTAGTCCTGCACAAGGACAAGACGGTCTTGCGACCCTCTTCTTGCCTTCCGAAAGTGGTTTCTTCCTTTCACATTAACAAAGATATTGTTCTTCCTTCATTGTGCCCATGTCCTTCGCACCCAAAAGAGTTTGAGTTGCATGCCTTGGACGTAGTAAGGGCCTTACGAGTGTATTTGGCTGCTACAGCTTCCTTTCGGAAGTCTGATTCTTTGTGCTGACAGAGGGTCCGCACAAGGGTTTTGCGGCCTCGTCTGCTACTGTCTCTCATTGGATTAGACAGACCATGACCCACGCATATTCTGTTCGGGGCAAGGTTCCCCCTTTTCTGGTCACGGCTCATTCTACCCGGGCGGTTAGCACTTCCTGGGCTTTTAGACACCAGGCCTCGGTGTCACAGGTGTGCAAGGCGGCCACTTGGGCCTCGGTACATACTTTCACTAAGTTTTATAAAGATTGATGTGTTAGCATCTTCAGATGCTGCGTTTGGCCGCAAAGTTTTGCAGGCGGCAGCGTCTGGCGCCTCCTTAGAGGTTCTGTTGGGTACAGTTGTTATCGTTTACCCACCACTCTTTTTGACACAGCTTTGGGACATCCCCACAAGTCAATGAAGAGCTGTGTCTGTCAGTGAACATAGGAGAAAAAGGGATTTTATTAAAACTTACTGTAAAATCCTTTTCTCCGAGTTCACTGACAGACGCAGCACCCACCCCTCTGTGCTCGGTTTCGGTACGGCTTGTATACGAACTGATGAGCTATGATATGTGGAGGGTTTATGTGGGAAGAGTGGACGGCCCCATGGGAGGGGCCAGCTGTTCTTTTCCCTGCCTAGTTAACTCTTAGTGGGACAAGCATAAACCCCACAAGTCAATGAAGAGCTGCGTCTGTCAGTGAGCTCGGAGAAAAGGATTTTACGGTAAGTTTTAATAAAATCCCTTTTTTTTCATCGGTTTTGGCGATATATATTCTTCCTCATATTTTTGGTAAAAAAAAATCGCAATCGGCGTTTATTGATTGGTTTGCGCAAAAGTTGCCGCATTTATGAATGATGAGAATTAATTTCTGGGGTTATTATTTATTATTTTTTTTACTATGGGACACACAGAGCGGTTCGGCTCAGGTGCCCCCATAGCAAGCTGCTTGCTATGGGGGCAGGAGAGAGGGGCCAGAAGTGCTGACAAGGAAGGGGCCAGAAGTGCCGGCGAGGGACTCGAGAAGAGGAGAATCTGGGCTGCTCTGTGCAAATCTGTTGCACAGAACAGGTAAGTATAGCATGTTTGTTATTTTTAACCCAAAAAAAAAACAAGACTTTAATATCACTTTAACCACTTCAGCCGCGGAAGGATTTTGCCTCCTGACCAGGCCATTTTTTGCAATACGACACTGCGTGGCTTTAACTGACAATTGTGTGGTCTTGCAACACTGTACTCAAACAAAATTGATGTAATTTTTTTCCCACAAATAGAGCTTTCTTTTGGTGGTATTTGATCACCTCCGCGGTTTTTTTTTTACTTTCTGTTATAATACATATCCAAAATAAAAATATAAAATACTAATTTATTGATCAGTTTAGGCCAATATGTATTCTTCTACATGTTTTTGGTAAAAAAAAAATCCCAATAGGCGTATATTGATTGGTTTGTGCAAAAGTTATTGCGTCTATAAACTACGGGATAGATTTATGGACTTTTATTTATTTATTTTTTTTACTGTTGATGGCGGCAATCTGCGATTTTTAGTGGGACTGCGACATTGCAGCAGACGAATCTGACCCCAAATTATACTTTTTGGGGACCAGTGATCAGTGCTATAAAAAGGCACTGATCAATGTATAAATGACACTGGCAGGGAAGGGGTTAACACTAGGGGTGATCAACGGGTTAACTGTGTTCCCTGGGTGTGTTCTAACTGTAGGGGGAATGGGCTGCCCAGGACATGACAGAGATCTCTGTTCCCGATCACTGGGAACAGGAGATCTCTGACTGTCCCTTGTCAGAACGGGGATCTGCCTTGTTTACATAGGCAGATCTCCATTCTGACTCCTGTGTACCACGATCGCGGCCGGCGGACATCGAGGTGGCGCACATGCAATCTCACATGCACAGACCGACGTACAGGAGAGCCCACCTGCCACAGCATAAGTGCTGGTCGGCAAGTGATTAAGCAGTTTTTCACCCTGTTTGAAAAAAATTTAAGGTCAGCAGCTACAAATACAATTTACTGTGCTGCACTTTGTGAATGGTCCTGCAGCCTCCTGGGACATGTCCCAGAAGGTTTCAGGGGGGGGTAGGGAGGAGAACTTCAGGTGTATCCCCCCACCTGCCACCCACCCCCCCTCGAAAAAAAGTGCCAAAAATAGAAGAAGTGGGGCAGAAAGCTGAACTCTCCCCTTTGTGAAGTTCCGCTTTATGTGAGTTGGCATACTGCTAAATACTAATCCCTATTGTTCATGTTTGAATAGTTTACTAACACTTTCTCTGTTTGTACCACTTCCAGACCGCTCGCCGTCGATATAAGTCAGTCCTTTGACGTTAAATATTGGGGTTATGGCAGCAGATAGCTGCCATAACCCCGGTATTTTCTTCAACGGTGGGCGGTCTGCTGTGGTCTCCACGGTGGATTCGCCTCAAGATCTCTTTTATCTGCGGTGGTAGAGATGTCACTTCCGCCCTCCGGCCTTAAAGGGACAAGAGAAAAAAAACGGAAAATTGAATACTTACCTTTCCTTAATTTTCCTTTCCTGGTGCCTATCCATGGCAGCATACACATGTTTGGTTGCTCCATCCACAACCAACTCACTCTAACTCTATAAAAGAAAGAGTTGCCCCCCCCACGTCATTCTTGTAACTAGTCTCAAAAACTGCAGATTACGGTAAGGGAGGGTGTATGCTGCCATGAATAGGCACAAGGAAAGGAAAATTACGGAAAGGTAAGCATTCAAATTTCCATTTTCCTGGTGCCTCCATGGCAGCATACACATGGTAAATAACTCGCTCATAGGGAGGGTTGCTGCAAAATATATTGTTTATTTGGGGTTACAAAATTGTAAGGTTTTTTTTTTTTCTCAAAGTCACAGGAAGTTAGTGCGGCTGGATCTAGGCTATAATGGGTCATGAAGGTGGTAAATGAAGACCAGCTTGCCGCCCGACAAATTGTTTCTGGAGAAACCTGTGCTAAAGCCACCCAAGAAGCAGCTATCCCCTAAGTTGAGTGCGCATTGATTGCCCCTAGCACCGGAAGACCACTAACCCGATAAGCTTTCTGAATCAGGCGAACAATCCAGCTTCCTATAGTTCTTTTGGATGCCACCAACCCCTTTCTAATTCCATGCAGAATAACAAATAGGCGTTGGTCTTTACGGGAACAATTGGGTTAGCTCGATGTACCAACGAAGCATCCTTGCAACGTCTAGTTCATGTAATCTTGACGTAGCTGGGTCTTCTTCAAAAGCTGGGAGAACCCATTCCTGATTGAAATGGTAAACAGTCGGAACCTTGGTATGAACTGATAGATTGGTTGTAGAACGACCCTGTCTGGGAAGAATGTAACGTATGGGTCTTGAGCCCCCAAAGCTTGGATCTCTGAAATCCTATGGCCTGAGGTGAAAGCTACTACAAAGGCAGCCAGAGCAAAATCCTCTGTAGGTGTGAATAGAGGTGTTGTCAGAGCATTTAGTACCAAATCCCACTTCGTCTTCCTAGGTGGTCTCAACCTTAAGGCTGCTCTCTGAAATCGCTCTATCAAAGGGTTCAATGCCCATCTGGTGTCTGTTAGGGCTGATAAGGCTGACACTAGTACCTAAAGGGTACTAAGCCCCAAACCTAGATCGAGGCTCTTCTGTAGAAACAGGAGAATGTCATTTACCCCTGGTCTTAACGGGTTAAATTCATTAGTTTCTGCAAACTCTGAAAATTTCTGCTATGTCCTGTAGTACGTGTTGTTGGTGGACGACTTTCTGGCTTGGAGCAGTGTCTGGATTACCTTCTGAGAACATCCTAATTCTTACAGAATTTTCCGCTCAATTTCCAAGCCCTAAAATCCAGTATCTCTGGATGTGGGTGAACAAAAGTCCCTTGAGACAGAAGGTTGTGCACCTTCGGAAAGACTAGGGTAGTGCAAAGAGACAGCTGGGTCAAGAGTGTGACCCAAGGCCTCCTTGGCCAGTAAGGGATTACTGCCAGGATGGTCACTCTGTCCAAGATAGAATCAGGGCTACCTCGATGGATAACGATCTACTGTGAGTCCCCCCCTGGTTCTGGACATAGGCTACTGCCGCCCTGTTGTCCATCTGTAACAGGAGAGAGCTGCCCTTGAGAAAAGGTGCCAAGTGTGATATAGCCTTCCAGGCTGCCCTCAGTTCTAGGATGTTGGAGACTATGCCCTCCGAAATGAATTGCCATCTTCCTTGGATCAACTGATCTTTATAGTGAGTGCCCTAACCCAACCGACTCGTGTCGGATGTAAGAGTGATCCACGAGATGGGACCAAGATGACAGTGGTTTTGAAGGTTGGGCGGTCTCGTTCACCACCACAGGCTGGACTTCACTGACATTGTGATCAGAATCCTCAAGGAGCTCCTGCTCCACTGGGATAGAAACCCCTGTTGAAAACCGCAGAGATGCCATCTGGCAACATTTTACCATCGGGATGCAGGAGGAAAAAGATCCTAGGAGACTCAGGCACTTTGATGCTGACATGGACTTTCTCGCTAGTGCCTTCCCTACTTTCCTTGTGATTATAGTGATTTTTTTCTGGTGGGAGTGACCCTGCCCTCTTCTGGGTGTCCAATAGTGCCCTTAAGTATATCATCTTCTGTGTTGGAATGAGTTGGCTCTTTGTATGATTTATCAACCATCCGTATCTGGTCAATGTGCTCATGACTGCTTGAAGATGGCTGTTCAGGACTCTCCTGTCCTGAAATAGGACTAGGATATCATCCAGATAGTGTAGAACACGTATAACAGACGGGCTTGTAAGAATGCTTTCTACTAGTGTTGAGCGAACCCGGACTGTAACGTTCGGGTCCGTACCGAACTTTAGGGTGTCCGTGGCACGGACCCGGACCCGGACATTTCAAAAATCGTTCGGGTTCGGTCCGGGGTTCTGCTATTTTACTCCACGTGTTGAGAAGCTGCAGGGCAGCCAATCAACAAGCGTTTCACTGGTTTGCCCTTAGAAGCCATCACAGCCATGCCTACTAATGGCATGGCTGTGATTGGCCGGTGCATCATGTGACCCAGCCTCTTTATAAGCTGGAGTCACAGTGCTGCAGTCACATGCTCCTTGGGTTAGTATAGGGAAAGGTAGCTGACGGCGTGAGGGACAGATTTTAGCCATTTTAAGACCTGATCCTGCATCCTGAGATAGATTACTTTACTACTGCTGTCTGTGCTGTTGCTCTGAGGACAGATAGCAGAAATTAGAGATTTCACATACCGCTGCTTTGAGTTCATTAGATAGAGTCCTACGTCCTAGTCCAGAATTTTACCGATTTTAGACAGGGAGTGCGGCAGTCGATGGAAAGGGATATGATTGGGTTCCTCGTACACTGACGTCGTGACACTGAGGTCGAATATTTCTCCGACCCA
>BLSH010517112.1:303004-313097 GCA_018402905.1 Glandirana rugosa | reverse complement strand
TTCCCGTTGTTTCGATTAATTCCCTAACCTCCTGCGGCTGTCCATACCGGTAACGGAGTCTTCTGCAGTAGTGACGTCTTCTGAGGCAATGGCCATACCTGTCGGCGTCCTCCAATCCCTTAATTAGCTTTGTTGCCCTTCTCTGAACCCTTTCCAATACCAGGACATCCTTCCTGAGGACTGGTGCCCAGAACTGGACGGCATATTCCAGGTGCAGCCTCACCAGAGCCTTGTATAGCGGGATAATTATTGATTTATCCCTGGAGTTGATCCCTTTTTTTGATGCATGCCAACACTTTGTTAGCTTTGCTTGCAGCAGCTTGGCATTGCATGCCACTGCTGGGCCTGTTCACTACTAGGACCCCTAGGTCTTTTTTCATCCTAGATTCCCCCATTCCCCCAGAGGCTCTCCCCCTAGTGAGTAGTTTGCATTCATGTTCTTGGTACCCAAATGCATTATATTACATTTTTCTGCGTTAAATATCATTTGCCACTTGTCTGCCCACCCCATTAATTTATTCAGATTTTCTTGCAAGGTTTCCTCATCATGTGGAGAATCTATTGCTCTGCTTAACTTGGTATCATCCGCAAATATTGAGATTGAGCTGTTCACCCCCTCCTCCAAATCGTTTATGAATAAATTGAATAGGATTGGTCCCAGGACGGAACCTTGGGAAACCCCACTTCCTACTCCAGATCATTCTGAGTACTCCCCATTTATCACCACCCTCTGGACTTGCCCCTGTAGCCAGTTTTCGGTCCAGGTGCTCACCCTTTGATCCATGTTGAGGGACCTTAGCTTGTACAGTAAACGTTTATGAGGAACTGTATCAAATGCTTTTGCAAAATCCAGATACACCAAGTCTACCGGCCTTCCCTTATCTAGATGGCAGCTCACCTCCTCATAGAGGGTTAATAGATTGGTTTGGCAAGAACGATCCTACATGAAACCATGTTGATTACTGCTAATGATATGGTTTTCATTACAGTAATCTTGTATGTAGTCCCTTATAATTCCCTCCAAGAATTGGAGGGAATAATGCAAATTATTATTATTAAACTTGCAAATTATTGATGTTAAGCTAACTGGTCTGTAGTTCCCAGGGATATATCTTGGTCCTTTTTTATATATTGGTACTACATTGGCTTTCTTCCAATCAGCTGGTATCGTACCGGTCAGAAAACTGCTCTTAAAGATTAGGTACAAGGGTCTGGCATTAACTTGGCTAAGTTCCTTAAGGACCCTCGGGTGTAAGCCATCTGGTCCCGGTGACTTATTAGTGTTCAGATTTTCAAGCCTATTCCTGATTTAATCCTCAGTTAGCCATGAGGGTGCTTCCTGTGACGTGCTGTGAGGACCAGCTTTATAGTTCTGAATAATTGAGCCCCCCGTTTCCTTTGTGAATACGGAGGAGAAAAATGTATTTAAAACCTTTGCCATTTTTCCATCCTTTGTAACCAGATTACCTTCATCATTCTTTATGGGGCCAATATTATCTGGCCTCCCTCTCTTACTGTTTATATACTTAAAGAATTTCTTGGGATTCTTTTTACTCTCCTCAGCTATGTGTCTTTCATGTTCTACCTTAGCTGCTCTGATTGCACCTTTGCATTCCTTATTGCGTGTTTTATAAATATGAAAATCTGACAGAGACCCCTCAGCCTTGTATTTTTTGAAGGCCTTCTCCTTTTGCTTTTATGTGTGCCTTTACGTCGGAGTTAAGCCATCCTGGTATTTCGTTAGCCCTTTAAATTTATTTCCCGTGGGGATACACTGGCTAATACCTTTGTTTAGTATGTTCTTGAAGCACTCCCATTTTTCCTCCGCGTTCATTGTTCTTAAAATTTTATCCTAGCTGACATCTTTCAGCAAGGAGTGTAATTTATGGAAGTTGGCTCTCTTAAAATTCAGTGTCTTTGTATTCCCCTTATATTTTCTGTTTGTGTAATTTATACTGATCACTATTTCCCAGATTGCCCCTTACTTCCACGTCTGTGATCAGGTCTGTGTTGGTAGTAATCAGAAGGTCTAATAATGCCTTTTCTCTTGTTGGTGCATTTACCATCTGACCCATGAAATTGTCCTGCAGGACATTTAGGAATGGCGAGCCTTAGCTAAATGTGCAGTACCTTCCTCCCAGTCAATATCTGGATAGTTAAAATCCCCCATTATAATGACACTTCCCATCCTAGCCGCTATTCCAAATTGCGATAGGAGGTCCGTCTCCCCCTCCTCCCTCTGATTAGGGGGCCTGTAGCATATTCCCAGTATTACTTTCCCCCTGGTATCTTCCCTTTGTAAATGTTAATATACATATATTGCGCTTGTGTATTAACTCCTCATATAAAAGTGCCTTTAAGCAAACATCACAACCACTGCATATATATATCTTGTGCACAAACAATAAAACAAATATAATAAAAATAGCAGATGAAAAAGGTGTATATGTATATATTCATAGTCCAAAGTTCCATCCACTGCAGTGATCCCAGTGCAACAAAAGAGTGTAGATTTTATCTATGAAACGTGTCTTGAACAGTAACAATAATCCACCACACCACCAATCTTGTGACAAAATCCTCCACCAATCAGAATGTGCCCTTACCAGAGCCCCTGGACCCCCTATTACGGGGGGTCAGGGAACGCTTGTGTGGATATCTGGCTTCCACCCAGCCACTGGTGTTAGTATCCTCAGCGTTGTCTCCCGGATATGCCACCAATACGTTATGCTCAATAAAGATAATAGGACCACAATAGTGTGATAATGTTTAAAATCAAAGCTTTAATAAAAAGTATTGTACTTACAATGTTTCAATGAAAATAGCACAGACACAGAACATCCATCCACATGTAAAGTCAGTGGTGACCTGAAGACAGCACTTCCGCCCCCTATCGATTTCGTCACAAACGGACGTCTTCCAGGGTATCTTCCTTTTGTAGCTCTACCCATAAGGCTTCAACTTCCTCCCCAGATCCACTAGTAATGTCATCTCACATTTATTTGTATGTTTTTTTTTTTATATACAAGCATACCCCTCCCCCTTTTTTGCCCTCCCTATCTCTGAGATATAAGGAGTACCCCAGAATAGTAGCCAGCCAATCATGTGAGCTGTTGAACCAAGTTTTCAAAATTTCCACAAAATCGAATTCCTCCTCGTACAGTAGCAACTCCTGGTTCTCCCATCTTGTCTGCCAGACTCCTGGCATTAGTGAACAAGCCACATAGTTTTGTCTGGACACATACTGTTTCCTTGCTGGGTAATCCTCATTTGCATATAGGACTTGTTACACTACTTGCCTCGGATTTAAATTCTATATTCCTCCTGCCCCCAATACTGCCCCCTGAACTCTGTTCCTTACTGGCTATTTCCCTGAAGGAAACTGCATCCTCTAAGGGCAGCGTTGTGTTCCTAGCCAATCTCGTGACTGATGCATCTACTGATGGCATGAAGTCAAACAGTTGGGCATCCGATTCTGCAAAGGGGTATAATCTGTTGAAAAGATTCTTAGGTCTTTTTCCCACCTTCCGCTATTTATCTGTCACAACTTCCCTTATTTCTTCCCTAACAGGAAAAGTTGGGGATTTTTTCTTCAGGTGGGGAAAGTATTTCCTGGACTTGGTGGGAGGTTCGGGTGTCTCCTCCCACTGAATCGCATCCTTTACTGCGACCGCGAATGGGTCGATCAGGCCGAAATCGAATGCGGAAGGATTTTTGTTGGCCATGTCCCCGTCATCCTCGGAGCTGGAGCCTGGGTCCACTTGGATTGAGGCTTCAGTAGCCCTCCCACTAGTGGATGGGCCCACTAGTTCCTGGGATAGGGTTAATTCCCAAATTGAGTCTTTGATCAATTTTTTCATGGTGTCCATGGATTCTTGTTTATCTTTATCCTTGTCACCAATAGCTTCCATGTAACATGCCTCACATACTAATTTTTCTGGCAGGGCTTGTTTGCCACAGACCCAGCATGCTTTATCCTTGGGCTGGGTGGAACCGTGCAATGAAGTGGCTCCCCTTGACGTGCGATGAGGTGATTTCTGTGATCTATGGGATGCACGAGAAGAGGATGAGTGCCCATGCCTTGAACTGCCGTGGCCTCTAGACCTCCTATGCGGAGAATCCCTGTGGGTTGATCGGCGTTGCGGGCTGTAATGAAACATAGGAGATTTTGATGTTTCACGCCATGTGTTTTTTTTTTTTTAACATTTTTTTATTGCAATACCTCTAGCTTCCATTGGGAGGCAGAGGTGAGGTAAGACAGTGCTTCCGGGTATTGTAAAGGGACCAAAGCAGCAGGGGGAGATGTTTCCCTGTTAACAGCTGCTTCCCTAATGGCCAGAGATCGGTAATATATATAAATACACACACACACACACACACACACACACACACACACATTGGGTGTACCAAGATGACCGCCGACTGCTTCATTCGGCTATTGCACATGCGTCGCTGAAGTGTCCCAGCACCACCGAGGTCCCGCCTACTGAAACCGGCAAAAGGAGCCCCAGGAGGCAGGCACGAAGTGCTGCAGAGACCGGAGGAGAGGGGGACATGAAGCTACATGGAAGCGTGTCTCCTGGACATTCCAGAACAGCAGGGGGAGATGCTGCAGAGACCAGAAGAGGTACCCCATAGGAATCCTTCCTGAGGCTGCTGCCACTCCTTGGTATCGGTGCATATCCATGTGGAGGTATTTGCTTGATCCTGCCTACAGCCATTTGGGATAGTTACCATCCTAGAGTAGATGAGCAGGGGCAGGGGGAAAGAGATCTGGCCTCCTTGACCCTTCCTGCCCAAAAAAAGATGCACAGAAAAAATGGGCTTCCATACTCATTGGCGCATTTAGCAGCCTAAGTCCTGGGACTCCATACTACAGGGGAGCATGAACCAGTAATGGTAACACCAACATGGTGGTGAGGTAAGGGCTGATCCGGGTGATCCTGAAGGCCCGAGGGCAGAAAAAAGAATGACGCGGGGGGGCAATTCTTTCTTTTATAGAGTTACAGTGGTCCTGTGGGCTGGTTGTGAGCGAAGAAACCAACCATGTGTATGCTGCCATGGAGGCACCAGGAAAAGCCTTTTTTTTTTTAAATTGCTTTTAAGCGTAAATGTGAGATCTGAGGTCTTTTTGACCCCAGATCTCACATTTAAGAGGTCCTGTGATGCTTATTTCTATTACAAGGGATGTTTACATTCCTTGTAATAGGAATAAAAGTGATCCAAAATTTTTGTTAGGTGTGTGTAATGTGCAAAGTGCAGGAGTACAAAGTGAACATAGTGCAGGGTTCCAGGTTATGTACCCTTCTAGCACCCATATACTGTGCATAGGGGTGTTTAGCTCTTGTGATATGTGTTTGTAGTGTGTTCACGCCAGCCAGGATCTCTGTTTAAGGGCATGACAGCCCATGTTTATTTAAAAGAAAGTTCAAAACAACAATCAAAAACATCTCCCTCGCATGGGCTTGTCACCATCAACCTCTAGAAATCATAGACTCAGCTTCCTGGCTCATAAGCAATCAGTAGCCCTTCTGGCTATAGCGATATCCTAGCCCTCCTGGCTTATCACTGTATCCAGCCCTCCTGGCTAGTAAGCGATCCGCTGCGGCGTGATTGCGGGTCACACCTGCCTCCTTGCAGATGCAGTTGGCTAGACTGCCTCCTGCAGCCTTAGACCCCTGGAGACCGCTTGTCTCCCTCTCTGGAGCTGTCTACCAGTGTGTGACCCAGAACCCTGGTCCTCACTTCTCTTATCAGATACCCACCCAGTTGGGTAATCAGTGTCCCGGTAGGTCACAAACTCAGAACCCAGGACTGGGGATTTCATCCCTCTCGGAACGCTAAGAAAGCACCGGGCTCCAGGTCGTGAAACAGACTTTACGAAATGATGAAACTGAAAGGCCAGTTTGCTCCCAAATAAGCAAATCCACTGGAGCCCCTGCCAGGTTGAGAATCCCATGTCCTCCTGCTTATGGGGTACCACACTACCGCAATACACACACACACACACACACACACACACACACACACACACACACACACACACACACACACACACACTCTGCCTCCTAGCACAACCCCACCCCCATTAATTAAAGCGGTTGTAAACTGGAAAACAACTGCAAGACAATAACATAATGTGCTATTATGCATAGTAGTGCATTCTGAAAAACTTAACTTAGAACAAAGCTCATGCAGCATGCCCGGTTACCGCTGATGGAGCTGACATGTTCCAGGATCAGAGACTTTGGCACTGTGAGAGGCCGGAGCCATGATGACGTCACTTCTGTGCATGTGCCGGATCTTCAGAGCGCATGCGCCACTGATGTCAGCGGCTGCATGCAGGGGGAAGGTGCAGGTTTAGGAGATATTAATTTTACCTACAGGTAAGCCTTATTATAGGCTTACCTGTAGGTAAAAATGTCCAGGCTGGTTATACAATCGCTTTAATAATCCTCTCCCAGCACAAATCCTCTCCAGATTACACCTCTTAGCGCAACTGACCCCTCATCACTAATCATCCCTCCCTCAAATCCCCCTTCCCAGCAGTAATCCTCTCCTCCGCTAAATCCCCCCTTCCAGGGCAAATAATCCCCCCTTCCAAACTCCCAGAGCACAAATCACCCCCAAAAAATCCCCCCCCACAGCACTAATCCTCTCCCCCCATATCCCATCTCCCAACACAAAACATCCTGTCGCCAAATTACCCCCCCCTCCCAAATTCTTTCCCAAATCTACCAGAGTACCCGAGTACCTGTCATCAGCTCATCAGAGTACCTGAGTACCTGTTACTAGCTCATCAGAAAATCAACAATCTAAAAAGGTTTCCCTCACAAGGGGTTGTCACCACCAACATCTAGAAATCATAGACTCAGCCTCCTGGCTCATAAGCCATCAGTAGCTCTCCTGGCTAGAACAATCAATAGCCCTACTGGCTCATAAGTGATCAATAGCCCTCCTGGCTATAGCGATATCCTAGCCCTCCTGGCTTATCACTGTATCCAGCCTTCCTGGCTAGTAAGCGATCCGCTGCGGCGTGATTGTGGGTCACACCTGCCTCCTTGCAGATGCAGTTGACTAGACTGCCTCCTGCAGCCTTGGACCCCTGGAGACCGCTTTTCTCCCTCTCTGGAGCTGTCTCCCAGTGTGTGACCCAGAACCCTGGTCCTCACTTCTCTTATCAGATGCCCACCCAGTTGGGTAATCAGTGTCCCGGTAGGTCACAAACTCAGAACCCAGGACTGGGGATTACATCCCACTCGGAAAGTTATGAAATCCCCGGGCTCCAGGTCCCGAAACATACTTTATGAAATGATGAAACTGAAAGGCCGGTTTCTTCCCAAATAGGCAAATCCCCTGGAGCCCCTCAACCTGCCAGGTTGAGAATACCATGTCCTCCTGCTGGTGGGGTACCACACTACCATATATCCCACTGCCCTCTGTTCCAAACCCACAGGGGACGGGACACACCGAGCCACACTCTTGAGTGGGACACCTCTGCGCCGTCTTACAGCTGCGTGGGCCCACTCTTTCTTGCGGGTGCGTTTCCATAAGCCCCTAAGATTACACTTTTCAGCGTTGCCAATGTCACCCACTATTTTCCCAGGGTTTGTTAGGGCAGAGTCTGCAAAGGGCACACACCCTGGAGGGCCAGTATCACACACAGGAGCCTCGCCAGCTATTAACTCCCCTGGTGTCACCCACTCTGCAGGCCCCTGTCCTCCCACCTGACCATTTCTAATTCTCAATGGATTTTCATCCCAAACTTGACTAGGCAAGCTCTTGTCTAATCCACATACACCCTGTACTGCAGTTCTCCTCCATGCCCCTGTCTCTGGGACCTTATCAGGTTTGTCACCTAAACCCATTCCTGAACTGGTGACCCCAGACTCTTGAATCGCCTCTGTCTGAGCCCCTGTCACGTACCTGGTTGTTGAGCCTGGCTTATGCGGGGGCAACCTCTCTTACGGCCCTGGTTCGAGAACCCCTGATAGTGCAGACAGGGAGCTCTGGAGCACAAGGGGGCACAAGGGCTGGATTAAGTCTCTGGTGGTAGGTGAGAGTCCACTGGAACTCGTGCAGGCAGAAGGATAGTGATGTAGGCCAGGTCAGTAACTGGCTGACGGCAAAGTACAGAAGGATCAGGCAAACGGATAATCGGGCACAAGCGGGGTCGGCAACGTGTGTGCAGCAAAGGTACAAGGAATCAGGCAGAAAAGTAGTCGTAGACAGGTCAGGGTCAGGGCAGGCAGATGGCAACAGAGTTCAAAGGAAGCCGGGGTCACAAGAACAGGAAGTCTTTCAGGAACAAACGCTGGGGGTAACAGGTGCAGGAACGCTGTAGAATGGACAGCACTGGCTGCAGGGTGCTGTCCGCTTAAATGGCCACTTTGGCTCCATTGCCGGCGCTCACGCACTCATGCGCACAGACGCGAGCATAGGCGTACAGATGCGCCACACACTACGTGCGCCCATGCACAGGCATGCCAGCGGCCTTAGATGATTCCTTACGGCCCCGGACAGGATTTCTGCTGACTCCTGCTCTGGTTCAAGCTTGGCCCTTCCATCTTACGTGGTTTGTCTACTGGTGATTCTCGACCCAAATCCTTTCTGAGGACTTTCATGATCCTGGGAACGCAGAGAAGCTCACTTGCTGCGACTTGAGAAGTTGCACCATTTAACTGAAGCTCCTCCCAGCCGGGGGTAACCACAGCCTGGTGCTCTACCAGAGTGCTGCCAGATGCTGTACTTATATCCAACTTCTCAGGCTCTGCAACAATGAGTTTACGAATGACAACGTCTCTCTGACCCTCTTGGTCAACATTACTTTTATGGCCTCATGCACACAGGACATTTTTTGACTGTTTTACAGCAGCTGTTTTTAGCTGCAGATGTTTTTTTCTACAGTCAATAAACCCTCCATAATGTTGTCCTATGTGTTCATGCACATGTAGGCTGTTATCAACTGGTTTTAGCAGTGACGTTTTTTAGCTGTAAAAAAAACCCAAGACCAGAGGGTTCTGCGACACGTTTTTCAGCTGTAAAAATGTTCAAATGCCCAAAAATGCTCAAAAACACTCAAACATTGATCCCCGATGTTTTTGGATGTTTTAGACCAATTGAAAAAAAAAAACGCTGGCCCTTTAAAAAACGCAAAAAAACATGCAAAAACGCCGGTAATATAACGCTGGTAAAAGCTGAAAAAATCACTGATAAGCTACTGACGTTTTCTGGATGTTTTTTTTAAGTCCTGTGTGCATGTTCCCCCTTATCTGGTCTTTCTTTCTCTTGATGGTTAACCTCTGCAGCAGCCACCACACCTTCAGCTACAGGCTGTTCTGCAGCCCCCCCGCTGACACAGCAGAGACAGTGTCCACCTTATTTTTGTGCATAAAAACCTTTTCTATCAAGGAGATCATTTATTTATTACAACTATTCCAATCCATTGCATGTGTGCTTCCCTCACCGGTACTCCTCAGCACCGATCCATCTGCCCAAGGAGACACATGCAAACAAACGGGCTCAGCTGCAGACTCATTACATACATCATTATGAATCATATCAGACTTCGGTAATAAAGTAATTAACCAAACAGGTTGCAATACACCATATCCCCCACCTTGCTTGGGTGGCCCTTCATATACCTCACATACCTTTGCATTTCCACAGGTGGTATTAACTCATTATGTACCTGAACATTTTCAGTATTAGCAGATTGCACTAACACAATCCCATTAAAAGGTGCAGTTCCATTCTGTCCCACCAGAGTGACATTGCAGTTGTCCAGGGCAACCTCCGGCTCCATTATATGAAGTTTCCTGGAGATTTCTAGGGACAACTGTGCTGTTTTACCACCCGTTGCTATGGGCAACGGCCCATTTAACTGCAGCTTTTGCTTTCCCATAACCTGGGGTTTTCCCAATAGCAGCAGACTCTTCATTATCAACATTTACAGCATTTTTTAGCTTTTGCAGGCTGTCCTAGCCCACTACCAACTGGGAACTTACAGACATTAAAACCACCACTATTTCCCTCTTGAGAGGCATGCACAGGTGCAAGTTTGACTTTAACCCCTGGGGGGGGGGGGGGGGGG
>BLSH010517112.1:274003-285663 GCA_018402905.1 Glandirana rugosa | reverse complement strand
AAAGTTAGAGCGTGTACGCGTGACGTGGCTGCCACAGGATTTAAAACGGGCCTGACAAAGACGCATACGGGTTTGACATAAAGTCCAGATCTTTGTAAAATCTGGGCTAGCGTCGTTATGTCTACTAAGGTCGAGGTACGGGGGCGGTAATTGTGCAGGGGATCCGATGAGACGTATCGGGTTTGTGAGGGGACCCGACGAGAGAGGAAATGTAACTGGTTTGTGCGGGGATCCGTACTGTCGACTCAGGTCCGTGCGGAGGGCAGTGATTGTACGGGGATCTTCGTTAAACATGACTTCTACAGCCTTTAATATATTGTATCGCCGGGGTACGTGTGTACGGAGCCTGCTAGCACTTCCCCCTGAGCCAGCTGACATTGCGATTGCATGTCTAAAGTTTACCTCGACCATGAAAGCATCTACTGTGTTGCCCCACCGAGCAATTGGCATGTGTGCATGGGGCCGCTATGTTATATAATTTCCGACATCTTCAGTACAAATTGCTTCTAGGGGCATGTTAGTGACGGGAGGCGTGCCTGGACTCAGCTGTCATGCCTAGGGGCGTGTTTGGTCAATGTAAAGGAGAGAGCAGCCCAGGGGAGTGTTTGGGCTATGCAGAGTAGCCTAGGGGACGTGTTAATGGCGGGGGCATGGAGCTGGAATCATCTGTATTGCTGCGATCGGGTCTAAAATGTTTCTAGACCTGAAATACAGTTTGGGCATACGCAGAAACAGTCCGGGCAAAATTTAGGACACCGTCGGTGCAGTGCGCATGTGCGAGATTGAAAGTGAACCAGCATGCACCTTGCCAGGAAGTGAAAGGAAGGGGATGCGACTGGGCTTCACATGCCCACAGCTAAAATGGAAACTGTCAGGATGAAAATATATTGCAAAGTAAGTAATAAAAAAAATAGGTTAGCTACCCGGATTTAGAGATTTATGAATTCTGTCATATATATTCATGGGTTCATTAAGCAGTCTGTCTCATAACTTGTCAAATTTTGGATGCTTTTGTAGCCTATCCATATACAGATCACCATAGATGTTTAACCCTGTCACGCCGACCGTATGCAAATATGTGGCCTTGGCTTGAAGGGGTTGTACCAGGGTGATGCATACAATACCGTTTTTGTAGAGCAGTCGGCTTTCTTGGGATAGCAACCGATGCGGCTGTTGTCCCAAGGAGCTGGAGTGGAATGTCGACCCCCACCCCCCCCGCGTCTCTCCCATCCCCGCACCGGGAGGCCCGAGCAACCAGCCGACACATGCGCCGGCTGGCCAGAGACCCAAATAAAGTCGGAATCTGCTTCGGTCGGGTCTTGGATCTAGTAATCCGGAAGCAATGTTATGACATAATTTCCGGTTTACTGAAGACTTTAAGGCGCCAAAATTAACTACTCAAAACAGCCAAACTTTGGGTTTTGCATGCTTTTAAGTGCAAAGGAGGGATTTAGGGTCTTGTAGACCCCCAGATTCCTCCATAAAGAGTAAAACATAAAGTGCAGCGCTGCACTTTGTTTTACTATTTTTATTAACAAGTCAGTTTGTTGTGCGTGCTGCTAATCGTATCCTAATATCACACATCTGAGGTATCGCTGCGTTCGTTAGAGCGAGAGCAATAATTCTAGCATGAGACCTCCTCTGTAACTCTAAACTGGTAACCTGTAGGAATGTTTAAAGCGTTGTCTATGGAGATTTTAAGCATCGTAGTTTGTCGCCATTCCATGTGTGTGCGCAGTTTCAAAGGTATATCTTTACTCGGTGTAACCTCTTTCACATTATTCAAAAAGATTTGGGCTAACTTTACTGTTGTTTTTTTTAATTCATGAAAGTGTCTTTTTTTCCCCAAAAAATTGCATTTGAAAGACTGCTGCACAAATACAGTGTGACATAAGATATTGCAACGATCTACATTTTATTCTCTAGAGTCTCTGCTAAAAAACAATATATACATAACGTTTGGGGGTTCAAAGTAATTTTCTAGCAAAAAATAAAAATTTTTACTTGTAAGCAACAAATGTCAGAAAAAGGCTTAGGAATGAAAGGGTTAACCACTTTAATACTGCACACTTTTACCTCCTTCCTGCCCAGGCCAATTTTCAGCTTTCAGCACTGTTCCACTTTGAATGAAAATTGTGCATACATGCAGCACTGTCCTCAAACTAACTATTTATTTATTATTATTATATATAAATTTAGTTTGGGTACAGTGTTGAATGACTGCGCGTAATAATATGCATAATCAGTGTGTCCATGTACTCCTTTTTTTTCTTTTTTTTTTTTTTTTTTTTTTTTTTTTTTTATTTATTTATTACAGGAGATGCACTTTAAAACATCAATGGCCCCGCCCATGCCTAGTCACCACTTCACTCAGTGGCATAATCCAGTAAGTAACTCTAGAGACGTGGCAATAGATTTTCCTAAATCGCTCCCAGTCTCGGACTTTCAAGAGGTGAGCGATCCAGCAATTTCTTATTCTTAAATATAAAACAGACAAAATGCGATTTACCGTATGGAAGAATTAGTAGCCATAGCAAATGACACAGCGGAAAGATTCCACACGCAATGGTCTCCCTGGATCATCTACCGCTACTCTACTCAATTCACCAAAGCCTTGAATTCTTAAAGGTGCCACCACAAACACTCATAAAATTCATCACCACTGCCCCTCCCCAGGCTACAAGGCCATCTTGTATACCTAAGACCTGCCCAGGGCCACAAACTGTGCAACCATATTAAAGTCTGCAGCTTAGACCCACATTTTTCTATCGACATGCCGGGCCGCCACGGGGGTGGGGCGGTCCCCCACCTTGGGACACAGACTGCTCCCATCAGGGGTGTCACCTGGTGCTGGGTCTTAGCCCCCCCCCGCTCAAAGCCGCAGAGCTGCCTGGTAAATACAACAATGGGCTGCCTCACTCACTCTCCCACTATCTCTTACCGATATGAGACCCGCACTTAATATCAGATGGGTTAAGACAACTCATCTGCCCCACTCAATAGGCTTAACTATAACTGCTGATTGGTATGAAGAGAATGACATGTACGATTTAACTTTCCGCCTTGTGAAATGTACATTTTATTGACTTTTACAATCTGTATACCTTGCTTGCTAAACCAATAAAAACTTGCATTGTTAAAAAAAAAAAAAAAAAAAACAGACAAAATGCCGTTCACTTTGATTAATGTTTACGCTCCTAACCAGGGCCATATTCATATGTTGCTCGTTGTTCCTTATGCTAGGTATAACTTTTCTCTCTTCTCCCTGTCTCAGCTTAACTGACTCAAGCCCCGATTCCATGAATTTCAACTAGTAGACGTGTGGCGGGTGCTACATCCGACTGAACGTGCTTACACTTGTCACTCCCTAACCCATGCCACATATAGTGGGATAGACTTATTTCTGGTTTCACATAACTTGCTGGCAGACTTGGGCGCCTATTGGATCTCAGTTATGGTCAGATCATTCTCTGCTCTTTTTCTTGATCAACCTACCATACTTCTCTAAACCAACAGCCTCTTGGAGGCTGAATCAAACCCTCGAAAAAGCCAAATCGACTTGCGAGGCGATCAGACGCACAATCTCTCAATTCTTATTGGATCATGTTCAGGACTCAACCATTAAAATGGGAGGTTCTGAAATGTTTCATTAGAGGGTCCCTTATTTCAGAGGGTGCACGTTTATAAAAATGCTCTAAGGATATTATATGGCTCCTGCAGGAAGTTAACACATTAGAGCTTGCCCATAAATGTTCACTTCGGGGTGATCTCTTTCAACAATTTGGGAAGCAAACACAAAGATCTCCATTAATTACCTGATCAAGCTTACTTCCGACATAAGGACTGTACAAGTAGAATTCTGTGAGTTTGACAATAAGGTGTTAGCTAAGTCAATCTGCATAAAATGGGGACATACATATAATCCTAAACTACGTTGTCCTAAGAGGGGGCTGGTGCTCTCATCTGAAGATCTCACACAGACATACTATGATTTATACAGGACTCTCTACAACATCCTCAATCCTTTCACGGCTCCTGCTAATATGCAGGGAAAAGCTTCCTCAATTCCTTTTCGTCAATGGCCCTTCCTAAGATAGACAAGTCCATTGCAGATTCATTTAATATTCCCTTCTCTACAGAGGAAATACTTCAAATGATTAAGGCACTTCTGTCTGGCAAGAATCCAGGCTCAAACAGCCTTTCGAACGTATTCTATAAACAATTTCAAGACGCTTTAGCCCCCATCCTGGATACTACTTTCAATTCAATTTTCGGCGTGCTCTTTCCCTCGACAATCGCAGGAAGGCCATATCACTCTTATTCAGAAAGATCCTACAGAATACTCAAGCTACCGTCCCATTTCTGTTGATCTTAAAATGTATGCTAATATGCAGATAGACTCCAGTTGGCCATTCCTTCAAATATTGGTCTATATCAGGTTGGATTTGTTTCCACCCGTGAAGCACAGTATAATGCTTTTAAAATATTATCCCTTATTTCCCACTGCCAGTCATGGAAGGTTCCTCCTATGTCTTCTTTCACTGGATGCTGAAAAGGCGTTGATCATCTAGATTGGGTGCTCTTGAAACAACACTTGTGCAAATTGGTCTACCACCAGACCTGATATATAATGGCCCTTTATTCATGTCCAACAGCTCGTATTAGGGTGAATGGTTGGTTTACTTTTGGACCCTGTCCATGTATCTAACGGGACCCTACAATAATGTCCTATCTTGCCACTCCTCTATATGCTCACAATGGAGCACTTGGCGACGGCTATACGTGCTAATAATGTGCAAAATGTGACAGTGAATTAAAGTGTTTGTTCACCAATGCCAGGAGTCTGCCAAGCAAAATAGGTGAGTTGGAAGCTCTGGTGCATGAGGAGAACTATGATTTGATTGGTATAGCTGAATCTTGGCTTCATTCTTCACATGACTGGGCTATTAATATTCCTGGCTATGCTCTCTTTCGGAAAGACAGGGTAAAACGGAGGGGTGGTGGTGTCTGTCTCTGTGAGAAGTGATCTCAAAGCGAGTCTGAAGCATTATGGGTAGATCTGCATATGGGTACGGGTGTGAACACTACCAAGGTTATCATTGGAGTTTGTTATAGACCTACCACTGTTAAAGAGTAGGTGGAGACTCTGCTCCTTGCACAGATGGAAAGAGCTGCAAGGGCTGGGACAGTGATAATAATGGGGGCTAACCTGCCCCTTCTCCTGGACCATAAATTTTTTATGGTATTAGGGCTTGAGCTCACCCTAGGTGGATTAACTCCCCCACCTTTCACCACTTTGCCCATACTGCCCTTGTTCCCGCCTTGGGGGGGTGGTTCCCCGTATGACCTCGTTGGCTACCTTGATGTCCCTCTGAGTGTCTGGGAGGTTTGTTTGTTATTTTTTTTGGACTTAGGGGGTCTATGTTTTCCCTTCTGTGGGGTCTTCCCCCTCTGCTGCGGGGGTCTCCTCAGGGCCAGGGGATTGTTTTTATATCCTTGTTATGTCTGTATTTTGTGTGTTTGTGTAACTCCCCTTTTGTTGTAAGAGGTTCCTCTGTTTGTTGACCCTACGGGGGGCCCCTCTCTCCCGCCCTGGGGATCTAGTTTTTTTTCTTTTATATCTCCTGGTTGTTGACGGCTCTTCCCGGATGGGGGCAGTCTTCCTGGCTAAGGGAGTCCCTTATACAGGTCCTATGTTACTGTGCTCCCTACTTCCCTCCAGGTCTCATTCTCTATTAAGTATTCCTCCTGCTTCCGCAGTACCGTGACCCCCTCTTCGTGTGTCTCTCCAGGCGGGCTAGTAGAGCAGTGTCCTGGCTATGTCACGATGGTAAGCTGTGTCCTCCTGAAGCCGCCGTGCCGCCCCCCTCCACTTTCCCGGCACTTACTCCTTCGGTACGAGCTCTCCCCACCCTTGTGTCCCGGGGGACGGATTTTGTCGGAGGTGCAGTCTGCCCCAAATCCGGTTCCTTTGTTGGGGCTCGCGCCCTTTCGCCGGCGCTTCTCTACTTCTCCTCTCCTCACCACTCTTAGAGTCCGCCTTCCTCTGGAGACCTAGCGGTGCAGGGCCATGTGTTCCTCCGGTTTCCTGGTCCGCTTTGGGATGGGAGGTGGGGGTGTTCTAAGTCCACAAGATGTTCAGCTGGGGTTGGGTGTGGGATGGATGGTAGCTCGTCAACTCCACTCGTGCGGCTCCATCTCAGCTAGAGGGTGCGGCGGCTCTCGCTCCGAGGACTGACAGGGGCTTACGCTGACGCCATGTCCGGCTCCTCTTTAGTGGTGGGGTTATTAGCTCATCAAGTGTCCTTTCCAGGAGCGAGATAGTGGAGGCAGGCGAAAGTACCTGGGTTGTAATATGTTCAACTGATAAAGGGGAGGGGATGATTTGCGAGCCCCTGTCCGTCCCGGCCTCCATGTCCTCACCCCTGTCTGCCTTTGCCTGTTGTGGTCCGCAGGCCATGTTGGGAGGCTTTAGGGGCTTGATCATTAAAGCCTGGCTGACGGGAGAATTCCCTCCTGACTGCTCCTGATTGCATGGGCTCTGTCCCCTGGTGTGCTTTTCTAATATGCGCCCCTGGAGTGACCTTGGGGGCCAGTCCGAACGCTGTGCCTTTTCCCTCCTGCTTATATGGAAATGGGGGCCTGGGGTAGTGTGGCAGCTGGCAAAGGGTCTGTGGAAAATCTGGGTCTGTTGATCTCGCCCTGTCCTGGCTGGCTGAAGAGGATCCGGGTTGGCTTCCTGCCGGCCTGCCGAGCGACCTCGCCTGGGTGGCTGGGGCAAGGTGGGGATCTCCGGCGAGACCCCATGCTTGTGGGGATGACCCCTGGCACCACCGTCTCCTGGGTCACTGAGAGAGGGAGTTCCGAGTCTCCTCTGGTGGCTGTCTTGGGTCCTGCATACCTTGCACTTTTTTGCCATGTAAATAAGACCTTTTAGTGAAATATTTAGTGCACACATTTTGATAAGATCAATTTGATCTTATGTTTCAACTTTCTACATATTTATTTGGGAACAGTTGAGTACACTTTATATATATTTTTTTTTGTTCAGCCTGCAAGCTGAACTGATATAAAAAAGTAACCGATTCCTCTATCCACTCTTGCGCTAATCGTGCAGTGGAGGGATGCCCACCTGCTGAGCTATTGTATTCTGCAGCCTGTGGCTGTCAGAATACCTAAACAGTGGCTGCATCTGATTGGATGTAGCTTCTGTCTGGCTGACAACTTTCCATGTAACGTCTTTTGATTTTTCTATTATGATAAACAGCAGGGGCCGACAAGGCCACCCACCAGTGCTGCCAACCATCCGTAAATTTACGGGCAGCCCATAAAAACTGCAGTTTTTTGGGTGTCTGTAAAAGTCTGTAGCAGCTGAAAAGCGCCAGTAAAAATGGTGGCCATTGGCTCCAGTCAGAGCTGCACATGTGCAATTACGGAAATCCCCGAGCGGCGAGTGAGGAGATCCAATCCTGACCCTGAGACGAGTTGGACGACCACTCCTCCTACTGCCAGCTAGTGCCTCTGCCCAGCCCATCTGCTCTCAATTGAGGTTACTGCATTTTCCACACCACCGCCAGCCAGCACCTGACCATAGCAGATGCTCTAGATGGATGGATCCTCCTGATTCCTGCCTGCCTCCCTGCTCTGGCTGACCCTGCAGCCCTCCTGGTGACAGTGGTGAGTGCAGTACGCTTCCTCATCAAGCCAGCCAAAAAGAGTCGGGACAGTGAGTGTGTGACTGTTTGACACACACACACTGTCTCTGCTCATTCTGACAGACAGCCGTGAGCCAGGCAGCAGGAGTCTCTCTCTCTTAGGGCTCTTTTACCCTTGCTTCAAAACAGGGCATCAGACAGGTGGTGTTAAAGCTCCCTTAACGCCAGTCAAAGCTCATGTCCCTAAATAAAATGGTTAACTTACAGCCCTGTTTATACCTTGCATTGGCTTAGCTGCGCTGCAGCTTCACAACAAAAATTATACCCCACGTAGCTTTAGCCAGGCTTCAAAGCCTCTTCAACGCCTCCATAGAAGTCTATGACAAAGCTTGTTTGAAGCTCGCTTGAAGCACCTGCGGCTTCTCAGAGGCTGTAATTCAGCTTTAGCCTCGCTTTGTTTTGTTGAAATTGCAGATGTGAGATATCAACAAACACACAGGGCGTTTACCAAGCTTCAACAATGCTTCAAAAGTGCATCACTGAAGCCTTGTTGAAGTCTTGTTGAAGCCTCACTGAAGCCTCTTAGGAGCACCACCGAAGCCTCAAAAAGACATCACAAAAGCTTGTTGAAGCTGTATGAGCTTTAATGAGCGTTGAGGCCGAAGCAAGTATAAACTAGCCCAGAGGGCTCATTTACACAGGCTGCAAAACAGGGCGTCAAACAGGCGTTGTTAAAGCTCCCTTAATGCCAGTCAAAGCCCATGTCACTAAATAAAATGGTTAGCGTTGTTAAAGCGATATTTACCTAACACACTTATACGCTTAATGAAAAATAATATAAGTAATTTCAACCTTTTGTCTATACAAGAATCAACCAATGCTGTTGCGGTTATTACGAATAAAATCAGTAATCAATGACACCTTTGCTAAAAAAAAAATAAAGATCTAATATATTTTTACAGAAAAGAAGCTAGTCACTAATCCAATATAACCAAATATGGGGTAGATGTTACAACCTTAAAAGCATCAAAGTTATCAATACAATACAAAGTGAGTAATCCTAGAAAGAAAATGGGATTGCAAAGTAAAAACAGACTGTTGCTAAGGAAATAAATTTACAGAGAAAAGCAATCCCAGCAAAATGGAGATATGGACACAGGGAATCTTACGCCACCATTGTAGGATCACCAGCCAAAGAGAGGAAGCCCCAGGAGGCTGTCCTCTGGTATATACACTTGCAAAGCCCACCCACCCTCCTCTCAGGTAAAGACACTCCCTTTCACATATGCTAAGACAATGCCACATTCCGTTGGGGGGTTTGAAGAAACTAGAGGCCCTTATAAACAAAAGACATCTTCCCCCATCACCTCTTCTCTTCTGTCTTTTGATGAAAACCCCCCACATAGCTCCAGGGTTATATAAAGTGTCTGTACTCAGAATTTCAGTCCCTGGAATTTCTTTGAAACTGACCACTATCAAAAAGTCCACAAAACTGTTCATTTCAGATGAAATACCAATATTTCCATTACATTTCCCCCTGAAGTTCATTCTTGAACTTAGTCCCTCCCTCAATGATTTTGCACCCACCCACAACTGCTCGGAAGGCCCAACCACCACCACTGCTGCCTCCTTATTTTGAGCACGAGACGAGACACATCAAGGTAGACTTGAGACTGCAAAGAAATCCTGGTGCCTTTGAGACTTCACATTGGGACCATGAGTGCCTATGCTGTGATGTTTCCCCGCTCCTCAGCCTTGGAAGAGTGGAACTCCAACATTGATGGTGGGGCCCTGGCATATCTCGTCCTCTAGCTTGGGACTGCTGCATAATGATTGCAAAGATTGGATCGGACCGCGAGACGGCACTTTTCAGCATGGTGATGGAAAGTTCAGGAGAGTCTAGTCGTTGCACCTTATTCTCAAGATATGGCTTGGTTTGTTGTTGGAGCTTCTTCAGGTAGTGTTGGGGTGGGCCTCTGGAAATTATAAGGCTGTGAGTCCCCAGCCAACTCAAAACTGAGTTGGACAGGAACGCCAAAACCTCAGAATTTACAAAAAAATTATAAGGCTGATATGTTGGTTACATTATCTAAGGACATCTAAGATAGAAACCCAAAAGAACAACCTAGGGAGCAGAATATTAAACAAGGAAAAGGAAAGAAAGAGGGGTATGTAATGAAAATGAGCAAGAAGGGTGGTAAAAATAATGAGAAAGACAGGAGAAAAAAGCAAGAAAACAATAAAAAGTAAAAAACCATACAGGTTTAATGCTGCTTCAACCAAGACCATTTATATGTCAAATAGCATTGAATCTGTACTCCTAAAAACAAACCGTGAATACACTGCAGCTGTTGCAGCAACAACTTGGCAATAAAGTAAAAAAAAAAAATAATGAAAAAAAATAAATAAATAAATAAAAGTAGATAACTCCTCTGCCACATTAGTGTTCAAGCAGTACATTTGCAGGTCAGGTACACAGATCTTAAAAAGGAGAGAGAGAAAAAAATGATTGAAAACTTTTAGAATTTAGGTAGACCTGACTGCACTTTATGATTACAATTGAAAGGCTTATCCCTAAAACAAAAACAAAAAAATAACAGCTCTAGGGTCCTCTCTTAAATGCACATGATACTTTACATCTGTATCCTAATAGTTACCCACATCAGGACAGCAATAGGGTGGAGTTTACTAAAGCTGTAGCCCTAGGGCGGTACCTGAATACATTTTTTCTCATTAAGAAACCTGAGCCTGAGATATTTGGATTAATAGTTTGATCGTAAGATATCACCCAACGCATCCACTCCACCCCGCTTAAGACATCCTGATTCCCAGCTTCCCGGTTACCTCCTCCCATGTTCAACATGAGGACTACTCCAGTACCTCTGGAACTCCTTGCCCCAGTATGTCCAGTCCCTACCCTTTTCACCACTAGGTGATCCATGAAAACTCCTCTATTTAGGGAAGCCTACCCCGCCTCAACCTAAAAACTTCAGCCAGCTCCATCAGGTAATTCCCCGCAGCTATTAATTTTTGTACCACCCCCTCCACCTGATTATTGACTCCTGGAGAAGGATCCTTCTATTCATGCCCCGCACAAACTGTGGGCACTATCTAAATCCTGTTGCCCAAAGTTAAACTATCCAACTCTTAACTCCTCCCCAAATCACAACAGAAATTTCAGTAAATGTAAGGGGGTGTCCGGTTAGATATAAAGCCTGTCCTTAGGGGTAATAAGGATACTCACCGGTGTTCCTGCCATATCCATGCCAAGGACCAGGGAAGATTTATAATAGACTCCCCTAGGTAGCGTACTGCACTGAGTACACATTAACCTGATGCTGAATACAGTGCATCACTAGACGTGATACCAGCACCAGTACCCTGGTCTCAAGTATTTTTAACTTTGTTTAGGACCAGTTGGGACACTACCTTGGCATCCATTAGACATGACCCCTCCCTGTGATTGCATTGCTGTCACATGATTCTTACCTTTTCAATGGACATAGCCCAACCCCTTACTTTCTCCAGCACCCACCAGTAACCATCACCTGAAGTTGTCCAGACTCATAAACCATCAGAACAAGTTGGACTCTAGGGTATAACACAGTAGAGTCTGAGAGGATAGTACCCAAATTGACTGAGGTATATGCACAATGTTCAGTCCCTGCACTCAGGGATGAGAATAATGCAAGTTGGGTTTTGACAACCACGGAACTGAGTCATCCACCAATTCATAGGACTCATAGCAAACTTGGATACTACCCCGACCTGCCTGTCTTTACAAAGTGGAAATTGTACCACTGAGAAAGAGGCAATCACCTCTCCGAGGTCCTGGAACACCTCTCATTGTACCTGGGTACTGGACAGAGCAAGTTGGATTTCCTAACCCTTGTACCGACCTGTAGCACCAGACTTCCCAATGTGTTCCTGAGAACTTCCAGCTCCATATCGTTTACCACACCCAGGATCTCAGGTTGAACAAGACTACCAAATACTCAGACCTGT
>BLSH010517112.1:253811-264163 GCA_018402905.1 Glandirana rugosa | reverse complement strand
AACCTTTAATTACTATCCATACATGCATGCCTTTCCTATTGTATAGTTTGAATGTAAACAAGTGTATCATTGATTGGTAGTTTTGTATTGAGCTCATGTCATGTGACTGTGCCTTGGAGGCTGATTGGCTGATTGTGAAGCCATCAGTCCCTTTTGTTCTCTGACCAGTATAAATAAACACACCAGGCATGGAATGGCAGGACAAGATCCCTGCGAGCTGCCATGTGAGATGAAGCAATCTGTGTCTGTCTGCTTCAACACAGGTCGATCAAATGCATTATGCAAAAGAGCTGAAAAGTGCGCTTATTAGCGCAGGCAAAATATAATGCATACAAGGTATTATAATTTCCCTAACAAACAGTGCACTTTTTCCCCAAATACCAAAAAAATTGTTGAGCTCAACGTAATTATTACCACGTAGATTTTGTTTACGGTATATCATTAATTTCCAAGAAAAAATTTCACCATGGTTAAAAAAAATGAGCAGCTCGTAATACCTTTTAGCGACACCATTTAGCTACCAGTTATAATACCTTACCAAAAAACTCTTCAGAACTTTGTCTCTGAAAAACAAAACACATTCCATTGAGTACACAAATTTGCATGTTAGTACAGATCTCTTCACACTCTTGCCTGGCTAGAAAGAAGGGGGGTCAGTTTCCAGTGGGCTGTCAGCTTCTGGGACAACAAACAGACAGATAAATCAGATGACACAACATATGTTCCATGTATTCACACCATACGCACACTCTCACAATCAGCTAGCTTGAAGGCAAACTCTAGACACCCCAAATACCAGCCTGTTTTCTATACTGACCTGAACCTCTTTTTAAACCCCTAAAACCTGTTGTGTAGGGTTGACCTTCTTCCAAAGATCCATCCCATTTCATTAGCCCATACTCAGCCTGTATGGATGCATTCCTTACCTTAGGATCTTGGAATGGGACCCATGATCTAGGCTTTTCATACTGATTACCCCTAGGCCCGTTGCGAAGCGTGCTGAGTGCACTTCAAAATCGCGTCTCTTTGTTATATAGGGATTTTGTCGCATTACTTTTTCAATGGGACTGGATAGACAGAATTTTTTTGTGCCAAAGAGTCCACATAAATGGCATTTAATCTTCTCTAACATTGTATAGCATCTCTTAACAAAAGGTTTTGTTAAGTAAGTATTCTTGGGGCTTGACTGGATGTTGGAGTGAGCAAGACGTGCGCGAGGCGGCTCCTCTCCTGCTCCATGGGAGACCCGATGTCCTGGCGGTGAAGCCCTGCGCCTCGAGCCCTGACGCGGAGGACTTAAGCCGGGAGCCCTGATGCTGGGGCACCGCAGCAGCTAGCGGCGCTCCGAGCTCAGGGTTCCTCTCGATTGGCTGGCAGCATTATCGGGCTTGAGAGGCGGATGGGCGAGTGGTAAAGAGCCCGGGAGCCGAGAGGAACTGGTGGTTTTGAGTCTGCCTTTTGGAGCCGTGGAACAGAGCAGAGTGGCGTGGCGGAGCGGTCGGCTGGAGATCCCTGCCTAGCTTTGCAGCCGGAATACCAGCTTTTTCCTGGCAACCTGCCCCACACTCCTGTACATCCTTGCATACTCCCACTTTTCTCCATACACAGAAATGCGGTATGGGCACGCCTTTGAATCTGCCGTCTGATGAAAAAAGGACTTCCTCACTGGTTTGCGGTAAATGGCGTTGGGATCACAAGTCCGTGCTATGATATGAGTGCGATCATAGAGCGGGGAACCGTGAGTAACAAATACAATTTATAGAGTGGCAAAGAAAGAAACTTTGAGTGGAAATAGAACTCCTAGATGAGAATCTATAGTACACCCTAGGATCTCTTAATGTCTATTCTGGCCACAACCACCAGCAGGACAGGCTGAATAGCCAACAGGTGAAGTATTATAAAAAAGTATTTCAAAAAGAGTTTCTTCAATATAGAACAATGCTAGCAGTAATGTGCATCTGCTCCCTGTTGGAGTTTTGCTGTTAACTCCTTGCTTCCTTTTGGATAAACCCCGTCTCTGTGCAAACTTTTCCTCTCTCCTTTTCTGGGGTTGTGGATGTTTAAAACTGGATTCCAGAGCAAGAAATATGGCAAAGAAAAAGGGAGAGGTGTCATTATTGCAGTAGCCTATTGTTGAACGGACCCAAAGGGCATTAAAGGATAAAAGTAAGGAGATCGCTAGTAAACTAGAGAAGTTTGCGCGTGGATCCTCCCAGGTTAATGGAAAGACACATCAAGCCAAAATGTCCATGTCACCATCTGGATCCTCAAAAGGGCCCAACTCTCAAACCAAAAGCAAAAAACCCAAAGGGACAAAGACGGGCGTGCCTGTTGAGGTAATGCAGGATCCTCCATCTGTGGGGGCTACAGCTCTAGGGGATCCATCCTTGGGAGAAATACTTTCGGCAGTTAATGCCTGTAGAACTTCCCTAGTAGAATTTATGGATCAAACTAAGGGTATTAAAGAGGATATGGCCCTGGTAAGACATGATCTCCAAAAAATCCTGGAACGAACCACAGAATTGGAAGAAAGGGTCGGCAGTATGGAGGATGTTTAACCCTCTACAAAGAGCGATATAGAACTATTAAAAAAGACAGTCTCCAGGCAGAACGAGAGGTTGGAAGAATTCGAGAACAGAGAAAGGAGAAATAATATTTGGATCTTGGGCCTTGAGGGGAGAGACATGAGGGAATTCTTGGAAAAGTGGCTTGGGGATACTTTTGGTCGTGATAGTTTTTCCCCCCACTTTGTGATTGAGAGGGCTCATAGGATACCATCAAGGAGGGCTCTTGCAGGAGCAGTTCCAAGATCAACTATTATGAGACTGTTATGTTTCAGAGATAGGGAGATGATCCTCAGAAGAGCAAGAGAAGTAGGAACTGTAATGTATAATGGGAACAAAATGTATTTTTTTCCGGCTGAGGTTCAGAGAAAGAGGCTCGCCTTCTCAGACATCAAGGCACGGCTGCGGCAGCTGAATGCACAATATGCTATGCTATATCCAGCACGCCTTCGCGTGGCATTTAAGGGGATGGTGAATTTTTTTGACACCTTTGGCTTGGTTGGAAGGGGGGATCGGGCTGTACAGAACTCAGTGTAGATAATGTAGTAGAATATGCTTCCTGACAAGCCTTGCTCAAATCATTTTCACTAGCTTTGGATATCTTTCCCCTTATTTTTTTTTCTTTTCTTGGGGATAGTCTAAATATAGAAGGTCGGATCTGTATATGAATTTCTATAGGAGGGAGCACAGGAGGGGAGCCGCACTGACAGCGTGTAAAGGGAAGTTAGATGGTGTCAGGAAATAGACACAAAAACAATTTAAAGGTTATCGAATTTGTGAATTGCACTAGATTTAAGTTAGGTCACATAAAAGGCCCCAAAAGGGGAAAGGGTTGGGAGGGGGGGGGTAGGGGATAAGATAGCTGGGTTGGACGAAAAATTGAGCATATTTAAACTCAGTCTGGCCACTTGGTATGATGTTTAAGATTTTTGGGGGGATGGGAACCCTTTCTCCACAGGGAAGATGCTTCCCTGTGTTCTCCGACCGCCTCCTTGGTTCTTTTCTTTTGTTTTTCTTTGTCTTCTTTTTTCTCTTACTCCTTTTCTCTCTTTTTACAATGAATAGGTCGGTCATATTTGGGACATGGAATGTGAGGGGAGTGGGTAACTTAGTTAAACAGACAGCCCTATTTAAAACAGTTACAACCTTGGGGATAAAGGTGTTATGTTTACAGGAAACACATCTGACGGGGGACTCCATAAGCCGGTTAAAGGCTAGGGGATTCCCCCATCAGTTCCATTCTACTTATACATCCTATTCTAGGGGAACAAATATACTAATCCATTCCTCAGTGGGGTTTGTCTGTAATCCAGCTAAAAATAGACAGAGAAGGCAGATATGTGTTTCTACACTGTAGGTTGGCAGAGGTTCCGTTTATAATAATTGGTGTGTATATCCCCCCACCGTTTAAGTTAGACATCATTGGTTGTCTCTTGGAGTTTATTGCAGATAAACCTGGTATTCCTGTTTTACTGATGGGAGATTTTAATATGGTTATGAATGTACAGCAGGATAGATACCCGGCGGGGAGAGGGAGGGGATCCTCATCTTGGACCCCATTGTATGAGATACTCAGGGAAACTGGACTCCGCAATATTTGGCGGGTCCGTTACCCTGAGGCTCTCGCTTTCTCTTGCCATTCCGGGGCCCATTCCTCTCTCTCTCTCGAATAGATATGGCCTTGGGTAATGAAGAACTGCTTTCGTAGGTGGTGGATATCAAGTACGATGCGAGGGGCCTTTCGGACCACTCGCCAGTGGTTGTGTCCATAAATATGGGAAGATGTTCCCATGATAGGGATTGGCGGCTTAACCCTTTATGGTTGAGGCTAATAGCCCCAAAGGAACATATTAAGCTCAAACTCCAGGAATTCCTGCAACAGAATAGAGGAACAGCTAGCCAGGGGGTAGTGTGGGATACTCTCAAGGCCTTCTTGAGAGGGCTCCTGATACATCTTCAAAAAAGAAGGGGAGCGAGGAATGGCAACGGGAAATAATACATAAGGTAAAAGAGGCAGAAAGGGCCTATGTGGAAGACCCCACCTTAGAGAAATTAGATAACTGGTTGGAAGTTCAGGCAATATATCGAACAGTATCCCTGAAAAAAGCAGAAACCAAAAGATTTTTCTTGAAACGGTCTCAATATGAGGAGGGGGAATCTGTCGGGCACATGCTGGCCCTCCTGGCGAGGTCCCAAGAGGGACGGATGAGTGGTATAAACTCTATAAGGACCCCGGCTGGGGGGACCACCGTGTGCCAGGCAGAAATATTAACAATCTTTAGGGGTTACTATAAAGACCTGTACACATCGAAAGTGGGGAGGGTGGAGGGGGAAATAAGGGACTTCTTGAGTACTCTAAAGATCCCACGGTTAACAGAGGAGTATAGAAGAACTCTAGATGCACCAATATCTATTGAGGAGTTGGAAGGGGTAATATCAGAGGCCCTTAAACACAAATCACCGGGCCCGGATGGATTGCCGAACAAAGTTTATTCGGAGTATGCGGGAGTGCTGCTTCCAGAGCTACTGGCAACTTTTAATGACTCTTTGGGGAGGGAGAAAATGCCGGCTTCCATGACAGAGGCTACCGTTGTCCTTATCCCCAAAGAGGGGAAAGATCTCCAGCAACCAGCTTCGTATAGGCCTATTTCTTTGTTGTGCACCGATGTGAAGCTATTGGCCAAAGTGTTGGCAAATCGCCTAAGCAAAGTAGTGCACAAAATAATCCATTTGGACCAAAGCGGGTTTATCCCGGGGAGGTCCACGGCCCTAAACATTAGGAGATTATTCCTGAATTTGCAGCTACCTTCGGAAGATGGTGGCTCAAGGGCAGTGTTGTCATTGGACGCCGTCAAGGCCTTCGATAGTTTGGAGTGGTAGTATCTTTGGGAGGCCTTGTCGGCGTTCAATATTGGCCCGTCATTTCTGAAGTGGGTGGGCCTCTTATACCAGAACCCTAAGGCAAGAGTTAAAATAGGGCAGAGAATGTCAGGCTACTTCCCATTAGAGAGGGGGACAAGGCAGGGTTGTCCGCTGTCCCCCTTGCTTTTTGCAGTGGCAGTTGAACCTTTGGCGGTAGCTGTGAGAGAAGCACAAGATATACGAGGGGTCAGAAGAGGGCTAGCAGAAGAGAAGATTTCATTGTTCGTGGATGATATCCTCTTCTATCTGGGGGATACAGGTCAGTCACTGGTAGCAGTGATGAAGTTAGTAAGGGTGTTTGGCAGTTTGTCAGGCTTATGGGTTAATTGGGAGAAGTCGGTTCTCCTCCCGGTGGACGGGTCAGTGGAGAATCTGTCAGAGGATATGGCCTCTTTGCAAATATCAACTACCTTCAAATATTTAGGTATAAATGTATCATCTAATCCCAAGCAATATATACAAAAGAATCTAGAACTCTTAGTGAAAAAGTTTAGATCAAAGTTGAGTGGGTGGAGATGTCTCCCCCTGACGGTGACAGGTCGCAGCAACCTGGTTAAAATGGTATGGCTGCCCCAGCTGCTTTATATTTTACATCATTACCCTATATGGATCCCTGGGGTGTGGCTTAGGAGACTAGAGAGGCTCTTTAGAGAGCTGATATGGAAGAGTAAGCAGGCTAGGATTAGCTTGCGCTGTTTACAGCTCGCTAGGGACAAAGGGTGTCTAGCGGTTCCCACCCCAGGGTTTACTTCTTAGTAGCCCAGTTACAGCATTTGGGGGGGGGGAGCTGAATACATACAACACAAATTATAGTTTGCGGCCCCTTCAGGCTAGTACCCTGCATGCATCTTGGTTGGAAGCATTGGAGGCAGAGTCAGTGGGAACACTGAATCAGTGTCCATCAGGGACTTTAATCTTAAGGGTATGGCAGATGGCGAAGTCGCTGCTGAGATACCAGGGCTGCAGTGTGTACGCGTCATTATGGGAAAATGAGAGGTTTCCGGAACTAGTGGGATTGGGGGTCTTCCAAAGTTGGAAACAGAGGGGGGTGTGCAGAATAGAAACATAGAAAAGTAACGGCAGAAAAAGACTGAGTAGTCCATCGAGTCTGCCCCTTTTTATTTATTTATTTATTTTTTTTTTTTTACATTAACCTTGTTGTCTGACTATAGATTTATGTTTATCCAAAGCATGTTTGAAGCCATTTACTGTTGACTGTCTCACAACCTCTGTTGGTAGTTTATTCCAATCATCAACCACCCTTTCAGTAAAATAATACTTTCTAAGATTAGTTTTGAACTTCCCCCCCACTTAGTTTGAGGTCATGTCCCCGTGTTCTTGATTTTGGTTTCATATTGAAAAGACTGCCCTCCTGAACCTTATTCACCCCCTTGATGTATTTAAAGGTTTCAATCATGTCTCCCCTCTCCCTTCTTTCCTCCAGACTGTACATATTAAGTTCCTGAAGTCGCTCTTGATATGTTTTATCCCCCAGACCTTTCACCATTTTTGTTACCCGTCTCTGAACTCGTTCTATCTTATCAATATCTTTTTGTAAGTGTGGTCTCCAGAACTGGACACAGTATTCTAAGTGAGGTCTCACTAAAGATCTATATAGAGGAATCAGAACCTCTTTCCTCCTGCTGGTGATCCCTCTACTGATACATCCCAGAATTCTATTTGCTTTTCCCACTGCCTGGTCACTCTGTTTGCTCATTTTGCAATCATCTGAAATAAGCACCCCCAAATCTTTTTCTTCTGTAGTACTGGCTAACACTGTACCCCCAATGCTGTACTCTCTAAGCGGATTTTTTTACCTAGATGCATTATTTTACCTTTAGAAATATTGAACTACAGTCTCCACTGCTTTGACCAATCTTCCAGCAATGCCAAATCATGTTCCATGTTACAGACACCTCCAGGGATATCAACCCTATTACAACCCTAGAATGAGGCAATTGTTTAATGGGGAGGGCTTGAAGTCCTTCCAGGAACTAAGGGAGGAATTCGGGTTACCAAACAAACTCTTTTTTCAATATCTCCAGCTTCTTAGACGTGCCATTGTGGAGCAGTTTAAGGAAGAAGGGACTCCGCAATGGTGTGAGATTCCTCTCTTGAAGAAGATTTTGTTTGCCACATCTCAAAGAGGACTAATTTCAGATTTATATAAGAACTTGGGACCTGAAGCATTGGAGGGGGACCAGTTGGCTCAGGTGAGAGAAAAGTGGGAAGCAGATGTGTGGGAACTATCAGACAGTCAGTGGAAGGAGGTGGTGGCTCTGCCGAGTAGATTGTCCCTCTCATCCCCTCAAAACTTGACTCAGCTCTATATTCTGCATAGGACCCTCTATACCCCTAAGAGATTGTACAGCTTCTGGGGACGCCAAGACACTCTCTGCAGAAGGTGCAGGGGGGCGACTGGCGATTTGATCCATATGTTCTGGAGGTGCCCGAGGCTGTATAGGTATTGGAGTGGTGTTCTGAATAGAGTCAACTGGGTTTTTGGGTTGGCGCTGTCCGGGAACCCAGTCTTGTGTATCCTGGGGCATCTGGAGGGAAGAGGGGAGGTGGGCCGGGAGCGACTGGCAGTGGAGAGATGCATTTATCAGGCGAGGAAATTAATCGCACTAAAATGGCGGGATACTGTTCCGCCGTCGTTGAAAGTCTGGCGGGAGAGGGTGAACTCAACAATTATGAGGGAAAGGATGGTATATTTAAGAAGGCGAAAGATTGCTGTATTTGATAGAATATGGAGTAAGTGGATAGGAAACGAGGGTCTGTTGTTTAAGGAGGCACTTAATAAATGAGATAAGAAGAGGGTGGCTTGATGTTGTGTTGGTGAAGGGTAAAAAGGAAGTTATAACCCAGTGGGTGGGTGGGGGGAGGAGGGGTAGGTGGGGAGATATATTGTTGTATTGCTATATTTTTGTAACAAAGACAAATGGAATACAATGTATTGTACAATGGAAAATGAAAATAAAATATTTAATAAAAAACCAAAAGGTTTTGTTTTAGATGATTGAGGAGGTTCAGCAGCTGATAGTGGGATGCCTTTTCCTGGATTAGTAGTTCTTTCTTGCGACTTAAAAAAAATATAAGGGCAATTTTTAAAGAGTTCTTACCTTCTGTGGATTTATTCCTATTGGTACATACATTAGGTGTGGAGGATGTCCCACTGACCTCAGAGATACCCAAATCTTTTGCTTTGTCCTCCACTCAATCTGAAAACTGAGCAAGCTGCTCCTGGCACACCTGGCTCACCTTTCACCTCACTTTCTGCATCCTTCAGTCTTTTTCCAAGCTGATGAACTTCCTCCCGTAGTCTCTGGTTTTCTATTACTACTTTCTGGTGGATAGCATCAGAAGTTGCCATAGAAGCTTCTAAAGCACTAACCTTACTTTTTGATATTTCTAGAGCGTCTTTTAGGGATGTGTTTTGCAACTTCAAATGTTCATACTGTTTTGCCAACCACCTGGATGCAAAGATCAGCGGAGTCCTTCCTGCACGCTTACTACAACTTACCTGTGATATTTAATCTCCCATCCTCTTCCATCAGAGTGACAGAAAGTATCCCTTCTGTCTGGAGACTTTTCTCCCTTAAGGCCAGCATAGCCTTCCCTTGGCTGGCTGCTTGACCTTCCTCTTCCTGTGCTACACCCTCCCCCTGTGATTCACATTTTACTGGGGTATCAAACTTGTTACTTTGTGGCTTTCCCTTATTGTCAGCCACTGAAAGTTGACAGTTCATATCAGCACTTAAGCACTTTTCTGATACAGACTGGGCACCTGCATTGGGCTCAGGACCTGACAATTGCTCCTTGTCCCCCTGTTTATCACTGCCACCACTTTGGGGTTGAGACCATTTCTGTTTGTTCCTACCCTCAAGTGCTTGGAACGATTTCTCCTTAAATCCCATAGTCAAAACATTCCCTTCCTCTGCCCTATTCACTAACTCCAGCATCCATATAGCCCAAGCATCTCTTTCCTGTGGCCGCGTCATCTTCTTGTGATGACCAGACCACAGCTGTTCCCATGCTTTAGGTTTAAAACTACCTCTCTTCGAAAGCTTCATTCCAGTCCAACGTTCCCAATCACAAATATATTTTATCATCCAGGGTCCATATTTATCGATTATCTCTTCCCTTGGGGTCAGTTGATAGGGTTTACCACACCCAGACCCCCTCCTTGAAGTGATTTGATTTCCCATCCTAACGGATTGAACCCTGAACCGATTTCCCAACCTTTAATCGGTTGCCTTAGAGGTAGCTAATCTCTAGTCAGTGATTGGGTGGCCGGTCCCTCCCCTGACCCCGTTGTTTTTCTTTTTCACTACTTGTCAGAACAATATTTAACTTTTTCCTTGTTCTTGACTATAGTCCTACAAAAAAACCCGGAGATTTCCCAAACTCATTAATCGTTCAATCTACCCCGTGGACTTTTCTGAAGTATTCTAAGAAATTTAAGGCTACTCCTGTTATCTCAAGACTGGTTAGATCAAACTTGGATAATCAAGAAACTATATGAATGTTTGGAGTACAAAAGGCAGTTACTTGAGGCACACTTATTCATACCTGAGCATTTCACAAGCTGAAAAACGCTTAGGTGAGAACAGGGTCTTAGCAATATGGTTCACATCAGCCACAGTATAGTATACAGGTCTAATTACAATTTCCAGTTAGTAATGGCAACGAAGAAAGGTTCATACTTAAGTACATTTAGTGGGATTTAGTTTCTGTTTCCACAAGTGTGACTGGTCATGCGAACTTGGACATAAAGTTGCATTACAAGTAACCGCCCATTGTTTTCAATAGCTCCTTTTCCTTCAAGCGTACTGGTCAGTGTGAACACCTTTGTCTTTGATTTAG
>BLSH010517112.1:188847-207120 GCA_018402905.1 Glandirana rugosa | reverse complement strand
CGGAACAGTAATACTTCTTAGTGTCCAGGGTGCTGACTTTTCTGCAACAGGGACTGGACAAGAGCCTGGCATTGAGTACGCTCAAGGGCCAGATTTCGGCCTTAGTGGTCCTTTTTCAGAGACCTTTGGCTTGCCATTCGCTGATCCGCACATTTGTACAGGGTGTACGTCATGTGGCTCCCCAGTTTCGGCCGCCTCTGGCGCCGTGGGATTTGAATCTGGTGCTCTCTGTTTTACAGAAACCACCGTATGAGAAGATTAGGGACATTCCCTTGTCCTTTTTATCGCAGAAGGTTGCCTTCTTAGTGGCTGTCACATCCGCGTGGCGGGTGTCGGAATTTGGCTGCCTTGTCCTGCAAGTCCCGGTACTTGATTCTTCATAATGACAAGGCGGTGTTGCGACTTCCACCTTCTTTCCTTCCGAAGATGGTCTCTTCTTTTCATTCGAATGAAGATATTGTCCTTCCTTCATTATGTCCTCACCCAAAACATCCTAAGGAATTTGAGTTACACTCTTTGGATGTGGTGAGGGCCCTGCAAGTTTATTTGAGTGCTACAGCTTCCTTTCGGAATTCTGACTCGTTGTGTGTGTTACCCGGGGGCTCTAAATAGGGTTCAGCAGCCTCGACGGCTACCATTTCCCGTTGAATTAGACGGATCGTGACCCATGCGTATGAGCTTCGGGGCAAGGTTCCCCCTTTTTTCCAGTCACGGCTCATTCCACCAGGTCGGTCAGTACCTCCTGGGCGTTCAGGCACCAGGCTTCGGTGTCTCAGGTGTGCAAAAGCGGCCACTTGGGCCTCAGTGCACACGTTTACTAAGTTTTACAAAGTTGATGTTTCAGCATCGGCGGATGCTGCTTTTGGCCGCAAAGTTTTGCGAGCAGCGGTGTGAGTGCGTCTGGCGCTCCCTGAGAGGGTTCTGTTGGGTACAGTTGTTGTTGTTGTTTGCCCACCCCTCTAGTTTTTGGCACTGCTTTGGGACGTCCCCACGTGTCATTTAAGAAGAGCTGCGTCTGTCAGTGAACGTAAGAGAAAAAGGGATTTTATTATAACTTACCGTAAAATCCTTTTCTGTGAGTTCACTGAGCTCCCACCCCTCTGGTTTTTTTGTTGCACTGCTTGTGACAAACTGAATGCTATTGGCCAGCAGGGGGTTTTATAGGCTCAGGTGAGGACGGCCCCCATGGGAGGGGCCAGCCTATCCCTGATGCTTTTGCATCTGTTTTGCCTAGTCACTCCTGATAGGACGACATAAAACCCACGTGTCAATTAAGAAGAGCTGCGTCTGTCAGTGAACTCCGAGAAAAGGATTTTACGGTAAGTTATAATAAAATCCCTTTTTTTCACAAAATTTTCAGTCATTTTTTATTTATAGCACAAAAAATAAAAAACCCACTAGTGATTAAATACCACCAAAAGAAAGCTCTATTTGTGTGAAAAAAAGGACGCAAATTTCATATGGGTACAATGTTGCATGACTAAGTAATTGTCATTCAAAGTGTGTTAGCGCTGAAAGCTGAAAAATGGCCTGGACAGGAAGGGGGTTTTCGTGCCCAGTATTGATGTGGTTAATCACTGTTTTTTTTTTATTTTTTGTTAAAAAACTAAGCCCGAAATTTTTGAAAACAAAAACAGTTTCATAGTTTGTTATAAAATTTTGAAAACCGGTAATTTTTCTCCTTCATTGATGTGTGCTGATGAGGCTGCACTGATAGGCTGCACTGATTCGCACTGATAGGCTGCACTGATGGGTGGCACTGAAGGATACTGATGGGTGGCACTGATGGGTGGCAGGGTTAATGTACACACTGTAGTGTAACGTTTTAGGATCTATGGTCTTGTGGTTATATTTGTTCTTAGAGACCCGGTAAAGCTTAAATGCCTTGGATTCATAGACTAAACACACATTTTTGGGATGGTGTGTGTGTGTGAGAGTTTTGCGACCACTCAGTAATTTCTGTCATCAGACCTTGATAAGGATACCCCTAATAGTGTTTTCTTTCTTATTATGCTGAATAGTCACAGCTGTATATTTAGGATCATCTCACACACCATAAAATGCATGTAGACCCTATCAACCAACATGTCTTATCTTAACTTGATTGTGTTTTTTTTTTATCTGTTTGATAATTGAAGTGCAAAAAATACCGATTGATCGTGTCAGAAATTTAGAGTTGTCTTGTGCACACTTCCTGTATTATCTCAAGATATTTAATTAGACCTCCCACTTATATTAGGGTTCAGAATAATCTGTATATGTTGTAGAGATTAGGAGAGTGGGGATGGGTTAAGTAGTTTAGATGAGGGCAAAGGGGCAGGCTGACATCACTTTGTCCAAAAAATGCTGTGCTGTCAGCCCACAGCAGGATTTGGGTGCATTTCTTGCAGAGCAACAGGTATTTTTCTATACTGGTTCTTTAAAGGCATAAAACGGCCAAACGCGTGCATATATTGCAGTGGTGTACTGATTTTCTTTTATTTTCCCTGACATACACCCTTAAATCTAGTGGTTTACAATATGGTAATAACATATTTGATTTTGGCATAGTTCTCTTGGCCTTAATACCTGAATTATCGTTACATCAAGCTTTGCCACTAGATGACACCAGCTCCTTTGGAAAATATAAGAATGTTCCATTAGCATATAAAATCTTTGATAGGCGCCTTGGTTTCAATTTTGCATCATTTTTACACAGCATATATTTTAATCCGAAGAATATATTGTACGAGTAACTTGGTAATGTTTAAAACCTTGTATCAGTGTTTTCCCCGCTCTGTGTGATCCGGGCACTGGTAGGCTGCATTTGATGGCCACTGATGGGGCTGCATTTGATGGCCACTGATGGGGCTGCATTTGATGGCCACTGATGGGGCTGCATTTGATGGCCACTGATGGGGCTGCATTTGATGGCCACTGATGGGGCTGCATATGATGGCCACTGATGGGGCTGCATATGATGGCCACTGATGGGGCTGCATATGATGGCCACTGATGGGGCTGCATTTGATGGCCACTGATGGGGCTGCATTTGATGACCAATGATGGGGCTGCATTGATGACCAATGATGGGGCTGCATTGATGGCCAATGGTGGGGTGCACTGATGGGGCTGCACCAATATTGCTGCAATGATGTACAGTAATCATGATGCATCGTGGAATCGAATCATTGACAGGATAATCGAATCGTGAGACCAGTGAAGATGCGCAGCTCTAGCAAACACCGCATCAGAGTGGGCAGAGAGAGACGCACACACACGGTCAGGGCAAGCAAACACACGCACGTGATGTTGGTAGGGGCAAAAATGCACAACTTTCGGGAAAGGCAGACACAAATACACACATTCAGTGTCGGGACAGGCTGGTGAAGTTTCAGGGCAAGCAGACACGCACAAAGTGTTGTCAGGGTACAGACACACAGTGTCGGGGCAGGCAGACAAATGTACAATGTCAGGACAGACACATACACACCCTGCCAGGGCAGACAAACAAGCATTTGCATTATTACGTTATTGCCATGCTACAATTTGAAATATATGGTGAACTTACTTAAGCAACTAACAATGAAAGCCTGACATAAAAAAAGCTCTTATAACATTGTAGACGGTAGAGGTGAGTCTATCTTTCAGGGTTTCAAAGTTCTGAAAAAGGCCTGGCAGGTCACCAAGCCCTGCCCCACTAAAAATAGAGAAATTGCTTCTCTATTGAGTTCTAATTTAAGACAGGGCCTCAGGAAGTTTATATTAGACTTAGTGTTATTAATCAGTTCAGCCCCGGAGGGGTTTACCTCCAGAGCACTTTTTGCGATTTGGCACTGCATCACTTTAACTGACAATTGCGCAGTTGTGCAGCGCTGCACCCAAACGAAATTGATGTTCATTTTTTCCCACAAATAGAGCTTTCTTATGGTGGTATTTGATCACCTCTGCGGTTTTTATTTTTTTGCGCTATAAACAAAGAGCGACAATTTTGAAAAAAAACAAACAATATTTCTTACTTTTTTGCTATAATACATATCCAAAAAAATATATGTAAAAAAAACTAATTTATTCATCAGTTTAGGCTGATATATATTCTTCCTCATATTTTTGGTAAAAAAAAAAAAATCGCAATAGGCGTATATTGATTGGTTTGCGCAAAAGTTTCTGCGTTTACAAACAATGAGAATTTATGGGGTTTTAATTTTTTTTACTAGTAATGGCGGCGATCTGCGATTTTTAGCGGGACTACGACATTGTGGCGGTCATGTCGGACACTTTTGACACCTTTTTGGGACCATTGGCATTTATATAGTGATCAGTGCTATGAAAATGCACTGATTATTGTGTAAATGTCACTGGCAGGGAAGGGGTTAACACTAGGGGGCAATCAAAGGGTTACCTGTGTTCACTGGGATGTGTTACTTTGTGGGGGCTGGGCTAACTGGGGGAGGAGAGTAATCGCTGCCCCCATATACAGGGAGCATACGATCACACTCCTCCCCTGTCAGAACTGGGATCCGCTTGTTTACATTAGCAAATCCCCGTTCTGTCACTGCGGGGGAGCGATCGCGGGTAGCCGGCGGACATAGAGTCTGCCCTACCCACTCCCTGGCTCCCCCACTACACAGTGAGTGCGCGCGCCTACGATCCTTGCTCCTGCAGCTGCCGTCAGGTGATGGAGGTATGCGCAGGAGAACCATGTTGCCGCCATCAAGCCATGGTGGGCGATTGGCAACTGGTTAAAACCACAACAGCAAAATTGGTGTGTATATGCAGTAAAGCAGTGGTTCTCCACCCTGTCCTAAAGTACCCCCAAAAGGCCATGTTTACAGGTTTTCCTTTATCTTACACAGGTGCTTTAAATCAGAGTCAATGGCTTGGTATTTTGCACAACTATTTTATCTAAGAAATTCCCAAAACATGGCCTGTTAGGGGTACTTGAGGCAGGGCTGAGAACCAATGCAGTAAAGCATGCTTGTTATACTCACAGTGGAACCAGGGTGGATATGATTTAAATCACTAGTAAAAAGGCTTGATTTAACCACTTCAGCGCCAGAAGGATTTCACACTTTAGGACCAGAACACTTTTTGCGATTCGGCACTGCGTCGCTTTAACTGACAATTGCGCGGTCGTGCAGCGTTGTACCCAAACGAAATTTGCATCCTTTTTTCCACAAATAGAGCTTTCTTTTGGTTGTATTTGATCACCTCTGCGTCATTTCTGATCGCCGCTATAAACAAAACAAGAGAGACAATTTTGCAAAAAAACACAAATTTCTTACTTTTTACTAAAATACAAATCCAAAAAAAATATAAAAAACATTTTTTTCCATCGGTTTTGGCCGATTCATATTCTTCCTCATATTTTTGGTAAAAAAAAATCACAATTGGCATTTATTGATTGGTTTGCGCAAAAGTTGCCACGTTTACGAACGATGAGAATTCATTTCTGGGTTGTTTTTTTTTACTAGTAATGGCAGCGATCTGCGCTTTTAGCGGTACTGCGATATTGCAACGGACATGTCGGACCATTTTGACACTTTTTTGGGACCATGGGCATTTATACAGCGATCAATGCTATAAAAATGCACGGATTACTGTGTAAATGCCATTGGCAGTGAAGGGGTTAACCTGCAGGGGGCACTCTAAGGGTTAACTGTGTTCCCTGGGCATGTTCTAACTGTGTGTGGGCTGGGCAGGCTGGGGAAAGGGGATGATCACTGCTTACATATACAGGAAGCCTGTGATCACCGCCCTTTCCCCTCTATGAGAACAGAGATCCCTGTTTACTTACACGGACCTCCGTTCTCTCACTGCGGGGGGGGGGGGGCATTGCGGGTAGCCGGTGGCAATCGAGTCCGCCGTGCCCGCTCCCTGGCCCCCCCTGACACAGTGAGCGCGCCTCACAGCACTAGTTATCGCAGCCACCGTCATATGACGCCGGTTTGCGATAACGAGCCACCTTGCTGCCGTCAGACTACGGTCGGCAAGTGGTTAAATCAACTCGATTTAAATCATAATTTTTAAAGGGCAACTGCCATCTCTGTCCCGCAGCATCTCCTCCTTTGACCCGCTGTTGACTCACCGACAGTTCCATTCACTTTAATGGAATGGCTGGTGATGTTGCAGTGACACAACAAGGTGAGCGTGGCGGCAGCAGGTGAGTGGATGCCTGCAAACAGGCGCTGCCATGATGGATCTGAAATGTGACAGGTGCTCTTCAACCACTTCAATACAGGGCGTTTATACACCCTTCCTGCCCAGACCAATTTTCAGCTTTCAGTGCTCTCAGACTTTGAATGCCAATTACTCAGTCATGCAACACTACCCAAAAACATTTTCTTTTAGTGGTATTTAATCACCACTAGGATTTTTTTTGAAAGGGCAAACATTTTGAAAAAAAAAAACTTTTTTTAGTTTCCATGATAAAATTTAGCAAAAGAGTAATTTTTGTTCATAAATTTGGGTCAAAATGTATACTGCTACAGAGCTTTGATAAAAATAACCCAAATTGGTGTACCGTATATACTCGAGTATAAGCCGAGTTTTTCAGCACATTTTTTGTGCTGAAAAAGACCCCCCTCGGCTTATACTCGAGTCAGTGTCTGTGGGTGATGAGTAGATTCACATTAAACAGAGCCGTGCTGCTTCTAAGAGCCGTTCTGTGCTTTGTAAGTGTGATTAAACACATTGGAATGTAGAGAATGCTGAGAGAGGCGTCAGATTCTCAGCTTGATGTCAGGAGGTGGGGGAGGTGGGCGGGACAAGCTGATGTTAGCTGTTCAGTCCCGCCTACCTCCTGATCTCCGTGAAGAGCTGCAGCTCTCTCTCTGCATTCTTTGCATTCCAATGTGTTTAATCACACTTACACAGCACAGAACGGCTCTTAGAAGCAGCACAGCTCTGTTTAATGTGAATCTACCTTACTCATCCCTTACGTGTTCTGGCTACAGTCTGTGTCCTGGATAAAATCCCTGTGTCCTGGCTACAATACCTGTGTTCTGGCTACAGTCTGTGTCCTGGATAAAATCCCTGTGTCCTGGCTACAATACCTGTGTTCTAGCTACAGTCTGTGCCCTGTATAAAATCCCCGTGTCCTGGCTACAATACCTGTGTTCTGGCTACAGTCTGTGTCCTGTATAAAATCCCCGTGTCCTGGCTACAATACCTGTGTTCTGGCTACAGTCTCTGTGTCCTGGCTACAATCCCTGAGTTATGGCTACAATTCATGTGTTCTGGCTCCCTGTCCCTGTGTTCTGGCTACAATTCCTGTGTTCTGGTTGCTGCATTTGCCCCCCTAGGCTTATACTCGGGTCAATAACTTTTCCCAGTTTTTTGTGGTAAAATTAGGTGCCTCGGCTTATATTCGGGTCAACTTATACTCGAGTATATACGGTATATTATTTGGTCTATGTGAAAGTTATAGAGTCCACAAGCTATGGTGCCAATCATTGAAAATTGATCACACCTGATGTACTGGCGGCCTATCATTTCTTGAGGCCCTGAAATGTCAGGAAAGTACAAATTCCCCTTAAATGACCCCTTTTTGAAAAGTAGACAGTCCAGTATTTAGTAAGAGGCATGGCAAGTTTTTTGAAGTTGTAATATTTTCCCACAATTCTTGGGAAAAATGAAGAAATTATTTTTTTTTTTTACACAAAATTATCATAAGTAATTTCTCACACACACAGCATATGCATACTTCCAATTACAACCCAAAATACATTCTGCTACTTGTCCGAGTATGGCGATACCACATGTGTGCGACTTTTTCACAGCCTGGCCACATAGAGAGGTCCAACATGCAGGGAGCACTGTCAGACATTCTAGGAGCATAAATTGCACATTTAATTTCCTAACGACCTATTACACCTTTGAAGGCTCTGGAGCACCCCATGTCCCCATTTTGGAAAGCAAACACCCCAACATATATTATATGAGGCATTATGAGTCTTTTGTTTTTTTTTTTTTTACACAAAGTTGTCAATTTATATTTTTTTCTAACACATAGCATATATATATAGCAAAAATTACACCCAAAATAATTTGTGCTACTTGTTCCGAGTATGGCGATACCACGTGTGAGACTTTTTACACATCCTGGCCACATAGAGAGGTCCAACATTGAAGTAGTACCATCAGGTTTTCTAGGAGCATAAATTACATTACCTGGAGCACCAGGACAATGGAATTACCCACAAAATTACCCCATTTTGGAAAGCAAACACCCCAAGGTATATTCTATGAGGCATGGGCTTCAGATAGGTACTCAGATGGGCTGCAGACAGGTGCTTGGGTACTCTGATGGACTGCAGATAGGTATTCGGGTACTCTGATGGGCTGGTGACAGGTACTCGGATGGGTTGGTGACAGGTGCTCTGTACTCTGATGGGGGAAAGAACAACAACAAAACCTCTAATGGGACTTTTTAGGGCATAGACTCCACTGAAGAAATTGGGTACATAGTTTTATAAAATAAGGTACATACTTTATTACGATGATTAAAAGAGAAGGGGGGGGGGCAGAAAGGGTTACAGAGACCCCAGGTACATGTAGGACATTATTGCATCAATATGCAACAAAATACATAATAACAAAAAGACCACTTATTGAGAACACTACTGTATGGATTGGACAGAGTGCTGTCGCGTTTTGAGGTCATGCAATGTTCCTCTTCATCAGGGAAAAGTGGTAGTAATGTATTTAATATCTATGATGGGCAAGAGAATATACATTTAAATATCAAAGCTAAAAAAATACATTTGGCAATATATGCAAGTATCAACACTAAGAACACGGTGGTTACTGACTGTTCAAAAAATATTGACTATATACAAAGGTTCTCATATATGTCTGGTAATTTTTAAAAGCAGGAGAAGGGGGTGCTGCTGCGGCTGGCCTCAGATCATCCACAGGAGGCGGGGGGCAGGACCGGTCCCAACTGTTACACCAAAAGGGGGCAAAGGCGACCAACCTCCACACCGCCCCAAACCAAAAGGCTCCCAAATTAGCGCGAGTCAAATACATAAAAACCAAAGTGTTGTGAATAAAGAGGACGTTCAAATAGCCCCTATGTATGTATATGTATATGTGTATATATGTATATGTATGTATGTATATATATATATATATATATATATATATATATACACACACACACAGTTGCAAAAAAAGTATGTGAACCCTTTGGAATGATATGGATTTCTGCACAAATTGGTCATAAAATGTGATCTGATCTTCATCTAAGTCACAACAATAGACAATCACAGTCTGATTAACCACTTCAATACCATGCACTTAGAACACTTCCTGCCCAGACCAATTTTCAGTTTTGAGTGCTGTTGCGATTCGAATGAGAATTGCGCGGTGGTGCGACGCTGTACCCAAACAAAATTTTTATCATTTTGTTCCCACAAATAGCTTTCTTTTGGTGGTATTTGATCACCCCTGCGTTTTTTATTTTTTGCGCTATAACAAAAAAAAAGACCAAAAAAAAAAAAAAAAAAAAAATTTTTCTTTGTTTCTGTCACAAAAATTTGTATAAAGTACATTTTCTCCTTCACTGACGGGCACTGATGTGGCTACACTGATGGGCACCGATGAGGCAGTACAGATTGGCACTGATGAGGTAGCACTGATGAGTTGCACTGATGATGGGGCAGATATGCAGCACTGATGGCGGCACTGATACGTGGCACTGATATGCGGCACTGATGGGCACTGATAGGGGCCACTTTTAGGTGGCACAGACGGGCACTGATAGGTGGCACATGTGGGCACTTATAGGTGGCAGTGGTGGGCACTGGTGCAACAAGCACTGTTAGGGATGGCACTGGCAGGCATCATACATGGGCACAGTGCCATCCCTACAGTGCATAATATTGCCCTTACCTGGTGGTCTAGTAGGGGCTCCCTGGTGGTCCTGAGCGGCCTCTGTGCGCCTTCCCTGGTGGTCCTGGGCGGCCTCATTGTGATGTCCTGGGAGGGGGGCTCCCTGGTGGTCCTGATCCGGCTCCCTGGTGGTCCAGTGGGGTGATCCTGAGGGTGGCTGCGCTGATAAACGTTCAGCGCAGGCCCCCCCCCGTCAGGAGAGCAGCCGATCGGCTCTCCGCTGCTCAGGTCTGCAGACCTGAGCAGAGGAAAAGCCGATAAACGGCTCTTCCTATTTACACTGATCAGCCGTGATTGGTCACGGCTGATCACATGGTTAAAGGCTTTCGATCGAAGCCTTTTTCCTCGATCAGTAATGCGGTGGGTCAGATGGACCCACGGCACCACCGATCGCCGCGATGCGCGCCCTAATGAGCCACCCGCTCGGACGTCATTTGTCTATGCGCAGGGCGGGAAGTGGTTAAACTAATAACACACACAGAATTAAATGTTACCATGTTTTTATTGAACACACCATGTAAACATTCAAAAGGAAAAAGGTATGTGAACCATTGGATTTAATAACTGGTCGACTCTCCTTTGGCAGCAATAACTTCAACCAAACGTTTCCTGTAGTTGCAGATCAGACGTGCACAACGATCAGGAGTAATTCTTGACCATTCCTCTTTACAGAACTGTTTCATTTCAGCAATATTCTTGGGATGTCTGGTGTGAATCGCTTTCTTGAGGTCATGCCACAGCATCTCAATCCGGTTGAGGTCAGGACTCTGACTGGGCCACTCCAAAAGGCGTATTTTCTTCTGTTTAAGCCATTCTGTTGATTAACTTTTATGCTTTGGGTCGTTGTCCTGTTGCAACACTCATCTTCTGTTGAGCTTCAGCTGCTGGACAGATGGCCCTAAGTTCTCCTGCAAAATGTCTTGATAAACTTGGGAATTCATTTTTCCTTCGATGATGGCAATCCATCCAGGCCCTGACACAGCAAAGCAGCCCCAAACCATGATGCCCCCACCACCATACTTCACAGTTGGGATGAGGTTTTGATGTTGGTGTGCAGTGCCTCTTTTTCGCCACACATAGTGTTGTGTGTTTCTTCCAAACAACTCAACTTTGGTTTCATCTGTCCACAAATATTTTGCCAGTACTGCTGTGGAACATCCAGGTACTCTTATGCAAACTGTAAACATGCAGCAATGTTTTCTTTTGGACAGCAGTGGCTTTCTCTGTGGTATTCTCCCATGAAATCCATTCTTGTTTAGTGTTTTACGTATCGTATATTCGCTAACAGGGATGTTAGCATATGCCAGAGGCTTTTGTAAGTCTTTAGCTGACACTCTAGGATTCTTCTTCACCTCATTGAGCAGTCTGCGTTGTGCTCTTGCAGTCATCTTTACAGGATAGCCACTCCTAGGGAGAGTAGCAGCAGTGCTGAACTTTCTCCATTTATAGACAATTTGTCTTACCGTGGACTGATGAACAGCAAGGCTTTTGGAGATACTTTCATAACCCTTTCCAGCTTTATTCAAGTCAACAATTCTTAATCGTAGGTCTTCTGAGAGCTCTTTTGTGCGAGGCATCATTCACATCAGGCAACGCTTCTTGTGAAAAGCAGACCCAGAATTGGGGTGTGTTTTTTTTATAGGGCAGGGCAGCTGTAACCAACACCTCCAATCTTATCTCATGGATTGGACTCCAGTTGGCGAACACCTCACTCCAATTGGCTCTTGGAGATGTCATTAGTATAGGAGTTCACATACTTTTTCCACCTGAACTGTGAATGTTTACATGGTGTGTTCAATAAAAATGTGGTAACATTTAATTCTTTGTGTGTTATTAGTTTAAGCAGACTGTGATTGTCTATTGTTGTGATGAAGATCAGATCACATTTTATGACCAATTTGTGCAGAAATCCATATCATTCCAAAGGGTTCACATACTTTTTCTTGCAACTGTATATATATATATACATACCTAATGTAGACATGGCCATGCCGAATGGTCACAGGAAGTGCAAATTTACCTTCCAGACCCCGCAAACGGGTGGATGAGGAGATGCAACCTGAATGGCTGCTGGATGTGTTTTGAGCGTGCTTATCAATCCACAAAGGCAATCCTGCCTGTGTACCTCAAGTAATAAGTAGGGCTGGGGAAGAGAGAACAAACAGTCCACTAGAAAGGCTTTTATCTCTAAGAAAAATGTGAATATACATATGTGTATGACAGGGAGAAAAAAATCTCCACATACATGTGAGAAAAGGGGGAAAGAACGAAAATACAAAATAAATCAAGTAAGCATTGCATTTTCTATTATTTATCAATTGGTTTGAAAGAGTCGTACATAATGGTCAGGGTATATTGGCAGTCCATCCACAGGGGATGTGATTGGAATTCACATGTATACATGCAGGGTCTGGATAAAAAATGTGTATAGCATACTTATTATTCCCCCAGTAGAGTAATATTATATACATAACTCAGTCTTAATATGCCAATGCATGAACATTTTGAAAGTTCCCAGACCTAGGCTGCTGCATCCATCTCTCAATATGACAAAATGTCTGAAAGAGACTAGGAGCAGCCTGTCCAGTTTCACAGAGTGCACGACAAAGAGTGAATTATTGCATGAAATTACCTTCTAATATGAGACACACATTCTCATCCTCGGCCGCCATAGAGCAGACCGGGATGGATGCAGCAATCTGCCCCTTTGTATAAATGCCGGTCGCGCAGTTAGGGCCGGATTGGATGAGGGCAGGGTGGGGGGTCAAGGTACCCCACCTGAGCTAGTGGCGCGCAGCGCTGTTTCACGCACGGGGGACACGTGGCAGATGGCGGCCGTATGGGAGAGACGCCCATTGAGCGCCCAGCCAGCTGACAGTCCGCCATCAGAAAAAGGACACACCCCCTGAGGAGGGCGGTGAGAGCCCGCGTCACCCACCCACCAGAGCCGAATGGCGTAGACTGGCCGAGGACAGGAATCCCCAAGCCAGTGTTTGCCATAACAACAAAGGCCGACGTAGCGGGAGGGGCCCGTCCGCCGGCCCTTGTGCGCTGGATGGAGGAGGAGAGGAGACTGGTGAACCATCCCATCTAGTGGACAGCTCTGAGATTGCAGGGGATGCAGCAGCAAAACAGGACATCAACACAGAGAGGTGTATAAATATGCGACAGTAAATGAGTGCAACGGAAAGAGAAAATGAATCATTAAAACATGACATTGCAAACAGTCCATATATTGTTGGTGTAATATTAACAATGAAAGCATAATAGTAAAAGTTTGGAAAACATGGTTAAATTTAACCAAAATTAATAATAGCAACCCAGTGTTTAGCATGCAAACTACCTACCAGATTATAAGTCTACAGCATTATTGGTACCCTCGTTTTAACAAGACTGAATTTTGTAGGTACAATCCCTATGATGTCATCAACATCACTGGGAGAAAAAAGGGGGGATTTTTTTGTGTGGTTTAGCACTCACTCTGAACCCGACGTGAAGCCCTCAAGGAATGGTCTATAAGATATGGCAGCATTGAAGCCTAGGGGGCATGTGGCATTGAGACAAAATATCTATTTTTGCTCGCATTGGAGCAGGGTCTTGTTCTAATCGCCGCCCCTCATACTTGAATGGATCCGATCCAGGATCAAAAACGAAATTTTAGGGAATGTCCCCCCATGGACATCTGCTACATGCCTCCCAAGTGGAAGGTTAGTGTTGCATGTCTGCATGGAGGCAATGTGTCTGTAGGCCCACTGCCAGAATATGTTTTTTGTTTTGCCCACATAGAAACATGAACATCTGCAAAGTAGAAGATAGTCCCTTCCATTTTGCAATTAGCATAATGTCTGGGACAGTACTTTTACCTGTTCAGTAAAGTTTTTTAGTGTTTTGTTTTCATGTATCTGCAATAACTACAACCACCACATCTAAAGGTACCAAACCTTTTACATGGGTCCCTACCTGAACCCTTTTTGAATTCACTTGAGACCAGGCTGTCCTTGAGTGACCTGGCTCACATGAAAGTGAATGCTGGGGTGGTCGGGACAAAGGAGCCCACTAAGGGGTCATTAGTGAGCACATGCCAGTATTTGTTGACTATCTTTTTGATCTTGTGTTGGTTGGAGTAGGGTGTGTTGATACGAATGGGTTCATTTGTCTGCTGTGATGCTTTTTGACCATATGGTAGGGCATGTCTAGTTTTTGCACAAGCACTCTTATAGGCCCCTTTGAGGCATGTGTTTGAGTAGCCTCTTGCTGATAGTCTTTTTCTGAGTAAGTCTGCCTCTTTGAAAGGCAGAATCATCAGAACAATTGCGCCTAACCCTTAGGTATTTGACTATATGGTATTGATGAGATCAGCGGCTTTGGATGGAAACTACTAGCATGGAGTATTGAATTTCCAGCTGTAAGTTTCCTATAGAGGTTGCTAGTAAGCAAGCCATCGGATCCTTTGTGGATCTGCACATCCAAAAAAGTAATGGTTTCTTGATGGTGGGTCATGGTAAAATGTAGATTGAAATTGTTGATGTTGGTGGACTGTAGAAAAGACTGCAGCAGGTCAGGGGGAACCATCCCAGACCATAAATATGTCATCAATATACCTATACCAGAGTAACACACACCTCATGAATGGAAGTAGGTCCCCTGATGTCTGAACCATACGCTTCCACTCTCCCAGGTACAGGTTGGCGTACGACAGGGCACAGCATGTCCCCATCGCCACCCCTGCACCTGGAGGAAGTGGGAGCCGTTAAAGGTAAAGTAGTTGTGCTGCAGTATGAACTCCTGTGCATCATTAATAAATGGGAGATTGCGTACGTGTAGGCGTAGTTGTCCATCCACAAACATGCTAAGGTTTTCTGTAAGAGCGCCGTTGGTGGAGATTATCGGTCTGCCCGAAGGTTGTTGCATATTCTTGTGTAGTTTTGGTAATGAATAAAAAGTGGGGGTTCTAGGAAAATCTGTTTTCACATATTCCCAAATGGATTTGGGAATAACGTTATTTGCATAGCCTTCCTCAACCAGATTGTAAAATTTTCACTGGAATCTAGTAATCCTGGTAGAGGGGATGCGGCAGTACCATTGTTTATTATTGAGGATTTTCTCACACATAGTGATGTATTGCTCATAATCCATGATCATGATGTTGCCCCCCTTGTCGGAGGGTTTCACCGTGATCATGGAGTTGGATGCCAGTGACTTAAGGGCTTGCCGTTCTGGTTCAGAAAGATTATCGTGATCGTTGTGACTCAGTTTCAACTTTTTGATTTCACTGCAGGTAAGTTTGATAAACTTCCATGTTTGGCTGTTGGATAGTTCGGATTGATCGAAATGCTGAAGCAAATGCTCAAGATCTATTCGATCAGTGAGATCTGGCGGATCATTTTCCTCCAGAAGAGCAATAAGAGAGTCTAGAGCGTGGAGTTCCTGAAGTTCAAAATTAGTATTTTTGGGTCCTTCCTCAGAGTAAAGCTGTTTTAAAATCAATATTCTAACAAACAACTGAAGGTCTTTGATGACCTCAAATTTATCTAGGTCTCTAGTGGGCCACGTTCCAGAGGTGTCAAGGTATACGTGGACAAATTTATCACATTAAGATTGCCTTCTACAGGCTTCCAGTATCCGTAGTTTCAGGTGCTGCACATCTCGTATCTTCACAGCATATGGTTTTTTTATGGTTTTTATGGTCAGTAAAAACCAATACCGGGTGAGCTGCTCCTTCCAGGAGGTACCGCCATTCCTCCAAAGCCGACTTAATGGCCAGCAATTCCCTATCACCGACATCATAGTTCCAGCAAGATGGTGCACCACCACATTATGGGTGTCAGGTCCGATTATTCCTAGATGAACAGTTTCCTGGAAAGTGGATTGGTCGTCGTGGGCCAGTTGAATGACCCCCAAGGTCTCCCGATCTGACCCCCTTAGACTTTTATCTTTGGGGTCATCTGAAGGCAATTGTCTATGCTGTGAAGATACGAGATGTGCAGCACCTGAAACTATGGATACTGGAAGCCTGTGCTAGCATTTCTCCTGCGGTGTTGCTATCGGTGTGTGAAGAGTAGGAGAAGAGGGTTGCATTGACAATCCAACACAATGGGCAGCTCATTGAACACATTTTATAAGTAGTCAGAAACTTGTTAAAACTCATGAAAGAATAAAGTTACGTTATAAACCAAGCACACCATTGTTTTTCTTGTGAAATTCCCAATAAGTTTGATGTGTCACATGACTCTCTTCCTATTGAAAAAACAAAAGTTGGATTCAAAATGGCCGACTTCAAAATGGCCGCCATGGTCACCACCCATCTTGAAAAGTTTCCCCCCTTACATATACTAATGTGCCACAAACAGGAAGTTAATATCACCAACCATTCCCATTTTATTAAGGTGTATCCATATAAATGGCCCACCCTGTACTTTGAATTCAATGAGTCCTTCTATATACAGACCAATGGCAAATTTTGCACCTAGTTACGCCAATTTGACTATGGCTTATTGTGAATTGTGTTATATCACCCACAACAATCCGTTTACCGCCCATATAGCCTTCTATGGGTGCTATATCGATGATATAGTAATTATATGGGATGGCCCCCCAGTCTTATCAATAGCTTTTTGGATCATTGTAACGACAATGAATTGGGTCTAGCATTTACCCATGTTTTGGCTCAGGATACGCTGGCCTTCATTGATTCAAAACATTTTGTAAAACCAACCGCTGGTAACTCATACATCCATTTTCAGAGCTGCCATCACCCTAGGTGGATTGCAAATATTCCCCCAAGCCAATAGTGCCGCCTAGGAAAAAACTGTTCTTGGGATGAGGATTACAGTTCTCAGGGCCAACTCCTTGCCCAGAAATTAATGGATAAGGGGTTTCCCAGCCCTCTTGTCCATGAAGCCTTCACATATTTCCTTGACTCTACCAACTGTCACGCCCAACAAAAAGGAGGCCGCTCTGTCCAACCATTGGTCCATACTTTTAGAAGATCCGTCAGTGCAGCCATCCTTAACCGAGACACCTGAGGTTTCTTACAGAAAGGCAAGAAATATTAAAAGCAAACTGGCCCTTAGCATGATAAGGTTGCCACGGTCCTCAGCTCCCCTTGTTATGGTACCCCTGATTGGTTTGTACCAATGTAAGAAGGCACTATGCATGACATGTGAATTTGTCGAGCACGGACAGAGGACATTCACATACAGGTGCAAGACTTGGTTTAAAAGAATTCTACAGACACGGAGTGGAAGGGGAGGGGAGATGACGTAGCCGGACGTCAGAGGGAGCCGACGCGCCTGCACTCCCTGCCCATGGCCCATGCACGAGGACGCTGAAAGCTGAGGGGAAGCCAGAAACCGGAGAGCCGCACAGGTTCGGATCGCTGCCCAAAGGACGGAGTGGCGCGAAGCGGCGCGAAGCGAAGCGGCGCGGTGCGAAGCGGAGCGGCTACCTGAGAGTAAGGGGACCCTAAACCACAGCCGCGGAGGTAAGGGAGAACGAGGAATCAGCCGGGGAAGCCGATGCCTTGCCCTAAGAAGATCTAAGGAGGACATGTAGACATGAGGATCTAAGAACCCCTGCAGAATCACCCGAAGCAGCAGATAAGTAGAAAAACACAAAAATACAAAATATAAGCTATGTATCAGCAATGCACTGTGAACTGACCAAAGAGCGGTATATGTGAGCAGGGAGGGTTACCAGGAAGGTGTCACTGTATTGCATATGTATTGAAAAGGACATAAAATCAATGGGTGGATGAATGTAGAAGCTCAAACATAAATACAGTCGGCAGTAAAACAGGGGAATAGTGCTGTAAAAAGAAAGGAACAGGAGGTGACCGCCAGGTGGAACGGAAACGGAACGACTCTGGAGACTGACGGAAGTCTATAAAGATCCTAAATTCTGCATAGTTCAGAACAAAAACAAACTCCCCTTTTTTTTTCTTTTTCTTCTCCCTCTCTTCCACCAATCGCTCCCCTCCTGTCTCCTCTCCTCCCCTTTGTACCACCCCCCCGGAAGGGGGTCGAGGGGGTAATAGAGGAGATATGACGACAAAGGGGAAAACCGGTAAGGGAGGAACAGGGGGAAAAACCACCCAAGCTACCTCTAGCCCAGGGGGGATACAAAGATATATGGCTGCCGAAACAAGTATGACGGATAAAAAAAGCCCGGGGCGGGGGACAAGCGGAGGTGGGCAGAAGGGGGAGGTAACCCCGAAGAAAGGAAACAACAAAGGAACCCCTCCAAAAAATGGAAAAGAACAAGCAGATGCCCCAAAGACAAGAGGCCTAACTACCCACTCTTCTAAAGAAGGACTGGACAAAGAAACACAGGTAAGCCTCCCTCAGATTAAAGAGGCTCTCACAGAAATGTTATCTAAAATGGAAACAACACTGAAGAACG
>BLSH010517112.1:154916-184172 GCA_018402905.1 Glandirana rugosa | reverse complement strand
ATACTCTGGTGTTTTAAATAGTAAGTATTACGGCAGAGACCAGATCTTGAATAGTAGTAGCACCTTTAAAAAGGAGGAGAGAAATAAATTTAGAAATAAACTATAAATCTTCAAAGAAAAAGAAAAAGAGTCGGAATATAAGAGACTCAATATAAGAGACTCCATCGCCCAGTCCCACACTTTTGGGGAGGGGTATAACTAAAAATAGGGGTGGGGGAATCAGACCCCTACGCAGAGATAAAGGGCAACATCTGACCCCCGGACAAACCTAAATAAATAGTAATAGAAAAGTCCCTGAGATGAAAAGATAGAAGTAACCAAGTAAGACATAACGCAGAGAGAGAGGGGGGAGGGGGGGGTGGGGATAAAAATCAATATGGGGAGGGGTTTTCACACCCTGACCCGCTACCTCAGAGAATATAACTCAGAGAATATAAGGCTGAGAAAAAGAAAAAGAAACTTCTAAATATCAAATAAAGATTTAAATAAAGAGAGGAGGAAAAATTTCCACGATGATGATAAGTTCTAGACCAGAGACGGCATTATGAATGATAAATTTTGTGGTCTCATAGAAAGGAAAAGGGACTTACTGAGGTGGAAAAAAAAAAAAAAAAAAAAAAAAAAAAAATAAAAGAATTCTACAACTGTTCCACCAAATTTGTGGTCTACTGTTTTTCTTATCCTTGTGGTCTTCTGTACGTGGGGAGAACAATCAGGGCTCTAAGAAAGCGGTTTGGTGAACACAAATGCTTCCTTGAAAAGGGTCATGATGGTCACAGCATCCCCCGCCATTTCTTAGAGTACCATGCAAAATCCACTAGTGGCCTAAAAAGTTTGGATTATTGAGGCCATACCCAGCTCTCTCCCTGTGGCCGAGCGCTTCAAGTGCCTGTGCCAACAGGAATCTCATTGGATATATTCCTTGGGTACCCTCGTGCCAGGGGGTCTGAACAAGGAGATTGAGGTACATAGCCTAATCTGACACTGTACGGCTCACCCCCTGATCTACCTTGTGCTACACAATCCCTCCATGCTTCATTTTCCATGATTTTGTTTTGTGAACCAATAGACAGTTTGGACATCCTTTCTTTTTTTTTTTTTTTTTTTTTTTTTTTTTTTTTTTTTTATAAATCTGTTTATTGAATATTGAATATACAATCACAATAAAGGTGACTAAAGTCACAAAAACAAAACAAAAATATAACATAGCTGTCTCGCAAAGGATTGAAACCTGGCAAGAATTAGAGAGGGATGAGACATGGAAACTTAAACCGGGTTGCTCCGTCAGTGGAGTGGTGCTGCTTCCATTGTCCACTCACGGTATCTCCTAACTAATCCCACCAAGGTGCCCAGTTAGACCCTGTAAGGTCCGTTTATGCGAGGGGGGTTATTAAATTGCTGCAATTCAGGCTGGTGAGGGCTCTTCCAGCCAAGCACGCCATACCTTCTCATATTTTAGGGGCATCCTCTGTTCATATAGGTGTCTCTATATAATGGGAGGCAGCTCTTCACCAACCGCTTCCACTGTGTCAGAGACGGGGGGGAGGTCGTCTTCCACTGCATACCAATATTTTTCCGAGCATAAAAGAGAAGTATCCCTATTGGTGTTCTTTTTGAAACAGTGGGTACCAGAGCCTCCACCAGCCCCAGCAAACAGATCTCCATGGAAGGTAGAATGGATGTTGAGGCAACTAGATTAGTCAGGGTCATAACCTCTTCCCAATATTACTGAATCTTGGGACAATGCCAGAAAATGTGTGAGAAATCTCCCAGTGTGGCCCCACACCACCAACAATCTGAGGAGACATCCGTATTCATCATGTGTAGCCTGTGTGGAATGAAATATGCCCTATGTACTATTTTAAACTGCACCAGTCGGTCCCAGATTGAGACCAGGGATTTAAATGGGAAATCCCATATATCATCCCAGTCATCGTCGTCCAATGTCACAATATCCTGCTGCCACCGCATCCAGAGCCATTCTAAAGGCCATAGGGATGTGTATATAAGGTGAGAGTATAAATGCGAGGCGGGTTTCTCCCCACAAGTTGTGCGAAGCACTTGCTCTAACCTTGATTGGATAACCATGCATGACGACTGCGGGAATTGTGCATTGAAGGCGTGGAAGAGCTGCATGTATCATGAGAGGTAATGTGTTAGGATGTTGTATAAGGAAGAAAAATGAGACAAAAGGGATTAATGAACCATTTGACACTATTTGTGTCATCAACTTAACACCATATTTAGTCCACGCATATGGATTTTGTATCTAATAAAGATGGGACAAATTAGGGTTGAGCCAAATTGGCTCATTAGGCAAGACTGCTGCTCTGGTGTAGCCTTCGCACTGTAGTCCAGCTCTCCAAGCCCGCAGAGTAGTGTGCATGGAAGGGGTTAGTTCATATGGGGCCCTTGGTCCTCTATATACTAAAAATGTAAGGACTTCTTAGGATCCCACCACTGCAGCCTCCAGACTCGTAGCTGAATTAAGAAGATCTGGAATAATCCACCAGGTTACAGAGACTAGTTGGGCAGCTAGAAAATACTTGTAACAGTCTTGGAAGGCCATGCATCCTTGCACACAGGGTCTCATCAGTGTGCTTAGTTTATACCTAGGTGGTCTGTGGCCCCAGAGGAAGGATGAGAAAAATGGTTTAAATTGTTAAAGAAGGACCTGGGTATCCACTGAGGGGAGTGTCTGAAGAGGTACGTTTGGGGATAAGCTTCATCTTAATTAGATTGATGCATCCCAGCAGGGACAGGGGCAGTTTCTGCCACACTTTCAATCTGGCTTTTATCTCCCGCACAACTGGGGTCAAGTTTAAGCTTAGAAAATCAGTGGGTTTCGTAGACACAATTACTCCCAAATATTTGAATGTATCTACCCATTGTAATGGAACATCTGGGGGAGCTGTAGTTTTGGCGGCCCCGTCAATGGGGAATAATAGGGATTTAGACCAAATTACTTTAAGTCCAGTACCCCCTGTGAAGGAGTCCAGGACCTGTAATGCTCCCTACAGTGACGCGCCCAAGTCATTAAGGAAAAGGAGCTTGTCGTTCGCGTAGAGATCGACCCTCTCCTCCAGCAAGCCAACATGGAGACCCTTAATGAGCGGGGAGACATGGAGTGCCTCGGCCACCGGCTCTATGGCAATGGCAAAGAGTGCCGGAGAGAGAGGGCAACCCTGCCTATTGCCCCTGTGAAGCCTAAACCATATCGACGATGTGGGACAGCTGTAGATCACCTGAAGCCACTTGATAGACACCAGGGTAAAGCCCATAACTGCGTAGAGTTTCCCACAGAAAAGGCCACTCCATGGTGTCAAAGGCCTTTTTGATATCCAAGGTGGCCACCGTTCGTGTGCCTATGTTCAAGTGTGGGGCAGATATATTAGTGTGCAGTCTGTGGAGGTTGATGTTGGTTGCTCTACGTGGCATGAATCCGGTTTGATCTGAATGAGGACAACATCGGATATAATCTGAGTGCGAGTAATTTGGTAAGAATTTTGAAGTTGTTATTCAGCAGCGCTTTGGGTCTGTATGAAGCACAAGCTTTAGGGTCTTTTGAAGGCTTATGGATTAGGATGACAGGGGCATGAGACATTGACGCTGGTAGTCTCCCATCTGAGAGGCCTTCATTATATAGAGAGGCCAAAAGGGGGGCCTAAAATGCTCCTTGGGCTTTATAGAATTCAATTGGGAGCCCATCGGGCCCCAGTGCCCTACCCGAGAAGAAGGATTTAATTTCCGCTAATACCTCTGTGGCTGTGAAAGGTTTAACCAAGGCCTCCCTCTCAGCGTCCAACAACCAGCCCAAAACCAACGTGTCCAAAAGTTCCTGCAAGTCTTGTGGCTGGAAGTTAGGGGGTAACCCTAAGGCGTACAATGTCTGATAGTATGCTTGAAAGGTGGCTAAAATGTCCGAGGGGGAGGTCGCAGTCCCACCGTCAGGGGTAGATAACTCTGAGATGAGTGTGTGTGGTTTGTCATGTTGGGCCAGCATGGCCAACATGCGGCCAATTCTGTCACCATGTTCGAAAACACGTTGCTTGTTTTGTACATGTCCAATTTAGTGACCTCGTCAGGTGGAGATGTAACTCTCTGGGCAGCCATCATAAGGTCAAAATTACCAGGGGTGGAATCTGCAGCATAAATGGAAGTATGGTCTGTGACCAACTGTTGCAAAGTAAGAGTAGTAGGCTTCTGCTCTTTTGTTATAGCAGCAATAGAGGAGATATATGGGCCTCTTGTGTATGCCTTGAAGGCATCCCAGGTAATTTCTGGGGAGGAGGACCCTGCATCGTGTTCCCAATACCCCTCTAGCAGGGGTGGCATTTTGTCAGCTAAGTCTGGATGGGAGACCCAATTAGAGCCCAGCCGCCATAGTGCCGCATTGCGGGAGGTTGGGGAATGGAGTACAACGGCCAGCGGATTATGGTCTGACAGGCCGTCAGGCAAATAGGATGTCTCTAGTACATCCTCGAGAAGGGAGGAGTTTGCAAATGCCAGGTCAATTCGGGATGCAGTTTTGTATGAGGTTGAAAAACAAGAATAAGACCTGTCATGAGGGTGTTTCCTCCTCCAGACCTCTGTCATTCCTGCTGCCTGAGCCCAAATAGTGAGGTCAGGCGAGTGGGACTTGGAGGGCATCTGTCTATCAAGATCAGGCGACAGGGTCGCATTGAAGTCTCCCCATGATCAATATTTTTGCAGGGCAAAAGGGAGTAATCCTCTCTAGGACTGAATACAAAATTGCAGAGGAGAAAGGGGGAGGAATATACATAGTGACAAAAACGTATCTTTGAGAGTACACCTTAAGAACTAATACTACAAATTTACCCTGGGGATCAGTTCGAACTTCCTCAATTATACAAGGAAAGTTTTTGTGGATCAAAATTGATACTCCCCTGGCAAAAGTGGAATATGTAGCATGAAATGCCTTTTGAACCCATTGTTTCTTTAGCGTTCGTATTTTGCTGCCCATAAGGTGCGTTTCCTGTAATGAAACAAGTTGGGGGGAGTGAGATTTTAAATACTGAAATAAGAGGTCCCTTTTAAAACTGGAGTTAAGTCCCCTAATGTTCCATGAAAGAACTGAAAAAGAATCGGCGGTATGCGTAGCCATAGTAAAAATATAGTTTAGAGATGGTTGGACACCAGGTTGGTGGGGTAGGAGGACACCTCATGAGCAGCAAGAGAAACGAGAAGCAGCACCAATACAGATCGATATATAAGGACAACTTTAAAACAGAAAGAAATGAAATGTCCCAAAATTGCACCGAAGTGCGATATCTAGCAGTGCCCCCCCCCCCCCCCAAAAAAAAAACAACAAAGCGGGGACAGCTTGTACCCAAAACACTTAAACTCCAACTGGCAAATAGCAGTGTACTAAGTCCAGTATAGCACTAAATATTTTCCATATGATCCAAGTACAGAGAACCGTGTCAATAGTGCTAAATGAAATCAATTAGAACCCGGGGGGGAGGGATAATGGGAGGCAAGGAACCAAGTTTGGATAGTCTATGGTGTAATCCTGTAATACAGAAATAAAGCTAAGTAGGCTTAGCAACCGTAAGAACCATAGGGAGGAAGTAGTCTCATGGGTAGTCACCGGAGTTCCATAGGAAGAAAAGCGACAGGCATTTTTCAGTGTATACTGAAAAAAAGTAGGAGAAAGCAGGGGGAATTACCCCGAGTGCCATTGTTCAGGAAATACCTTAAGCCGTCCTAGTTGGAAGATAAGCCGCAGTAAACAGGCAAACAGTATGTAGCAAAGCTTTAAACACATCACACTACAATGGGAGATCTGGTGTGGACCTGGCCGGGTCAAGCATCCTTTCAAGAGTAGGAGTCAACAATTCTCCCTCAACCTGTGTCAAGCCAATCCGAGGCCTCCTCTAGGGTGTTGAAGAAAGGGTGCGATCTCCGTCAGTCACACGTAGCTTACTTGGGTACAGAAGGCCAAAACGGATTCCCTTTTCTCTGAGACGTCTACAGACTTCAGTAAAGGATTTGCGCCTCTGCTGTATCTCTTAAGTAATCTGGGAAGAAAGACAGTTTGGAGTTTTCATATACTATCTCTTGTTTTGCCCGGGCTGCGGACAGAATTTTGTCCCTGTCTCTGTAGTTCAGGAGACACCGCAAAAAGGGACGTGGTAGGGCCCCTGGTTTAGGAGGGACCAGCAGTACCCTGTGGGCCCTCTCCACTACAAATGTTATAATGCATATTATCAAGGCCAAAGATGGAAGTCAGGAGGTAAACTCTGCCAGGTTGGGGCCCTCGGTTCTTTCAGGTAAACCTAGAATGCAAACGTTATGTCGCCTGAGGCGATTCTTGGTGTCCATGGCTCTTTCTTGGAGTGCTTTCACCTGCAGCTGTAGGGCTCTCACCCCCCATGAGTCCGAGCGGACCATGTCCTCAACCACAGAGACCCTATCCTCTACCTACAAAAACCCGGGCCCGGAACTTGTCCATATCCTGTCTCATTAAATTGACTTCCATCGTCAGATAGTCTATTTTAGCTGTAAGCATTTCTTTGCAGGCCTTCATGGACTCATTGCAAGTTTTAATAGCTGCAAGTATGTTGGCCCCCGTGGGGGACTCCACTGCTGGCATCTCAGTGGCGGTCTGCGTGCTAGCAGCTATACTTGAGGCCATGTGGGTAGAATAGTGGAAGAATAAGAAATGCTTGACTCACCCAGGCCTTGTGCTGTAGAGTGGGTCCGGGGAGGGCCCATCCGATCCCTACTACTGCTGGACCGGAGACCTGGAAGGAAGGAGGCGCAGATGGCACAGTTGGTGGAGCTCCTGCTTCAGTGCTGCAGGCCACGCTGGCAAGATGGAGGAGCACGAGTGGGGCAACCCTGTTGTTCAGGTCGGAGCTCTGGACGTGACCCCCGATCGCCGTGACCACCAGGTAGGAGGGTAGGATAGCCGGGCTATGTGTCTTTGCTCCCCAGGGAGTAGGATCAGGCTGAGGGTTGCCACTGTGGTTGGAGCTGCGGCTGCAGCTCTGCATGTCACATTGGGAAGATGGCCGCTGTCCGTGGGTGTGCACGGACGGTTAGGGCTTTCGCTGTGGCAGTGTCGAGGCCCCAGAGGTGCTCCCCGATCACTGCAACCACCGGGTAGTAAGTCGGGATGGTCTGACTGCGGGCTGTTGCTTCCCAGAGAGTGGAACCTGGCTGGAAGCGGTCTTCATGAGCGGAGTCCTCAACTTGGACTCTGTAAGCCGCGCTGGCAACATGGCCGCTGCCCAGGATAGGCGCAGGCGGGGTAGGCCTCATTAGGTAGGTTGGGGTGTGTAGGGTCCCCCCTGATCACCGCATCCATTTGGCAAAAGGCTAAGGTAGTGAAGTAGGGGATCGTTGTCCCTCAGGGAATGGTACTGGCGCTGGAAAGTGGCTGGAATCCGGATCGGTGCTCCGGTGACATGCGTCTTCCTCTCTTCACATGCAGCCACGCCCCCCCTTGGACATCCTTTTTAATTAAATTATTTCCCTTTTCTCCTCCATTTCAGCAGACCCTTAAGGTCTCAACCTTATTTGGGGGGTCTCCTACAATCCATCCATAGTAAGTATGTGTAATTATATTATAGCATGTTTAGATTTTATTATGTATTTGTTATTTAAATCTATAAATTAGCACAGAAGATTTGTGATTTTATATGTTATTATCACAGTATATCATGTATGTATACCAATGTAGAGTGTAAATATTAATGTGGAGAGGTACACCATGATTTTAACTATCTTTTTAGCTTGTAATAGCTCTAAACGTTTTCCTTATTTGTTATTAGCTAGCCATATTATTTATCCAGTCAGTGCAAGATAAACCTCAGGAATGTTCTGTTTTTTAATTGCCCTTGTGATTGTATGGCTGATTGGTTGTAGTCCCGCAGCTGTTCTCAGCCCTATATTAGTGGCTGATAGACAGCCCCAGCCCCCCCGCCCAGGCCTGTAGAAGGAGCTGGATCTCCGAGCGCGTAGCCTGTGCCTGCCCAGTTGTTCCAGGGTTCCCTGTGACATCACTTCTGCCCTCACTCACTCCATGCTGATCGCTTCCTGGTGGTCACAGGACGCTCTGAGGTAGCTGCTGGAAAACCACTCTCCTAGCAAACGGCGTGATTATTGCGGGACGATCCGGGACAGCATCCTCCCTTCCACATCTCATTGCTGAGCTACTGTTCTACTTATATTTTGTAAGTGTTTTAAAGTTGTGTGCAATAAATGTGATTGAATCTCTGCACTTAGGTGGTGCTTCTTTTCTTCCCCCTATTTATCATCCCCCTTGAGCATGCAGAGAGATTCTTTTCCCATTCAGCTTTAAAGGCTCCCTCCTTATGGTTAAAGTGGGAAAGATTTGTATCGAAAGGCCAAATGGGTTTATATTATCTTTTATATATTGCTCAAAGGAGTGTATATGCCAGTGAATTGATGACATTTTTTTCCAAGAAGTTTTCTAAGATTGAGGAAAATGGATGAAAATTCAGTGTCCCTCTGTTCTTTGTGTGAAGTCTTTATAAGACCCAGACATCAGTGAGTCCCATTTTTTTCCTGCCTAATTGGTCATTTTTCTTCAACCACAGTAAAGGATATATCCAGAAGGAGAAAAAGCGTGATAAAGTGAGGGGTGGGTATTTCCTACCCTAGTAGTATAATAAGATAGGTACGCTTAACTCCTTGGGGATATGTGGAGAAAATGCCCACATCCCTAAATGCAAACTAAAGAACAATGCCCTCTAATGGGACTTTTTAGGGCATAGACTCCACTGAAGAAATTGATATAAAGTTTTATAAAAGAAAAAGGTACATGCTTTATTAAAATTTATAAAAGAGAAGGGGGGGCAGAAAGGGTTACAGAGACCCAAAGTACATATAGGACATTATTGCATCAATATGCAACAAAATACATAATAACAAAAGACCACTTATTGAGAACACTACTGTATGGATTGGACTACCCAATCCGTTGTTCCTCTTCATCACGGGAAAGTGGTAGTAATGTATTTAATATCGATGATGGGCAAGAGAAGATAAATATCAAAGCCAAACAAATACATTTGGCAATATATGCAAGTATCAACAATAAGAACACTGTGGTTACTGACCGTTCAAAAAATATTGAATATATACAAAGGTTCTCATATATGTTTGGTAATTTTTAAAAGCAGGAAAAGGTGGGTGCTGATGCGGCTGGCCTCAGATCATCCACAGGAGGCTGGGGGCAGGACCGGTTCCAACTGTTCCATCAAAAGGGGTCAAAGGCGACCAACCTCCACACCGCCCCAAACCAAAAGGCTCCCAAATTTGCACGAGTCTATTCACAACATTTTGGTTTTTATGTATTTATTAAAGAGGACGTTCAGATAGCCCCTATGTGTGTATGTGTGTATATATATATATATATATCTAATGTAGACATGGCCATCAGCGATGCCAAATGTTCATAGGAAGTGCAAATTTACCTGCCAGACCCCGCAAACAGGGGTGGATGAAGAGATGCAACCTGAATGGCTGGATGTGTTTGAGTGTGCTTATCAATCAATAAAGGCAATCCTGCCTGTGTACCTCAAGTAATAAGTAGAGCTGGGGAAGAGAGAACAAACAGTCCACTAGAAAGGCAAATATACCCGAGTACCTGTCACCAGCCCATCAAAGTACCCAAATTCCTATCTGCAGTCTATCATAGTACCCGAGCACCTGTCTGCAGCCCATCAGAGTACCCGAGCACCTGTCTGCAGCCCATCAGAGTACCCAAGTACCTATCTGCAGCCCATGCCTCATAAAATATACCTTAGGGTGTTTGCTTTCCAAAATGGGGTAATTTTGTGGGTAATTCCATTGTTCTGGTGTTCCAGGACCTTCAAAATGTGATAGATAGAAATGAAATTAGATGTATTTCAATGTTGGACCTCTCTATGTGGCCAGGATGTGTAAAAGATTCACACATGTGGTATCGCCATACTCGGGACGAGTAGCACCAGCCCATCAGAGTACCTGTCACCCGCCCATCAGAGTACCCGAGTACCTGTCACCACCCCAACAGAGTACCAATTGATAAATAAAGTAAGCATTGTATTTTCTATTATTTATTTAGTATTTTCGTTCTTTCCCCTTTTCTCACATGTATGTGGAGATCTTTTCTCCCTGTCATACACAGGTATATTCTATGAGTCATGGGCTGCAGATATGAACTTGGGTACTCTGATGGGCTGCAGACAGGTGCTTGGGTACTCTGATGGGTTGCAGATAGGTGCTCAGGTACTCTGATAGACTGCAGATAGGTATTTGTGTACTCTGATGGGCTGGTGACAGGTACTTGGTTACTCTGATGGGCTTGTGACAGGTACTCGGCTACTCTGATGAGTTGATGACAGGTACTTGGGTACTCTGATGGGCTGGTGACAGGTATTCTGATGGGCTGGTGACAGGTACTCGGGTACTCTGATGGGCTGGTGACAGGTACTCGAGTAGTCTGATGGGCTGGTAACAGGGCTTGGATCCATTGAATGAGTTTACCAAAAATGTAAATATTGCAGAATATACAGCCTCATGCTACATATCTAAGCTCCATTTCATGCTGAAGAAGCTAAATTATTAATGTATCTTAAATAGAAAATTATCTTTAGATAGCTTTTTTTTTTTTTTCAAAGCTTTTACTCCAAAAGCATTTTATTAAAATACATTTGATAAAAAAAAAAGAAATTCAATTTTAAATTATTTTTTTTGTTAAAAATTGGTTTATTTTTATCCACCCTGTGTGGAACCTAAGGGTGGGTTAATTCTCCGCATTGTGTAAACAGGCTGTTTGATCCTGTATTCTCTGATCCTCCACTTCTTCCACAGTCCCCAGTTCATCGCCTGATAGTACAGAGTCTTTGGAGTCACTCTGCACATGCCCAGTTTGATGTGTATTGCTTTTTCTTTTCTTGGGAGGGTACATGGGATCAACGCAGGTCTCATGGGACAGTCAGAGTAGAATGAAAACTCTTCCTACAAGCTTTAATCAGACACTGATAGAGGTCATAAGACTGTTAGACACTGCTGATAAGAAAATATATTTATTCAGCAGTTTAAATGTACTGAAATAATTGCATTTGCATGTTTTGTGTACTGTGAGAGACCAGATATAGTGAATGCAGGGTCCTTGGTTTAGTAACACTTTAAATCATTCTGTGAATATTTTTTTATCCTAGGTTCATCAAAGTGGCTCTGGGTGGTCTCCAGTTGTAAGTATTTGTACATTTTATAGTTGCTGTTATAGTTACTAGAAAAAGTGTGCCTTTTCAGATTAAAGTTTCTTAGCAGGCATTAAGTGCAGGAGAGGAGTGTGAATGGCATGACAGCAAACAGTATGTTTAGGAAAGTGAGGATATGACAGGACGGTGCAGTGAGTATGAATGTGAACTGCAGGAGAGTGCTGAAGCTATGACGAGGGAGACCGTTTATGCAGGGGAGGACTGTAGAAAGGGTTTGCTGATGGCCAGTACAGTATGTGAAAGAGAAGAGTGTGGAGAATGTTCCAGCAGAATGCTGAGGATATGACGTGGTGGTCTGTACAGGGAAGAAGTGTGGAGGGTATGGTTGCAGGAAGTATGCAGGATAGGCTTGTTGAGGATTTGAAATTTGGTAGTATGGTAGAGGAGTGCAGAGGGTAAAACCATAGCCAATAATGCACAGTGTTATGATAGCATACAGTATATGTAAAAGAAGATTGTGGCAGTTATGACGGCAGGCAGTATGTGTAGAAGTCTATGCATGTTAGCAAAAATTAATGAACTGGTGATTTGGTATTCTTTCAGTTTGTAGAAGACAACCTCGCTGTGATGTCAGTTGGATTTTTGCTTGGCAGTCAAGATGATGCAGTAATATGGAGGGGTCCTAAGAAAAATGGTTTGTATTCGCTGCAATATGAATCTGCAAAATAAAATATGAATATAGTATCACAGGGATTTAGCTTTTATCACTGGGTCCTATTTGTAAATGGTGTGTGTGACCAACACCTGTACTTTATGATTTTGCTGTAAGCTACTTTTATTGCTTCCAGAGATCTTCTTTAAGAAAATCTCAGAATAAATGATATAGTTTAATATTCTACCAGCAAAAAGGAGCAGACTTTTTGGCTCCTTAGATTTTTTCTATCGGTTGGCAAAGAAAGTTTTGAAAATCTTCGTAGGTCCCAACAGTGTGGAGATTTGAGCCAGGATGGGCAGATCTGTCACCACCTGACATTAATTTCTGGGATCTACTTGTCTGTAGTCATCCTATGGGGTTTTTTTAATATGCATTTCAGTAACCACAAAGGTAGCAGCAGATGAAACTGTTTTGACCGTCTTCAAAGTGACTAGAACGACTCACAAAATGATCTACTCTACTGTAATTTTATAGTAGAACTCTTGGGTTTTACATAGGTAAAATAGGTTAAGGTTAAATAGGTTGAAAAAAGACACTAGTCCATCTATTTCAACCAGAAAAAAATATTTTTAAATTTTAAAAATCCAGGGACCAGCTGTATTAAAATTAAAAAATATTTTTTTGCTGTAATATTTGCCTTCAGTTTGGGGCTGCCACACCTTCCCCAGTGCAGCAATGGGAACTGCCCGCTACTGCTGCTGAAGCAGAGGGGAAAATACCTGTAACATCATTGAACCGGTTGTGGGTTTTTGGAAAAACTTAAGAGTTCCATTTATAAATGATAAAAATTAAGTGAGTTATAAACTGTCATAATTAGTAAGGCCTATTTCACACTGGTGCGACAAGTGCTCCGACAAGTCGCATGACATGTAAAAATTAATAATGATTGAATCTCCCACATCAAACATAATCACATAACACCAACATACTATATAATACATTTCAGATAAATTTTCCAACAATAGATATAAACAGCTCCACACCCTCTCGTAAACTATGTGCTACAGTCCAAATAAGTGAAAATGTTGAGGGCCTTTCACCCTTAAAAACTGTGCTTCACTGGAAAATAGTCCACAGTCCATATACAAAGACCTAAACCAAGAACAAAAAAAAGTTTCAGGTGCAAGTGTTGAGGGCTCATTACCCTTGTAAATGATGTGCTCCACCGCCACACAGTTGCTCTGCCACCAACTAAAGTGTTCGCTCATCTACAGTGGATCTGTACGCGAATACAGGTCAAACTGGTTTATAGGAACATATGTACTTCTCTTTGTATGGCGATCATCGTATCAAATCCACAGAATATGGCTCTTATGTGTAGCGTCCTCATCTGGCTCCAACTCCTTGCGCTCCACCATATATATGTAAAGAAAATGGGCGCATATAGTGTAGTATGCTCGGATAACAAAGGTTACTAAGCCGCTCATAAGGTAGAATACTCACATTTATGCCGCTGCCCCGATAAGAAAAAAGAAAAAACTTTTTCTCTGACTAAGGTTTCAGCTTAAGGCCTCTGGCAGCTCTGGTGTCTTACAGTTCTTATATGAGTATCGGTCATAGCCAGAGACCCCGTCCCTTTTTACATCACCGCCCCGGCCATGATGGGTCCATGACGTCAAAAGGGGGTGGGGTCTCTGGTTGACATCACCGCATAGCTACGCCCCATAGTTATACAAGAACTGTCAGACAGGACAAATAGAGAGGACATATCCAGCAATAAAAACTGACAGGTGTTCTAATCCATCTCCCCTCTATACATCACTAAAAACAAATGTTTTTCCCTAGTTCTACCTTAATTGAACAAGCTAAAGTTAACCTGTACAGAACCGCGCTATAGCCGAAAGACGGCTACAGCGCGGCTCTGAAAATCCGGGAGGACGTCCATGGACGTCCTCCCTCGTGCACGCCCCTCGCGCGCACTCGCAGCCTGCGGCGGCGCGCTCTCGCGGCCGCCGCACGCTGCGTGGGCGTGTCCGCGGGTCGGGCGGACTCGATGTCCGCCCGAGACCCGCCGATCACCTGTAGCAGCCTCAGAACGGGGAACCGCCGATGTAAACACCGCGGTTCTCCGTTCTGTGAATGGGACATGATAGATCTACTGATCCCTGTCACTGGGATCAGTTAGATCTGTTATGTCCCGACCAGCCCCGCCCCCCCACAGTTAGAACACACCCAGGGAACATTGTTAACCCCTTCACTGCCCCCCTGCAGGTTAACCCCTTCACTGCCAATGACATTTATACAGTAATCGGTGGACATTTAAATTTCTGATCGCTGTATAAATGTCATTGGTCCCAAAAATGTCCGACATGTCCGCTGCAATATCGCAGTCCCGATAAAAATCGCAGATCGCCGCCATTACTAGTAAAAAAAAAAAAAATAGTAAAAACGCCATAAATCTATTCCCATAGTTTGTAGACGCAATTGCTTTTGCGCAAACCAATCAAAATACGCCGATTGCGATTTTTTTTACCAAAAATATGTAGAAGAATATATATTGGCCAAAACTGTTGAGTAATTTTCTTTTTTATATTTTTTTTGGATATTTATTATAGCAAAAAAGTAAAAAATATTGTTCTTTTTTCAAAATCATCGATCTTTGTTTGTTTATAGCGCAAAAACTAAAAACCACAGAGGCTAACAAATACCACCAAAAGAAAGCTCTATTTCTGGGGGAAAAAATAATGAAAATTTTGTTTGGGTACAACGCCGCACGACCGCGCAATTCTCATTCAAAATGCGACAGCGCTGAAAGCCGAAAATTGGTCTGGGCAGGAGGGGGGTTTAAGTGCCCAGTAAGGAAGTGGTTAATAGCTGATTGGTTACTATGCACATCTGCACCAGATTCTGTGTGTACCAGTTTTAGTAATCAATGTTTTAAGTTTCTCACATATGACAGCACTGGGTACTTTTAATGCCAATCACTAAGCATTGAGGGAGTCTATTTCACAGCTTACTGTGAAGAAGCCTTTCCGTATTTGGAGATTAAAGCTCTTTTCCTCCTGGTGTAAAGAGTCCCCCCTTGTCCTCTGTGATGACCTTACCTACTTCAGCCCCGGAAAGATTTCCCCCTTTAGGACCAGAGCACTTTTTGCGATTCGGCACTTTGTCGGTTTAACTGACAATTGCGCGGTCGTGCTACGTTATACCTAAAACAAAATTTGCATCCTTTTTCTCCCCACAAATAGAACTTTCTTTTGGTGGTATTTGGTCACCTCTACGCCATTTCTGATCACCGCTATAAACAAAAAAAGAGCAACAATTTTGCAAAAGAAAAAAAAAACAATATTTCTTACTTTTTGCTAAAATACATATCCAAAAAAAAAAAAATAGAAAAACATTTTTTCTCTTACGTTCACAGACGCAGCTCTTCTTAAATGACACGTGGGTTTTATATCGTCCTATCAAGAGTGACTAGGCAAAACAGATGCAAAAGCATCAGGCATAGGCTGGCCCCTCCCATGGGGGCAGTTCTCACCTGAGCCTATAAAACCCCTTGCTGGCCAATAGCATTCAGTTTTGTTTGCCTAGTGCAAAGGAGTTGACTGGGTTCCCCTATGGGACCTGCGTTTTTTTTTCTGCATGTAAAATTTCTTTCTCTGAAAAAGATGAAGACTTCTATCAAGTAGCCGGCCTAGGCATAGAGCGGATATCACGAATCCAAAGCTTTGCCCTGCCCGGCCACCTCCTGACGACTTACCTTAAAAATGACAGGGCAGCGTCGCTCAGGGCCCGTTCCGTGTGGGCGGCCTGTGGCTGTTCCCACTGGTGCCCAGTGTCTGGCTTTTGCCTTTCCAGTAGCCTTGGCCAGCAGCAATCCTTCCCGGGACAAGGGGGGAAAGTCTGCTTCAGGTGGCTACCCGCAACGCCCGTCGGACTGGTGAGCGGACCCCTCCCCCCGCCCTTAGGACGTGGGGGGGCGACATCCAGGGCTGTTTTTAATTTTAGTGGTAGCTTTTTCCCTGTCAGGGGGGCACCTACTTATTGAGTGCCCCCCTCCCTCCCCCCACCCCCCACCTCCGGCCCCCACCCCTCTGGTCTGCCGCGTTAGCGTGGCATCGCGTTTGTGCTATTGAGGGCCCTGGGGCCTGTACCGGTGTTCCCACTGGGGAACGTTCGTTCGCGTGCGTTCGTTAGCCGCCGCCATTTTGGGGCGGTTGGCTCATGCTGCGCGAGCGCCATTTTCTCCCCGGTGGCAGTTTTTGGTATTACACTCTGTGTAACTGCGCGCGCTTTCTCCTCAGAGAAGCGGCAGCTGCATGTGTGGTACAGTCCTCAGGCGCCTTTTTTCTCTCACAGCACTGACAGGCTACAGGGCTAGAAGCAGCAGGTTTGGCTGGCTCCTTGGGGTGTTGTTTTAGGTGGGTTTGTCCTCCCAGGCTCCCTGGGTGGTCTTAGGTGGTGGTGGTGATACGTGGGGGTGGGGCGTCCCATTCAGGCCTATGTCTGGGGACGGCGACGCGGCGGCTATGGACCCTGCAGCGCCCTCTGATTTGGAGCCAGCAGAGCAGCGCTCCGCACAAGCCCCTGCGGTCACTTTCGACCTCTTGCGGGCTCTTTTTGTGGAATTCATTCCTAAGGTTACTGCTCTGGCCCCTGAGCCCCCCGCTAAGCGCTTGGCCCCCCCATGTCTCCTCAGGCGAGGATTCAGATCATGAGGTCGCCTCGGTTGTCATGGGGACCCCCGTGGAACTCTCTGAGGGCGAATTGGTCCTCTCAGATACTGAAGAGGACCAGGGGGCCTCAATGGCGCGCGACAAGGCAATTGTAGCGGCCCTTATTGCTGACATTCACCAGGCTCTGTGGCTTGCTCAGTCTGAGGAGGCGCAGACTTCCACTTATGTCTGTGGGTCTATGAGGCCTCCTAAGTCCCCTAGGGCTTTTCCCTATGTTCAATTTTTTGAACGGGCTGTTTTTAAGGAATGGGGTTCCCCCAAAAATTCCTTAACTTTGCCTAAGCGTTTTGCAGTGCGCTATCCCTTTGAGGATGCTTTCCTTAAGCGGTGGACTTCCCCTTCGGTGGACCCACCGGTGGCCCGTCTAAATAAGGCTACCACCCTTCCTGTGGAGGGTTCGCCCTCTTTTAAGGATGCGGCGGATCGTCGCACGGAAATGGTGTCTAAGGCTTTCTTTCAGGTAGCAGGTTTTGCTATGCGGCCAGCTCTAGCCTCAGCAATGTCAGCGCAGTCTCTTTTTTTGAGTGCCTCTCCTCAGTGTGCAAAAATTGGCGTTGCAATTGTGCGAGGAATGAGTTGCATAGGGTGCAACACGTGGTGGAAGGCCTCCATTATCTGTGCGACTCCCTGCTGGACATCATGCCCATGCTGTCAAAAATTTCAGCTTTTGCTATAATCATCAGACGGGTGTTGTGGCTGAGATCTTGGTCGGGTGATCAGGCTCTAAGAAGCGCCTCACTGACCTTCCCTTCCAGGGGGGTCGTTTGTTTGGACCACAGCTGGACGAAATCATTAAAGATTTCACGGGGGGGAAGAGTATATTTCTTCCGGAACCCAAACGGCGGGACTTTCGCCGACGACAGGGCCCCTCTTTTTATGGGCAGAAAAAGTATTTTCGTGCCTCAGGTACAGCCGGGGCGGGTTCCAAGTCCGGTAAGGCCCCGGCTGGGTCTGGTAAGAGAACCTGGCAACGTAAGCCCGGTAAAGCGGAGGATAAGCCCTCCTCAGCGTGACGGGTTGCCCCGCCCATATCTCGGGTGGGGGGCCGGTTTTTGGAGTTTGGGGTCTGCTGGACAGCTCGCATCTCTGATCGGTGGGTCCTGGATGTGGTGTCCACCGGTTACCGGATAGAGTTCAAAGCTCTGCCCCCAGACGGGTTCTTTCCCTCAAACTTAAGACTTCCGCAGGGGCATCTGGAGGAACTGTTCAGCGCGGTCCAGTCCCTCGCGGACATGGGCGTAGTGGTGCAAGTTCCACTGGAGGAGAGGTTCTGCGGTTTTTACTCAAACCTCTTTGTGGTGCCCAAAAAGGGCGGGGTCAGGCCGATTCTGGATCTCAAAGCTCTGAACTGCTTTGTCAAAGCACAGAAGTCCAAGATGGAGTCCATTCGCTCGGTCGTTGCCGCCCTGCATCAAGGGGAATTCTTGGCATCCCTGGACATCAGGGACGCCTATCTGCACGTTCCCATCTGCCAAAAACACCATCGTTTTCTGCGTTTCGCAGTGGGAGACCTGCACTACCAGCTTGTGGCCCTACCGTTCGGTCTGGCCTCGGCTCCCAGGGTGTTCACCAAGGTGTTGGCACCGGTCCTAGCACTGCTAAGACAGAGAGGTATCGCAGTGGTAGTGTACCTCGACGACCTGCTCTTAAGGGCGGAGTCGGTAGTGTCCTTGGAGGAGGACGTGAGAATCACGGCTTCTACACTAAGGGACTTTGGTTGGCTCATCAACCTGCAAAAGTCCTCGCTAGCCCCCTCATGTCGCCTGGAGTACCTCGGTCTGATTCTAGACACGGTGCAGGCGAAGGTGTTCTTGCCTCCCAACAAGCTATTGGGGCTGCAAGCGGCGGTTCGGACCCTACTGTCGCGCCGGAGGTCCTCCCTAAGGTTCTGCACGCGCGTGTTGGGACTCATGGTTTCGTCCTTCGAGGCGATACCTTACGCCCAGAGTCACACTCGGCTCCTGCAGAAGGCGATTCTGTCAAGGTGGGACAAATCTCCCCTTTCTCTGGACAGACTGATCCGTTTGGACCACCAGACCAGGGGATCACTGATTTGGTGGCTCCAGGCCCCAGCACCGACTCTGGGAAAGTCTTTTCTTCCCCTCAACTGGTCGATTGTAACGACGGATGCCAGCCTGACGGGCTGGGGAGGGGTGTTGGGTCAGTTGTCTGCTCAGGGCCGTTGGTCAGCTCAGGAAGCTCGATTTCCGATAAATGTGTTGGAACTGAGAGCGATCAGGCTTTGCTTGTCCCGTTGGTTGACAAGGCTGCATGGCCTCCCTGTTCGGGTTCAGTCGGACAATGCCACAGCTGTGGCGTATGTGAACCATCAAGGAGGGTCAAGGAGTTCCGTGGCAGCTGCAGAGGCTGCTCTGATTCTCCGCTGGGCGGAACAACATGTTCCGGCACTCTCCGCAATTTACATTCCGGGAGTGGAGAACTGGCAGGCGGACTTTCTCAGTTGCCAGACACTGGACCAGGGGGAATGGTCCCTGCATCCGGAGGTGTTTCGCCAGATTTTCTGCAAGTGGGGCACACCAGAGGTAGACCTCATGGTGTCCAGGTTCAATCACAAGGTCGAGACCTTCGTGGGCTTAACAAGAGATCCGTTGGCGGTCGCCACGGACGCGCTGGTGGCTCCTTGGGGTCGGTATCGGTTAATATACCTCTTCCCTCCCCTGAAGCTGTTGCCTCGGGTTCTGCGCAGGATAGCTGCGGAGGGTATTCCGACGATCCTGGTCGCTCCCGATTGGCCTCGGCGCACTTGGTACGCCGATCTGGTTCGGATGGTGGCGGACGCCCCTTGGCGGCTTCCGCTTCGCGAAGACATGCTGTCCCAAGGTCCCATCTTGCACCCTGCTTTACCCTCACTGGCTTTGACGGCTTGGCTATTGAGGCCCAGGTATTGAGGGATCAGGGAGTCACTGACTCTAATCCCTACTATGCTTAAGGCACGTAAGTGCACTTCGCGATAAATTTATCACAGGACCTGGAAAGCCTATATTGCATGGTGCGAAGCGGGGGGTTGGAACCCTTGCTCTTTTTTGGTGTCCAGGGTGCTGACGTTTCTGCAACAGGGACTGGACAAGAGCCTGGCATTGAGTACGCTCAAGGGCCAGATTTCGGCCTTAGCGGTCTTTTTTCAGAGACCTTTGGCTTCCCATTCCCTGATCCAAACATTTGTACAGAGTGTACGTCATGTGGCTCCCCAGTTTCGGCCGCCTCTGGCGCCGTGGGATTTGAATCTGGTGCTCTCTGTTCTACAGAAACCACCGTATGAAAAGATTAGGTTGCATTCTTAGTGGCTGTCACATCCGCACGGCGGGTGTCGAAATTGGCTGCCTTGTCCTGCAAGTCCCCGTACTTGGTTCTTCATAATGACAAGGAGGTGTTGCGACTTCCACCTTCTTTCCTTCCGAAGGTGGTCTCTTCTTTTCATTTGAATGAGGATATTGTCCTTCCTTCATTATGTCAAGAATTCAAGAATTTGAGTTACACTCTTTGGATGTGGTGAGGGCCCTGCGTGTTTATTTGAATGCTATAGCTTCCTTTCGGAAGTCTGACTCGTTGTTTGTGTTGCCCGGGGGCTCCAAACAGGGTTCGGCAGCCTCGTCGGCTACCATTTCCCGTTGGATTAGACAGACCGTGACCCATGCGTATGAGCTTCGGGGCAAGGTTCCCCCTTTTCCGGTCACGGCTCATTCCACCAGGTCGGTCAACACCTCCTGGGCGTTCAGGCACCAGGCTTCCGTGTCTCAGGTGTGCAAAGCGGCCACTTGGGCCTCAGTGCACACGTTTACTAAGTTTTACAAAGTTGATGTGTCGGCATCTGCGGATGCTGCTTTTGGCCGCAAAGTTTTGCGAGCAGCGGTGTGAGTGCGTCTGGCGCTCCCTGAGTGGGTTCTGTTGGGTACAGTTGTTGTTGTTGTTTGCCCACCCCTCTAGTTTTTTGGCACTGCTTTGGGACGTCCCCACGTGTCATTTAAGAAGAGCTGCGTCTGTCAGTGAACGTAAGAGAAAAAGGGATTTTATTATAACTTAACGTAAAATCCTTTTCTCTGAGTTCACTGAGCTCCCACCCCTCTGGTTTTTTTGTTGCACTGCTTGTGACAAACTGAATGCTATTGGCCAGCAGGGGGTTTTATAGGCTCAGGTGAGGACGGCCCCCATGGGAGGGGCCAGCCTATCCCTGATGCTTTTGCATCTGTTTTGCCTAGTCACTCCTGATAGGACGACATAAAACCCACGTGTCATTTAAGAAGAGCTGTGTCTGTCAGTGAACTCAGAGAAAAGGATTTCACGGTAAGTTATAATAAAATCCCTTTTTTTCATTGGTTTTGGCCAATTTATATTCTTCCTCTTCATATTTTTGGGGGAAAAAAACCCAATCGGCGTTTGATTGGTTTGCGCAAAAGTTGCCGCGTTTACGAACGATGAGAATTAATTTATGGGGTTTTTATTTATTTATTTTTTACTAGTAATGGCGGCTACCTGCGATTTTTAGCAGTACTGCGATATTGCAGCGGACATGTCGGACCATTGTGACACTTTTTTGGGACCATTGGCATTTATACAGCGAGCAGTACTGTGAAAATGCATTGATTACTGTATAAATGCCATTGGCAGTGAAGGGGTTAGCCTGGAGGGGGCGCTCTAAGGGTTAACTGTGTTCCCTCAGTATGTTCTAACTGTATGGAGGCTGGGCTGGCAGGTGGAGGGGAGTGATTGTGGCCTCCATATATAGGGAGCCTATGATCGCATACCTTCCCCCTCTGTCAGAACGGAGATCTGTATTTACGTACACAGACTTCTGTTCTCTCACTACGGGGGAGCCATTGCGGGTAGCCGGCAGAGATCGAGTCCACCCTACCCGCTCCCTGGCACCCCCGGAACACAGTGAGCGCCCGAGCGTGCCTCCGGCGGCGCACGCGCTCACAATACTCGTTCTCGCGGGCGCCATCAGGTGACGGCGTTTCGCAATAACGAACCATGTTGCCACCGTCAAGCCACAGCGGGTGGTCGGCAACTGGTTAAAGTGAATAACTATATGGACCACTTATGTATTTGTACATATTGATCATATACCCCCTTAAAGAGGAAGTAAACCCTGATGGGTTTTACTTCCTCTTTTTTGTTCCCAGCAAAGTAAAAGCAAAATGGGCTAGTATGCATTGCATACTAGCCCATTATGTGGCACTTACCTGCAAACAGGCTGCATCCATCTTTCGACCCTCTTCCTTCCCGGGTCTGCGGACTCCGGCTCTGTGACTGTCCGAAGCCGTGTGACTTCACTACCGCGCGGGAGCCCCAGTCGCGGCACTCGCTTGGGAAGAAATGGCACACAGGGCCGTTTCTTCACAGCGCATGCACCGATGACATCATCGGCGCACTACAAGGTAAATATCTCCTAAAAGGCTTGCGTACAGCTTTTAATAAGAGGTATGCAACCACTTTAATCTCCTCTTATCAAGAGAGAATGAATTCAGTTCTGCTAATTTTTCCTCATAGCTGAGCTCCTCCATGCCTCTCATTGGTTTGGTTGCCCTTCTCTGCACTTTCTCCAGTTCCCCAATATCCTTTTTGTGAGCTGGTGCCCGAAACTGTACTGCATATTCCATATGAAGTCTTACTAGGGATTTGTACAGGGTCAAAATGATGTCTTTCTCTGCAATCCACACCTTTTTTAATACAAAAAAGGATTTTGCTCTCTTTGGAAACCGCATCTAGGCATTGTATGCTGCTATTAAGCTTATGATCTACCAGAACACCCATATCCTTCTCCACCATTGATTGCCACAGTTGTACTCCCCCCTAGTGTGTATGATGCATGCATATTTTTTACCCCCCAGTTGCATAACCTTACGTTTATCAACATTAAACCTCATTTGCCGCACAGTTGCCCCATTAAACAGTGCGTTGAGGTCAGCCTGTAAGTTGGAAACATCCTGTAAGGATGCTATTCCACTGCATAGCTTGGTGTCATCTGCAAAGGCTGTACTTGTACTTTTAACACCTTCAGCCCCGGAAGGATTTACCGTCTTCCTGACCAAAACCCTTTTTGCGATTCGGCACTGCGTCACTTTAACTGACAATTGCGTGGTCGTGCTATGTTGTACCCAAACGAAATTGACGTCCTTTTTTCCCACAAATAGAGCTTTCTTTTGGTGGTATTTGATCACCTCTACATCACTTCAAATAAACAAAAAAAAGTGACAATTTTGGGAAAACAAAACAATATTTTTTTGCTATAATACATATCCAAAAAAAAATTGTATTCATCATTTTTGGCTGATATATATTCTACATATTTGTGGTAAAAAAAAATCGAAATCTGCGTTTATTGATTGGTTTGCGCAAAAGTTGCCGTATTTACAAACCATGAGAATTCATTTATGGTGTTTTTATTTTTAAAATTTTTTTTACTAATAATGGCGGCGATCTTCGATTTTTAACGGGACTGCAATATTACGGCGGACATGTAGGACACTTTTGACACTTTTTTGGGACCACTGATCAGATCTAAAAATAGCCACTGATTACTGTATAAATGTCACTGGCAGATAAGGAGTTAAAACTAAGGGGGCAATCAAGGGGTTAAATGTGTTCCCTCACTGTGTTCTAACTGTAGGCGGGGACATGAAAGCTCTAACTGATCCCGATCACAGGGATCAGTAGATCTGTCATCTGTCCCCTCACAGAACGGGGAACCGCCATGTTTACATCGGCGAACATCAAGTCCGCCCGACCTGCGGGGATGCTCACGTAGCATGCGGCTGGCACGAGAGCGCGCCGCCGGCCCTCAACTGCGTCAACGTTTACAGACGGCGATCTGCACGGGAGAGCCAACTTGCCGCTGTCTTTCTACGCGAGGTGGTCGGCAAGTGGTTAATCCCAGAACCGATTTTATTTTATAGAAATAATAAACACTTTGTGTGTGTTCCCTGACATGCAGTAATATGAACCAAGCCTTAACTGGGGTGCTGTTAGGAAAAGGGTAAAAAAAGCTAAACTGCCTGTTTTCGCGGTGGTGCGCACACCTGTGCACGTTGGCGCGCGAACGCGCACGTGCCGAAAACTGCGCCAAAAATCGCTATTTAGGCCTGGACGTTCATGTAGTGGGTGCTGCTCGTTCTACAGCGTCCGTGACCTGTGAGCCTCAGCTCCCTCCATCTGTTCCTGTGTTTTTTGCTTCCTGTTTGACCCGGCTTGCCCTGACCTGCTGTTTGCTACCTGCACCAACCCCGGCTATCCACGACCATCCGATTGTCTACTCCTCTGCTGCCCGCCCGTTGAACGAACCTTTGCTTGGACCTGACTACCCGTCTGCCTGATCCCTTTGTACCTTCCTGCCTGCCCGTTGCCTACCCAGCCTGTATGACCACTCTTCTATCTACACATCTGCTGGAACCTCACTACATCATCAGTGACCATCCAGCCCTCGTGCCATCTCGCACTCTTGGCCCTCTGTCTACTCTACAAGGGGTCCTTGAATCGGGTGCGCAAGAGCGGTTGCTCCCTACACAAGACAGACTCCACCACCAGGTTCGTGACAGAAACGAGCAGCCATGACTGAGTCTGCGCAGGGAACACGCTCCGCTATGGATGACTTGTGTGCCCATCTGGCTGGCCTCACCCAAGCCGTCAAGAATCTCCAAGAGCGATATGCCCGGCTGGAAGAGCGAGTGCAGGAACTGTCTGCCGCCCCAACCACCGGCTCCGCAGCTGCCCGTACCATAGTGGCCCTGCCCTCGAAGCCCAAGGTCCTGCTGCCGGACAAGTTCTCCAGGGACCGGCGCAAGTTTCGGGTCTTCCGGAGTGCCTGTGACCTATATCTGGGCCTTCAGCAGAGGACATTTTCTTTGGAGAGCACCAAGGTCGGATTTGTGATCTCCCTGTTGCAGGGTGAACCCCAAGCCTGGGCCCTCCGACTGTGGGAGCAGAATGCCCCCGAAGTTGCTTCTGCTGCAGCCTTCTTTCTGGCCATGGCGCAGCTATACGATGATCCTCATCTTGCCGCCACCGCGGAAGCCACCCTGTACAACCTCCAGCAGGGCCGCCGCCCTGTGGAGGACTATGCCGCCGAATTTCGGCGCTAGAGTTCGGACACCGCCTGGGGCAGTGCGGCACTCATGTTCGAATTTCGCATGGGACTGTCGGATCCCATGAAAGATGAGTTGGCCCGAGTGGGGATCCCTAAGACCTTGGAGGAGCTGGTCACCTTAGCCATCTCCATAGACTGGCGCATCACTGAGCACCGCGCCGAGAGGTCCTCCGGACAACTGCGCCCCACCTGGATGCTCCCTCGGGTGCCCAGTTACCCGACTCCGCTGGCTTTCCGGCCCACGACCTCCTCCTCCTCTCCTCTGGACTCCTCTGAGCCCATGCAGATTGGGCTGCTTCGACCATCCCTTAACATCGAGGAAAGACAACACCGGTTCCAGTTAAATCTTTGTCTTTACTGTGGAGAGCCTGGTCACATGGTCCGGACGTGCCCCGCAAAGCGCGGTAAGTGCTTGTCCACCGTATCTGATGAACCGATTAACTCCCATGCCCATCTCCCCATTTTCTTGTCTCTGCAGGTTCTCTGAGGGATTATCACGGTGCCGGCAATCCTTGATTCCGGCGCGTGCAGCTGTTTCGTTGATTTGGATTTTGCTGCACAGCACCACATTCCCCTGCAACCCAAGGCTCACAAATTGGTGATCCTCCTGGCCGACGGATCACACATCAAATCCGGAACCCTCACACATGAGGCGGTCCCTCTGCTTTCCTTTACTCTGGATCGTCACCGGGAACGTCTGCGGCTGGATGCCATTGCCTCTCCGCTCTGCCCCATCATCCTGGGATTGCCCTGGTTCCAGGCCCACAACCCCAGCATAGACTGGACCACTGGAACCGTCCAGTTCCAATCCTCTTATTGCCATCAGCATTGCCTGAACCCTAGAGATGGGACCATCCCAGCACTTCTCAGCCTGGAGTCCGACACCGAGCCTGATGTCCGGGCTCTCCTTCCACCGGCCTACCATGCATTTCTAGACATTTCTAGTAAGAAGGGGGCGGACAAACTTCCGCCGCACAGGCCCTACGATTGCCCCATCGAACTGCTGCCTGGGGCAGAGGTGCCTTTTGGGAGGATCTACCCTCTTTCTGAACCCGAATTGGCGGCCCTTAAATCCTACTTGGAGGAAAACACCAAGAAGGGATTCATCAGACCGTCTACATCCCTGGCTGGAGCCGGCATCTTCTTTGTAGAGAAGAAAGATCACTCACTCCGGCCGTGCATAGACTATAGGGAGCTCAACCGGGTAACCATCAAAAACCGGTACCCACTACCTTTGGTTCCGGAACTTTTTCAACGGCTGGGGTCAGCAACCGTATTTACAAAGCTCGACTTGCAGGGGGCATACAATCTTATACGGATCAGGGAAGGAGACGAGTGGAAGACCGCATTGCGCACTCCGTTTGGGCATTACGAATACTCGGTGATGCCCTTCGGCCTATGTAATGCCCCCGCAACCTTCCAACACTTTGTCAACGACGTGTTTCGAGATTTCCTGGATCTCTTCCTGATCATATACTTAGACGATATCCTGGTCTTCTCCTCTTCCTTGGAGGAACACCGCAGGCACGTCACTAAGGTTCTTGGGCGTCTACGGCAGCATGGCTTATACGCCAAAGTGGAAAAGTGTTCTTTTGAACAGCCCAGTATGCATTTTCTGGGGCTGATCATCTCCACAACTGGCATCCATATGGATCCCCAGAAAGTGTCCACGATCTTGGAATGGCCAGCACCTACAGACCGAAAAGGGGTACTGAGATTTGTGGGCTTCGCAAATTTCTATAGGAAATGTATTAACGGATTTTACGCCATTGTGGAGCCCATCACACGCCTAACAAAGCAGAATACCCGGTACCAGTGGTCCCCTGAGGCTCAAGCCACTTTCCAGAGACTCAAGTCCCTCTTCACATCCGCCCCCATTCTGAAGCACCCAGACCCAGCTTTACCTTACGTCCTTGAGGTGGACGCATCGGAAACTGCAGTAGGGGCTATTCTGTCCCAGCTCCAGGGTGTCAAGGCCCTGCTCCATCCAGTGGCCTTCTTTTCCAGGAAGCTAACCGCACCAGAGCAGAATTACGACGTGGGAGACAGGGAGCTACTGGCCATCAAGTCAGCTTTAGAAGAGTGGCATTATCTGCTGGAAGGGGCTTCTCATTCTATTCTTATATTCACCGACCACAAAAACCTGGAATATCTCCGAACAGCAAAGAGACTAAGACCTAGGCAAGCCCGTTGGGCGCTGTTCTTTTCCAGATTTCATTTTCATCTTACATATCGTCCCGGATCTAAGAATAGCAAGCCTGACGCTCTCTCCCGGATGTTCACAGAGCCAGGCAATACGGCCCCACCAGATACTATACTTCCTGCACGGAATTTCCTGCTGACAGACGAGGACTTTCTCTCCCAACTGCGTCGGGTCTTGGACGGTTCCGCTACCGACAGGGACACCCGATTGACCATAAAGGATGGGCTATGGTGGTTTGGGCAGAGAATGTTCATCCTGGAAAGTCTGCGTCTTAAGGTCTTGGGTCGTTGCCACGACCATAAACTGGCTGGACATTTTGGTGCACAAAAGACCGCTGAGCTCATCTCACGGTCATTCTGGTGGCCCAACATTTTGGAGGACTGTAGGAAGTATGTTGGGGCCTGCCCTGTCTGTGCCAGAAACAAAACAGAGCTAAAGCCTGGGGTCTGTTGAACACCCTCCCCATACCTGAACACCCATGGTCGCAACTAGCGATAGATTTTATTGTGGAACTCCCCCCGTCAGAAGGCTTTATCACCATCTTTGTCATAGTGGATCGAATGACAAAGATGGCACATTTCATCCCTATGAAGGGGACCCCCTCATCGGCCGAAACGGCCAGTACGTTCATAAAGGAAGTCGTCCGACTTCATGGAGTACCCAGCAACATTGTGTCTGATCGGGGGGTCCAGTTCACGTCTAAATTCTGGAGAGCCCTGTGTGCCGGGCTAGAAATCGAACTCTTATTCTCTTCGGCCTACCACCCACAGACAAACGGACAGACGGAAAGGACGAATCAGACGCTGGAACAATACTTACGGTGCTTCTCGTCCTTCTCTCAGGGTGATTGGGTCGCACTGCTGCCAGTGGCTGAATTTGCCTACAATAATACTATCCACTCGGCCACCCAGCAGTCCTCGTTTTGGGCCAATTATGGCTACCACCCCACATTCCTGCCCGATTTAAATCCGGAGTGTACCGTCCCAGCAGCACAGGATGTCACCAACTTCCTCCACTCCAATTGTCGACTCCTTCAGGAGACATTAACCAAATCCCGGGAGGCTAGCAAAGAGGCCTATGACAAGAGGAGACGGGGGGGAAATGGAGCTTCAACCCGGTAACCATGTTTGGCTGTCAACAAGTAACCTGAAGCTTGCATGCCCCTCGAAAAAATTGGGCCCGAGATTCCTGGGGCCTTTTCCTGTGAAAAGACAGATTAACCGGGTGGCATTCGAACTTGATCTCCCACCATCCCTGAAGATCCACCCGGTTTTTCACGTATCTCTACTAAAACCCATGGTCCTCGATTCCTTCTCGGGTCGAAAAGTAGGGCCACCGGGTTCCATCTTAGTCAACGGAGAGGAGGAGTTTGAAGTAGAAGCAATTTTAAACTGTCGCCGGAGAGCTGGAGAAACCCAATATCTGATCAAATGGAAGGGGTTCGGCCCGTAGGAGAACTCTTGGGAACCTGAAAGGAACATTCATGCCCCTGGACTGATCCGAGCCTTCAGGAGAAATCGGCAGGGTGATGACACCCGGTAAAGCATCCGGAGACTGCCTTGGGGGGGGGGGCAATGTTAGGAAAAGAGACTATGTGCCAGCTAAACTGGCTGTTTTCGCGGTGGTGCGCACGCCTGTGCGCGTTCGCGCGCTCCCATGCGCGCCTGTGCGGCGAAAACGGCGCCAATTTAAGCCTGGAAGTTCACGCAGTGGGTGCTGCTCGTTCTACAGCGTCTGTGACCTGTGGGCCTCAGCTCCCTCCATCTGTTCCTGTGTTTTTTGCTTCCTGTTTGACCCGGCTTGCCCTGACCTGCTGTTTGCTACCTGCACCGACCCCGGCTATCCACGACCATCCGATTGTCTACTCCTCTGTACCTCTGCTGCCCGCCCGTTGAACGAACCTTTGCTTGGACCTGACTACCCGCCTGCCTGATCCCTTTGTACCTTCCTGCCTGCCCGTTGCCGACCCAGCCTGTACGACCACTCTTCTATCTACACGTCTGCTGGAACCTCACTACATCATCAGTAACCATCCAGCCCTTGTGCCATCCCGCACTCTTGGCCCTCTGTCTACTCTACCAGGGGTCCTTGAATCGGGTGCGCAAGAGCAGTTGTTCCCTGCACAAGACAGACTCCACCACCAGGTTTGTGACAGGTGCCTTGAGAATGAAAATAATTTTCAAGGGTGCCATGACTGGTAAAAGGTTGAGAAACACTGGTCTATGTAAACCTTCCATGGCTCATCATATAAGCATTCTATGGTCAAAATGTAAAATCATTATATTTATTTCTACATTGTATTGCAATTATATCTAGTCTTCCTGTTAATCTGAACAATCTTAAAGTTTACCATTTTACTT
>BLSH010517112.1:131086-154906 GCA_018402905.1 Glandirana rugosa | reverse complement strand
TAGGCCCTCTCTCGCAGTCCGAACGATAAGAATCTAGGCCCTGCTATACATTCTACTTTTACTTTAGACCTTTTCTTGTCGCGGGTTGCCCGAACGGATCCAGAATCAGAGAAACGACAAGCCTCTATAAGGTCCAAAAACACCAGCCACTTATATTCTTATATTCTTATCTTACTCTTCGGGGAAGGTCGTCTATTGCGGTGAGAAGATTTCGACTGAACTACCGGTCATCGAGGGACAGAGGGTGCAGCATTAAGGCGAGACCACGCCAATCGAAGGACCTTTTCTTCCGGTGACCTACAGGTGGACGCATCGGAAACTGCAGTAGGGGCTATTCTGTCCCAGCTCCAGGGTGTCAAGGCCCTGCTCCATCCAGTGGCCTTCTTTTCCAGGAAGCTAACCGCACCAGAGCGGAATTACGACGTGGGAGACAGGGAGCTACTGGCCATCAAGTCAGCTTTAGAAGAGTGGCGTTATCTGCTGGAAGGGGCTTCTCATTCTATTCTTATATTCTTATATTCACCGACCACAAAAACCTGGAATATCTCCGAACAGCAAAGAGACTAAGACCTAGGCAAGCCCGTTGGGCGCTGTTCTTTTCCAGATTTCATTTTCATCTTACATATCGTCCCGGATCTAAGAATAGCAAGCCTGACGCTCTCTCCCGGATGTTCACAGAGCCAGGCAATACGGCCCCACCAGATACTATACAGGAATTTCCTGCTGACAGACGAGGACTTTCTCTCCCAACTGCGTTGGGTCTTGGACGGTTCCGCTACCGACAGGGACACCCGATTGACCATAAAGGATGGGCTATGGTGGTTTGGGCAGAGAATGTTCATCCCGGAAAGTCTGCGTCTTAAGGTCTTGGGTCGTTGCCACGACCATAAACTGGCTGGACATTTTGATGCACAAAAGACCGCTGAGCTCATCTCACGGTCATTCTGGTGGCCCAACATTTTGGAGGACTGTAGGAAGTATGTTGGGGCCTGCCCTGTCTGTGCCAGAAACAAAACAGACAGAGCTAAAGCCTGGGGTCTGTTGAACCCCCTCCCCATACCTGAACGCCCATGGTCGCAACTAGCGATAGATTTTATTGTGGAACTCCCCCCGTCAGAAGGCTTTATCACCATATTTGTCATAGTGGATCGAATGACAAAGATGGCACATTTCATCCCTATGAAGGGGACCCCCTAAGCGGCCGAAACGGCCAGTACGTTCATAAAGGAAGTCATCCGACTTCATGGAGTACCCAGCAACATTGGGTCTGATCGGGGGGTCCAGTTCACGTCTAAATTCTGGAGAGCCCTGTGTGCCGGGCTAGAAATCGAACTCTTATTCTCTTCGGCCTACCACCCACAGACAAACGGACAGACGGAAAGGACGAATCAGACGCTGGAACAATACTTACGGTGCTTCTCGTCCTTCTCTCAGGGTGATTGGGTCGCTCTGCTGCCAGTGGCTGAATTTGCCTACAATAATACTATCCACTCGGCCACCCAGCAGTCCTCGTTTTGGGCCAATTATGGCTACCACCCCACATTCCTGCCCAATTTAAATCCGGAGTGTACCATCCCAGCAGCACAGGATGTCACCAACTTCCTCCACTCCAATTGTCGACTCCTTCAGGAGACATTAACCAAATCCCGGGAGGCTAGCAAAGAGGCCTATGACAAGAGGAGACGGGGGGAAATGGCGCTTCAACCCGTAACCATGTTTGGCTGTCAACAAGTAACCTGAAGCTTGCATGAAAAAATTGGGCCCGAGATTCCTGGGGCCTTTTCCTGTGAAAAGACACATTAACCGGATGGCATTCGAACTTCATCTCCCACCATCCCTGAAGATCCACCCGGTTTTTCACGTATCTCTACTAAAACCCATTGTCCTCGATTCCTTCTCGGGTCGAAAAGTAGGGCCACCGGGTTCCATCTTAGTCAACGGAGAGGAGGAGTTTGAAGTTTGAAGTAGAAGCAATTTTAAACTGTCGCCGGAGAGCTGGAGAAACCCAATATCTGATCAAATGGAAGGGGTTCGGCCCGTAGGAAAACTCTTGGGAACCTGAAAGGAACATTCATGCCCCTGGACTGATCCGAGCCTTCAGGAGAAATCGGCAGGGTGATTACACCCGGTAAAGCATCCGGAGACTGCCTTGGGGGGGGGCAATGTTAGGAAAAGAGACTATGTGCCAGCTAAACTGGCTGTTTTCGCGGTGGTGCGCACGCCTGTGCGCGTTCGCGCGCTCCCATGCGCGCCTGTGCGTGCGTGTGCGTCCGTGCGCCGGAAACGGCGCCAATTTAAGCCTGGAAGTTCATGCAGTGGGTGCTGCTCGTTCTACAGCGTCTGTGACCTGTGAGCCTCAGCTCCCTCCATCTGTTCCTGTGTTTTTTGCTTCCTGTTTGACCCGGCTTGCCCTGACCTGCTGTTTGCTACCTGCACCGACCCCGGCTATCCACGACCATCCAATTGTCTACTCCTCTGTACCTCTGCTGCCCGCCCATTGAACGAACCTTTGCTTGGACCTGACTACCCGCCTGCCTGATCCCTTTGTACCTTCCTGCCTGCCCGTTGCCGACCCAGCCTGTACGACCACTCTTCTATCTACACGTCTGCTGGAACCTCACTACATCATCAGTAACCATCCAGCCCTTGTGCCATCCCGCACTCTTGGCCCTCTGTCTACTCTACCAGGGGTCCTTGAATCGGGTGCGCAAGAGCAGTTGTTCCCTGCACAAGACAGACTCCACCACCAGGTTTGTGACAGGTGCCTTGAGAATGAAAATAATTTTCAAGGGTGCCATGACTGGTAAAAGGTTGAGAAACACTGGTCTATGTAAACCTTCCATGGCTCATCATATAAGCATTCTATGGTCAAAATGTAAAATCATTATATTTATTTCTACATTGTATTGCAATTATATCTAGTCTTCCTGTTAATCTGAACAATCTTAAAGTTTACCATTTTACTTTGCAAAAATAAATACTTATTGGTTAGACCTATTTCTTTCAACAGAAGATATTATGCTCAACTCATCTGCCTACAGTGCCGTTAACAAGCTCTCTGTATCCTTGCAGAATTATTGGCATTCCTTAGAAGCCTATATAAGAGGCTTTTTTATATTTCAAAGTTCAAAAAGAAATCTAGAGCTTGAGAATGCTTTGTAGCCAAAGTTGTCCGGCAGACTGAACTTCAATATATAGCGAACCCCACTGTAGAAAATCAGCAGAAGTGGATACAAAGTCAACAGTCCTATGTGGAAAGCGGAGCAGAAATGTTTTTCCTCCAGCAACCCTATTTCGTGGAAGGGGAAAGCGTGGGTCAGCTCTTGGCTACAATTATAAAAGCCCCAAAGCCTATGTGGTAGAATTTCAAGAATCTTCAACTAAATGGGCACGTACTACAATGGAGATCTCATCTGTGTTTTGTGATTTCCTGAACCACTTCCTAACCGGCGTATAGTAATAATACGCCGGCAAGGTGCACTCCCCATCTTGGGTGGACGTCATATGGTTTCCTCCCTTTTTCCCCGCTCTGCGGGCCCCCCATGTCACCAGTCCGAGTACCCGTCACCATGTCCAGAAGAAGAGTATACATTGCAGAAGAGGCACATCGGATACTGAGCCTGACCGATGAGAGCAGCGGGGAGCTCTCACCGCCCAGTCACAGTTCTGATTCCGGTTCTGGTTCGGAATACGTGCCCGTTGAAGTCAGTACATCATCATCCGAATTTGAGGAGGAAGCAGTACGTCTTAAAAGAAGACGGACTGAAGACCAGGCAGCTACCAGCAGCGCCACACACCCCAATGTCCAATCGGCATATGCCAACGGCGCTAGACCCCATGAGGAAATGTCCAGTACAAGCGCTGGCATTTCCCGCCAAAGAATTAGGGCCCAAACCCAGCTCTTGGAGGCCTTGGCAAACCCATTGTGGCTGCCTTCTAGCACAGTCCCCCCTTTAACAGGACAGCCAGGTGTGCAAGTCAACACCGAAGGGTTCTCAGAAATGGAGTTTTCTCTTTCGTTCATTGACAGACACAGCGATCCATTACGATAGAGTTATATCATCCCCTTCAGGAGTAGGACTAGGCAGAAAAAAGACTTGACTACTCCTATAGGCAGTCCCAGGGGAAATACACCCCCCTCTTTGCTATAGGGCTTCAGTTTTTTTTTCTGCTTAGTCAGGAGTAAGGACCTAGCTCCCTGCTGGGATTTATAGTCCTGGTGATTTTTTTTCTTTATTTTATTTTTTCCTGGATTTTTTTCCGGTGAGATCTACAATCAACTGCCAGGCTGGATGACGGACTGGTCACTATAGGGCCAGAGGGTTTCCCCAGTCTGGCCAGTGAGCGCGTGCAGACAGCAGATACGCACTAGGTCGGCTGCGACATAGACCCACTGGACGGGGGCTGGCCCTGCGAGTTTAATGTCTCGCGAGGTCGCATACGACAGAATCTAGGCCTGAGTCTCCTTGTTCCTCATGGCCGACAGCCCCCTCCACGGAGCGTTAACCACATGCTTTGTGGATCAGTGAGTAGAGAGCCCCCACCTCCCCTTCCTGGGTGGGGTGTGGGACGCGGCTATTCCCTGGGGTGGTCGGTCCCTCCGGGGGTTCTCCTCCATTTCCCCCCTTCCCAGGTGAGGCCCTGGCTCCTGGCCTAGGTGCTTCGAGGGGCTCATTGTACCCTCTCTACATCCACGGGGTCCTTTCTGGGAGGGGGTACCTCTTTGGCCCACCTGCTGTTGGTGGGGCCTGGGAGACAGGTGACCGGATAGCCGCATTCGTGGCCGCTCTAGGCGGCCGTCCCAAAAATTTAGGCTGTGGCCTTCCCGTCTTTTAGGTCACGATTTGCGACCTACCGGCTGGAGACGGGGATGCCCCAGAGAGGGCAGCGGGGGCCATCCTGATCCATGTGCGGGCGTTCGCCTTCATTTCCACTGCGCGGTATGTCTGCAGACGGGCAGCTGAAAAAATTTAGGTCGCGGCTTTGCGGCCTTCCCGTCCGGCTTGCATTTTACCGACCGGAGCTTGGGGGGATGCTCCAGAATGGGTGGGGGGGGGTGCTGCTGTCCGTTTCGGGCTTCCACCCCTCATATTCACGGCACGGTCCGCCCATGGGCGAGCACTCGTGGCTGGCGGCCAAAAAATTTAGGCTGAGGCTTTTGCGACCTAGTAGTGGGCTGCGACCCACTGGACGCAAATTTGCTACCTACTGGGGCCTCCGACCCTGTGGGGGCCTCAGCGGGGTCCCCTAGGAGGGGCCTCAGTATTGCCCCCTGTGCGGGGCCTTGCTATTGCCCCCGGTGAGAGGCACTGTTGGCCCTTGGTGTGGGGGCCTCGGCGGGGTCCCAGTGTGAGGCTCTCGACCCCTGTTGGGGTGGTCCGTGTGGGGCCCGGGTGTGGTGGTTTCCCCCAGTGGGGGCCTCAGCTGGGTTCCCTAGGAGGGGCTTCGATGGTGCCCATTGTGCGGGGCCTTGGTATTGCCCACTGGGTGGGGCCATGGTATTGCCCCTGTGAGGGGTCTTGGTATTGCCCCTGTGAGGGGTATTGGTGGCCCCCTGTGAGGGGCCTCAGTGATGTCCCGATGGGGAGCCTTAGTGGCGTCCCAGAGCGGGCCTTGGCCTACGTCCACTGTGGGGGGCGTCCCTGTGTGGAGCCCCTGTGTGGTGGTGCCCCTGTGTGGGGCCTCAGTGGTGCTTCCTATGTGGGGGCCATCGTGATACCCTGTGAAGCTAGGGCCTACTTTGGGGGCCCTTGGTAGGCGTCCCCTTGGCGGAGCCTCTGTGGCACCCTGGTGCAGGACCTTGGGTGGCGGGGCTCTCATTTGGCGGTCCCACCTGAGTGTCTCTTGTTCTGTTTCTGCTTGGGCGCTTAGGTGTATAGCCTAGTACATAGCGCCCCCGCCACTCCCCTGCTTCATCTTTTCAAATGCTGCTATGTCTGGCTCTGCCGCTTCGGATGTGGCCCACCTTGCATTTGGGGGCCACATTTCGGGTTCGGTCTGGTGGTGAGGGTGATCCCTGCTCCACTGCAGTGGCACATGAGAAGGCGATGGTTGTCGCACTCATAAGGAGGGCCGGCCATTTTGCTTGACATCCATATGCCATCTTGCACAGCACATCATGTTGCCTCCTTAGAGGTGGACTGTTTCCACAGGTAGTGGATTCTCTTATCTCTAGGTTGCACAGGGCAACATGGTTCCAGTAAAGGAATCTTCGGCTGTTGTACCCGGCAGACGGGTCTAGCGGAGTCCCTTTGATTTTGTTGAGATGGCAGACCTGCTTGTCTAGGGACTGCGGTTGGTCTGCTGTGTTTTTTTTTTTACCGCTGGTTAATGAGACTTGTATGTAGCCTCGTGTCAGTCTTTTCAGGACACGCAGTTTGCTCATCCTTAGAGTCTACAGACAAGTGTTCATATTTTTTAACCCTCTTTGGTGTTGCGGCCTTGTTCGGGAAGAAACCGCCCTTTTCAAATTTGTTTGTCTGTGACCGGACCATTGGCAGTGCCCTTCGGGGGGCTGTTCCAGGCCTGTTGTCTCGGGGGTGACTGTTTCGGTGTCGGGCCAGTTTTCAGGGGTTTTATCCAACCTGTTTGTGGTCTAAGTAAGATGACGGATGTGATACTTCCAATACTGGACCTCGAGGCCCTGACCTGCTTGTGCGGGTATAGAAGTTCAGGAAGGTGGTCCATCCGCACGGTGGTAGCGTCCCCTCATCACTGGGGTTTTTTATGGCTTCGCCATCATGTCTACTACCATACATTTTCCACTATGACTGATAACAGCACTCCCTCTTTTACTGACGGGTGGAGGGCAGGATCAGTTCAGGGTGTTTCCCTTTGGTCTCGACACCACTCCTCTGGGTTTTTCCCAAGGTGTTAGCCTCAGATCGGACGTGGTTACGTCAACGGGGGATGCGGGACTGGGCTGCCTAGACGACCTTCTTCTGCGAGCATGGTCTGCCACTACCCCGTAGAGTGATGTAGCCTCTATGCAGTCCTTGACAGATCAGTTAGCTTCTATTTTACTGATGTAGGCTTTGGCTCCTTCCAGTACATTGAAATATCTGGACATCACCCCGGCTCCAGCGCTGGCGGGAGTGTTTTTTTGCTCTGAACTGTCTCCAGAAGTAATATGCTAATTTTTCATCTACGGGTCCGGCTGGTGGGCCTTCCTGTGGGCCTGCAGGCGGGTTTTGGGCATGATGGTAGCTACCTTCTGGGCAGTTCCACTTACAAGCTCCGTTCTGGGAGATCCTGGTGTAATGGAACGAATATGTATAATATACTGATACTGCGCTAAAGGTTTGCATCAATAAATGACAAAAAAAGAAGGGAGGTAAGCAGCAGCCCTATCCCACAACTAGGAGAAAAGGCACACTATTTTAAAACACGAGCTGCGCTAAACCATATACTGTACACTGTAATGGAGATACATTAATACCCCTATACACAGTTATATAAAATACACTTGCGCTCCACTTAGATAAAATATCAATAAATGCAAATGTTATATATACATGAAGGAATTGATAGGGAAGTAACGAGATGTAATGTCTATAAAGATTTTAAATAAATGTTCTCCTAATAATAAAAAAGGTGTATACACCAAAGTTGAATATCTCTAGTGAAGAAGATAAAAATGTCCTTATGAGTATAACGCCTGTTCTCTGTCCCAAGCTTTCAGTATGCAGGTCCACTCGTCAATAGGTACCCAAGGAATATATAAAAACTCCAATAGTGTAATCCTGTTTACTTATGTGTATTTATTTAGTTTAAAAATTATGCACTTACATTGCCTTAACCACTTCCGGACCAACGCTGTCAGGTGACGGCGGTCACTTTGAAGTGGAATACCGTTGTTATGATAGCAGATAGCTACCATAACCCCGGTATCTTCTTTTAGTGCAGGCGATTCTGCACAAGATAAAAGTGGTCTCAGTGGCAGATACGCCCACGAGATCACTTTTATCAGCAGCAGGAGGGATGCCCCCCGCCGGTTTCTGGTCATCTCCGCCACTTACCAGACCCGCCGGCAGTGGCGGAGATGATCGCGTCTGTCCCCCCCCCCCAGTGTCCGTGAGCCGAGTGAGCGACTGAAGCCATTCACCCGGCTCCAAAACATGGCAGTGCGGAAGTGACGTCACAAGTCACTTCCGCCCAATGGTCTTAAAGGGCCCTTTTTTTTTTGCACTGCCTTTTTTTATTTTTTTTTTTTTCGCATTTTAGTGTAAATCTCAGAACTGAGGTCTTTTTGACCCCAAATCTCATATTTAGGAGTTCCTGGCATGCTTTTTTCTATTTCAAGGAATGCTTACATTTCTTGTAATAGGACTAAAAGTGATCTTTTTTTTAAAAAAAAGAACAGTATAAAAATTAAAAAGTAAAATAAATAATTTATAAAAAAAATTTTAAGCGCCCCGTCCTTGCGAGCTCGCGCGCAGAAGCGAACGCATACGTAAGTCCTGCCCACATATGAAAACGGTGTTCAAACCACACATGTGGGGTATCGCTGCGATTGTTAGAGCGAGGGCAATAATTTTAGCATTAGACCTCCTCTGTAACTCAAAAATGCTAACCTGTCGATTTTTTTAAACGTCGCCAATGGAGATTTTTATGTTGCAAAGTTTGTTGCCATTCCGCGAGCAGACGCAATTTTGAAGCATGACATGTTGGGTATCATTTTAATTGGCGTAACATTATCTTACACAATGTGGAAAAAAATTGGCCTAACTTCACTGTTGTCTTATTTTTTAACTCATAAAACTGATTTTTTTAAAAAATAAAAAAATCGCGCTTGTAGGACCGCTGCACAAATACGGTTTGACATAAAGTTTTGCAACGGCCACCATTTTATTCTCTAGGGTGTTAGAAAAAAAATATATAATGTTTGGGGGCTCGAAGTAATTTTATAGCAAAAAAAAAATATGGTTTTAACTCGTGAACACCGAACCCAAAAAACAGGCTCAGCCTTGAAGTGGTTAAGCAGTACTATATGCAAGCCGGCCGGCACACGGATCCGATAGTAAGGCAATGACGTCCTCCCTTAAAAGAAAAGCCTAAGAATTAAAACGATCCCTCTGGTCCAACCATACCCTTTACTACTTCATACTCGTGCCAAGCAAGAAAGGTTAAACAAATTGTCTCGTGACATCCTGAAGATTGACAGAGTATTGGGCAAGGCCCTTCCAGATACACCATCAGTGGTATTCAAGGTGGCTCCTTCTTTGAGACATTCTTTAGCCCCTAACATACTAGATCTTCCATTACCCAGAGCGAGTTTCTTTCATAGTTTGACAGACTTTTATAAATGCAATAGATGTAGAGTATGCTCATATAATTGCCATGATGGGAGGAAGATAGATCATTTTACCTCTGTGGCTACTTTCCAAGTGTTCAAAATTAAACCTTTCATTACCTGTGCGACCAAGGGGGTAGTGTATCTGTGACAATGCCCCTGTGGCCTCCAATACATAGGAAGAACGAAATGTCCCCTACAGGTAAGATTAAACGAACACATCACTAACATCCTAACTGGGTTCAAAAATCATTCTGTCTCCAAACCTTACCGTGAGGTCCATCACCGAGATCCCTCTAATACTCTATCTGTAGGGATAGACAAATTTGAGCCCCATTGGACAGGGAGTTCCCTGGTCCGTGGGATATCCAAATTAGAAATGTCCTGGATTTATATGGTTAAGTGCTATGTCCCTTTTGGTTTGAATATCGACGTAGACATTAATGCGTTTATTGACAACTCATGATGTATAGACCAATGATCTGACCGGTAGTGTATTTGTGTCGGTGGCAGTGAAGGCGGTGGCTAAGCACCATCCTTTAAGAATACAAACACCATCTCCTTTGGGTTAGTTTAAACATGTGCCCGATGATATTTAGGGTCCAGGGAGGTATGTTCTCTCCAGTGTGTGTTCTTTGATTTCAATTCACCTTGTAAATACATATACATTAGGAAGGAGGAGACCAATTGTATGAGGCCTATATTTGGATAATTTTCCTTGGCCTATTTTAAATTTTGGTCATTGGGCCTATCATTTTAAACTCTCCCACATACCCCAATTTTCTTACACAGATAATCTCATCACAAAATAATATATATTTTTATATCTATTTATATATATATATATATATGTGTGTATATATATATACTATTAACCTTTTTTTTTCAATTTTTTTTTTTTCTAATAAAATTCTGTCCGCTCATTTGACAATTTTTTACAACTATATAAATTGTATTAAATTGTATCAATCATTTTGTCAAAAAATAAACAAAAGTTCGTCCATTTGCCGTCCGACCATGAGAGATATATTTTTGATGCAATGAACATCCTAGAGACGATTCAAATTATTTGGGTCCTCCTGAAGGGGTGTTTATGTTTATTTTTTTAGAGACATAAGGGGTGTTTTTTGCTTCATATAAATCAGACAGTTTCACCCTTTATCCATACTCCTAGCGGTCGCAGGTTACATATGAGTTGTTTCTTTCCCATGTTTTTACTGTCTGATCCCCCCGTTTTTATATGCATGCTTGCTAATGTTCTTGTTCTCGAAATGTATTAATTGGATGCACCCAGCAGATGTTATCAACTCCCAGTGAGGGCACTTGCCCATAGTTTAAATGGAGGACGACCGTCTTCCTGCCACAGGAATTGATGTTTTTGCATATAAGGCGGGACGTTAGCAGCGCGTCCTATCCCCTTCGACAAAGTCTATTCAGACAAGGGAGGACGCACTGACGTCATTGCCTTACAATCGGATCTGTGTGTGCCAGCCGGCTTGCATATTGCACTGCTTTATTATCGTTAATGCAATGTAAATGCATACTTTTTAATCTAAATAAATACACATAAGTAAACAGGATTACAGTATTGGAGTTTTTATATATTCCTTGGGTACCTATTGACGAGTGGACCTCCATACTGAAAGTTTGGACAGAGAACAGCGGTGTGAGAAATCTCTTTATCTCCTAGGGGGACCCTGGTAGGGTGAACAGCCTAATGCGGTTTAACAAATTGCATCTGGTAAGCCATGTATGCTGTTTGGTGAAGGATTCACAGTTGAGTGCAGTACTGTCATCACGTTTGATGTCCTGCTTCCTCTTACCATTCTGTGCCTGCTGTGGCGTTATACTCATAAGGACATTTTTATCTTCTTCACTAGAGATATTCAACTTTGGTGTATACACCTTTTTTACACGATTATTATGAGAACATTTATTTACAATCTTTATAGACATTGCATCTCGTGACTTCCCTATCAATTCCTTCATGTATATATAACATTTGCATTTATTGATATTTTATCTAAGTGGAGCGCAAGTGTATTTTATATAACTGTGTATAGGGGTATTAATGTATCTCCATTACAGCGTATATGGTTTAGCGCAGCTCATGTTTTAAAGTAATGGGACGAGTGCCCGAGCTCTCTGAACGATCAGATTTAGTTGAGTCGGAAAAGCCAGGGGCTCCCTGGTCTGGTAGCTCTCCCGGTCTTCGACAGGGCATATTCTTTTTCCCTTTATAGGTGATGGTGGTTCCCACAAATGCCAATATGCCTGCTTGGGGAGGTATCCTGGGACTGTGTTCTGCTTGGGATCGTTGGATGCTGGACTACCGATCGATATCCTGGAAGTTCGCAGGACCATTTTACGCCTGCATCATGAACGGATAGACACCGGGAGGTCCAGGTGCTGTAACGGTTGGTTGTTACTACGGTGGTGGCCTATGTCACGTGCCAGGGAGAAACAAATTGTGTGGGCAGCCCTGGTAGTAGCTAGGATCCTCAGGTGGGTAGACCGTTACTTTCACCAGACAAGGGTTCATTGGATATGTATCTGGTGGGGTGATCCTGAGTTAGATCTGTTTGCATCCTGGCTGAACAGGCCGGTACCAGAGCTTATGGCAAGGTTGGGTGCCTCTGGTGGGCACCTCAACCATTCTGGTTGCCCCTGTGGGCCGGTGTCGTTTGGACTACACCTTCCCGCTCACCTGAGGTTGCTGCGCCTTTCGTGCAGGTTCAGGGCCGAAGGGATTCTGGTAATTCCTTTGGGCCCAGATTGGCCTGGTTGGTCGTGGTACATGGACCTGGTGCGCCTGGTCACCGGCGTTCCTCGACGACAGTCCTTCTGGGAGGATCTACTGACCCTTGGGCCGATCTTTCATCCTGCTCTGCAGTCGCTGGTTTTGTTGGCCTGGCTGTATTGAACCAGATGCCGATGTTTGATTTTGCTGAAGGCCAGGGAGCCTATCTCTAGGTGGATCCACTGCCGGTCGTGTTAGGCGTATATGTCCCAGTGTGATTCGTTGGGCATTCACCCTCGTTCCTTTGCGGTGGTTCTGATTCCGACCTCCCGTCCTGGGGGGTGAACAGAAATGGGCCTCGAGTACCTTCAAGGGCCAGCTGTCAATCTTGGCAGTCTTCTGCAGCATCCCTTGGTCTCGCATTACATTGGGGGCGTGTCTTTCGGTTGGGGTTCAAAGTCTGTTTCCACTGGTGCAGTCTCTTCTACCACTGTGGGCTCTGACCTTGATGCCTTTGCTTCTACAGCGGCCTCTTTTTAAAGATATTGGGTGGTTCCCCTGCTTGTTGGTTAAGGAGGTGGCCTTTTTTGGGGGCTACCACCTCTGCTGGCAGGGTGTTGGAACTGGTGGCGTTCTCTTGTCGTACACCTTCCGGTGTCCCACGAGGATGAGGTTGTTTTTTCGCCCTTGCTCATGACCTTTTCCTCTAATTCCCTTTTGAATTAGGACATGGTGTTGCCTTCCATGTGACCTGGTCAACATCTCCTATGATGTTTGTTTTACATGCCATGGATGTGGTTCTGGTATTTTTCGTGTGTATTTGGCAGCCATTGAGTCTTTTCAAGTTCAGATTCGCTGTTTGTGCTCTTGGACAGGCCAAGACAGGGTGTCTGGTTCCTCTGCAACTATTTCGGAATCGATCAGGCACATGTGACCGCGGGAAGGAAACTACCAAGGAGGACTACAAGGTCCAGGTGGACCCGCTGCACAGTGGTGTAGGACTGTGGATGCGCTGTACCCCCCCAGAGGGGTGAATTGGTTTGATAAGCATACATTAATTTATCTATTTAAAACACTCAAGCATTAGGAGCACCTATTGAATTGCAAGGATTGCCTGAAACCACGAACGGAAGCTATCAAGGAAGAGCACAAGTCACTTTTTCACCATATACATCTAAAGAACTTGGGACTCGTTCACATTGAGTTATTATATGTTGAAATTTGTATACAAGTTGTACACAATATTTACTCACCACATTATATTTATTTATTTATACACAAGCACTTTTCCCTATTTTACCCATGAGGAACAGCGCCATACCTACTCCTGCTTTCCATTTTTAATTTCTTTCTTTCCCATTGGGAAGAAAAAGTAGGGACTGCAGTTCCACCCACCATACTAATTACATTTGACCATCAGCGCGGCACCAACCCAAAACCCTTTGATATTCAGCACGGAGGGTCTTAGAGATTGTGTGTGACAAGCCCCGGGGGTTGGTGTCTCTCACCAGGGTTCCTGGAGCTTGGATGCCGCCGGATTGTGCAGGGTATTCCCGCAGCTTCTCAGAAACGCGTCCACCGTTGATCGTGTCAGGCCACGCCCCCCCCCCCCAGACTCCAATATGTTGATGTAAATATGTTGAGTCTACCGATGGATTGACTGAAAGTTAGCAGAGGGACAGATACCGGTTATGCGATAGAAATACACATAAGCCATTAAGAATTATTATTAAACTGAGTATAATGACTTCTCCTGTAATGTTGCAAAGTAATTATGAAAAAGGTAATCATTGATCCATTGCTTAGATGCTATGTCTTAAAGAGGAAGTAAACCCAGATAGGGTTTACTTCCTCCACATTTTCCTGCAAAGTAGACGCATAATGGGCTACTATGCATCGCATAGTAGCCCATTATGTGCCACTTAACTACAAATAAAGCCTGCAATGTCCAGCGCTGTCCCCTTTGCTGGCAGCGCCCATCTTCAGCCCCTCTTCCTTCTGGCTGGCCGGAGTCACGTGACGTCACTCCCGCACATGTGCGCGGGAACCGCCAGTCAGGGCACGATCACAGTGAAGAAACGGCACGGAGGCCGTGTCTTCACTGCGCATGTGTCGAAATGACGTCGGCACATCTAGTACACTGCATATCTCCTGAACCGTGCAGGTTTGGGAGATATGCAGGGCACCTGCATATAAACCTTATATGCTTACCTGTAGGTTAAAGTGGTTGGCCCCAATCCTCTTATTCTGGGGTACCTCAGCTGCGCTCCTGGCTCCTCCCCACATTGAGTGCCCCCCACGGAGAAGCGATTTCCCTGGGGGCACTCGTGCGGGCATGCTCCCATGTCCTGCTGCTGCTTCCATTGACACAGACAGCAGGGCTCGGCCCTGCCCCGGGCTCTCGTGTCATTGGATTTATTGACAGCGGGAGCCAATGGATCCTGCTGCTATCAATCTATCCAGTGAAGACCCAAGACACTGGCTGGAGCTGGTGTACTTGTCCCCGTCGCTGGAACGTTCGGGCTCAGGTAAGTAAAAGTGGGGCTCTGGGGGGCAGTTGCACAACAAAAGGTTTTTCACCTTCATGCATGAATGCAAAAAACCATAAAGGTTTACAACCTTTTTAACCACTTCAGCCCCGGAAGGATTTCCCACATTAGGACCAGAGCACTTTTTGCAATTTGGCACTGCGTCGCTTTAATTGACAATTGCGCGGCCATGCAACGTTGTACCCAAGCGAAATTTGCGTCCTTTTTTTCCCACAAATAGAGCTTTCTTTTGGTGGTATTTGATCACCTCTGCGTCATTTCTGATCACAGCTATAAACAGAAAAAAAACAACAATTTTGCAAAAAAGACCAATATTTCTTACTTTTTGCTAAAATAAATATCCAAAAAAATTCTAAAAAAAACAAATTTATTCCTCGGTTTTTGGTTTATATGCTTACTCATAATTTTGCTAAAAACAATCACAATCTGCTTTTGATTGGTTTGCGCAAACGTTGCCGCATTTACAAACCATGAGAATTCATGTCTGCCGTTTTTTTACAATTTTTTTTTTTTATTAGTAATGGCAGCGATCTGTGATTTTATCGGGACTGTGATATTGTGGCAGTCATGTCAGACATTTTTGACACTTTTTTTGTCACCAAAGAAATTTAAATATCCACGGATTACTGTATAAATGTCATTGACAGGCAAGGTGTTAACCTGCAGTGGGCAGTGAAGGGGTTAACTGTGTTCCCTCTGTGTGTTCTAACTGTATGGGGGCTGTGCTGCCAGGGGCACCAGAGATCTAACTGATCCCGAGTACAGGGATCAGTAGATCTGACATGCCGCCTGTCAGAACCCGTTCTTGCTCTGTCACAGGCCATCGCAGTTCGCCGGCAGACATCGACCTGAGGCCCCGCTCAGGGAGCGTGCGTTGGGCACGAGCGCGCTCCGTCCCCTAGCCGTCTTGCCCGTGAGTGACGACTATAAACGGCGATTTGCGGGACAGAGCCTCACTGTCGCCGCTTATAGTCGATACGCGGCCGGGAAGTGGTTAAGTAACAATGAATGTATAATCTGGAAGTTGCTTAGTCTATTAGGATTATTTTTTGTTTTTGTGTTTTGCTATGAATTGTTAGTATAATTGTAATTTTAGTTGTTTAGTGGGCATGTATTGTATGTACTAGTCTTGTTGTAAGTTGAAAAAAAAAATGTTCTCAATAAAAAAAACTGATTTAACAAAAAAAAAAAAAAGAAAACCCCTATGCATTTATGCCCATGGAGTCCATGCCCTATGAGTAGGCACTGCTGTGTCACAGAATTCACAGAGCCTCTCATATGAACTACTGGGGTGATGAGAGGAGGATAAAAAAAAGGGAAAAAGGTGGTGTGGCGCTGCTATGTGATGTAAGGATGAGTGTGTCAGTGACTGCTGCCCCCACCAACCCCGAGAAATCAGGGTATGTAAATACAAAGGAAAAAAGGAATCAAAGTGGTTATGGCGCTGTCACACAAATATAAACCATGAAGTGTATGTTGTCATCTATTATATAAATTCCGCATATACAAACTGTAAACCAATAGTGACTCATGCAGTGATGTGACAATATGTACTGATAGGTGAGTGGCATAAATACAGAGTAACAGTAAATCTTAGCAACCAATAAATGCACAATGTGTAAGTAGAAAGTCCAAGTGGAGGAAAGAGACTGTTCGTCTGTGAAGGGGAGGAGGTAGAGCCAGTAGGTAATGGTGAATACATGCTCCCCTCCAACAATCCCCACTCATCAACTCTTCTGTTAGAAATATCCAGTAGCATTAATCCCGGCGTTTCCAAGGGCGTATACAGCTCAATCCAAGTTGCTCAGAAGAAAGACTCCATAGTGTAGAATGACAGATGAATGGCGTGGAGTAGTGAACACTTACTATTGTACGAACGAGAAGTCAGACGCTCGGACCCGCAAGTTCCGTTCGTTCCACCAGGTAAACCGGAAGTGCGTGGGATGCTCTCTGGTTCCAACTTACGCGTTTCGTCATAGAGAATAGGCTTGAGAAACATCAGGCGGTCTCCCCCTTCCAAGTCCCGCAGCTGGGGCTGTGCAGGTGACCCGGCCTTCTCCTGCCCTCCGCCGCTCCGGTTCACTTTCTCTTCTACACGTTCCAATATTTGTTTACAGTTTGTATATGTGGAATTTATATAATAGATGACAACATACACTTTATGGTTTATATTTATGTGACAGCGCCATACTCACTTTGATTCCTTTTTTCCTTTGATGAGAGGAGGAGTTTCAGGAGGCAGTGCAAAAATCACTGATTACAGTCAGTAAAGTACCATGGGATGTGTAGTCCTTAGAAATTGAAAATAAACATCAGAGAAGCTACAAATCATCCAATCCAACTCCAATGTAAGTACAAGCTGTGACCATAGATTTTCTTTAACCACTTCAGCCCTGGAAGGATTTACCCCCATCCTGACCAGAGCACTTTTTGCGTTTCGGCACCGTGACGCTTTAACTGACAATTGTGCGGTTGGGCGACGTCGTACTCAAACAAATTTAATGTCCTTTTTTTTCCCCCTAAGAGAGCTTTCTTTTGGCGGTATTTGATCACCTCTGCGTTTTTTTTTTTTTGCGCTATAAAAAAAAACGTCAATTTTGAAAAAATATATATATTTATTACTTTTTGCTATGATACATATCCAAAAAAAATCAAAAAAACGAATTTATTCATCAGTATAGGCCAAAATGTATAGTACATATTTTTGGTAAATAAAATTGCAAAAAGCTTTTGGATTGCGCAAAAGTTGCTGCGTTTACAAACTATGAGAATTGATTTATGGTGTTTTAATTATTTCTTTTTTACTGGTAATGGTGGCAATCTGATTTTTATCGGGACTGCGATATTGCGATGAACATATCGGACACTTTTGACACTTTTTTAGGACCAATGACATTTATACAGCGATCAGAGCTAAAAATAGCCACTGATTACTGTATAAATGTCACTGGCAGGGAAGGGGTTAACCTGTAGGGGGCAATCAAAGGTTTAAGTGTGTTCCCTCACTGTGTTCTAACTGTGTGGGGGCTGGGTTGGCAGGGGCATGACAGATCTAACTGATCCAGATTACAGGGATCAGTAGATCACTGTCATGCTGCCTGACAGAATGGGAAACCGCTGTGTTTAATCGACCCGCCCCAAGACACCCCAAGCTATTTGCTGAGAGGCACGTTGAGTCCATTGAATATTTAATATTTTGCCACAAATTTCTGGGAAATGACAATTTTTTTTTTTTTTTTCACAAAGTTGTCACTAAATTATATGTTGCTCGAACATGCCATGAGTGAAATTACATCCCAAAATGCATTCTGCTGCTTCTTCTGAATACGGAGATACCACGTGTGAGATTTTTTGGCAGTCTAGTTGCGTACAGGACCCCGAAAACTAATCACCGCCTTCATGCTTTCTAAGGGCATAAAAGGGTGATTTTACGCCTTACTCCCTATCACAGTTTCGGAGGCCATGGAATGCCCAAATAGCAGATAACCCCCCAAAATGACCCAATTTTGGAAAGTAGACACTCCAAGCTATGTGCTGAGAGGCACATTGAGTATTTTTCAGTTCTCACTTTTTGTCACAAAGTTTTGAAATTTGAAATAAGAAAAAAAAATACATTTTCCATTTATTTCTTCATTTTCCAAAACAAATGAGAGCTGCAAAATACGCACCATGCCTCTTAGCAAATACCTTGGTGTGTCTGCTTTCCGAAAAGGGTTCGTTTGGGGGGCTTTTGTGCTACCTTGACATTTCAGGACCTCCAAAACCGTGATAGGTACTGAGGAGTAAAATCACCATTTTATGCCCTTAGAAAGCCTGAAGACGATGATTGTTTTTTGGGGTTCTGTACGCGGATAGGCTCCCAAAAAGTCTCACATATGTGGTATCCCCGTACTCAGGAGAAGCAGCAGAATGTATTTTGGGGTGTAATTTCACATATACCCATGGCATGTTTGAGCAATATATGATTTAGTGACAACTTTGTGAAAAAAAAAGTAATTTCCCCGAAACTTGTGGCAAAATATAAAATATTCCATGGACTCCACATGCCTCTCAGCAAATAGCTTGGGGTGTCTACTTTACAAAATGGGGTAATTTGGGTTATTTTTTTTTTTTTTTGCTATCTGGGCATTTCATGGCCTCCGCAACTGTGATAGGTAGTGTGGGATGAAGGCATACATTTTCGCCCTTAGAAATGCTGAAGGCGGGGATTGGTTTTCGGGGTCCTGTACGTGGATAGATTCACAAAACGTCTCACACATGGGGTATCCCAGTATTCAGGAGAAGCAGCAGAATTTATTTTGGGGTGTAACTCTACATATACCCATGGCATGTGTGAGCAACATATAATTTCAGTGACAACTTTGTGTATTTTTTTTTTGTAATTTTTCAATCACTTGCAACAAAAAAATAAAATATTTCATGGACTCCAAATGCTTGTCCGCAAAAAACAATAACAAAACATTACAGGTATGCATAAAAACAATACAGAGAGCAATTGAAAGAGAATAGAGAGTAAATAGAGATAGAAAACAAGAAACTGTTTTTGGCTTTTATTTATTTATTTTTTTGTTTTTTAGAACTTTTTTTTTTTTTTGGTACGCTTTTTTTTTTTTAACAGTGGTTCCAGGTTGGGGGTCTCTCGAAATGCGGTGACATCTTGGAGACCCCGTGAACATGTTCCCTATTCCTGTTAAGTGCTGTTCCCTACGCTAATACTCAACTAGTGTATGGAAGCGCTCAAAACAGTCACCGATGTAGAGACCAGGCCGGTCAAAAAAGGATTGGCAATAATAACGGGTGTCACGCCTGTATCCGCATCGTTGGCAGACACAACATCTTTTTTGGGGGACTCGGTTGGTAGGGGTACCAGGGATGGCATGTGGAAAATGCTGTCCATGCAGCCGGCTCACTCATTTGGATTGGGAACATGGGATGCAGAGCCAGCTGGATACAGAAGGGCTCTGACGATCTCTTCCTGGAATTGAAGGAGAAATCCAGTCCGTCCTGAAGCTTTATTTAGTACATAAGCGTTAAGCATAGCCAATTGGAATAAGTAAACAGACACTTTTTTGTACCAGAAATGGACAGACATTACCCCTTGGACTTTTGAGGCATGAGTTCTCTCAGTAATGGGAGTAAATGCGTATAAAAATAGCAATTTTTATTTAGTATATATTAAAATAGAAATACAAGAAGGGTATATCATAATGGCAAGGTTATTTAAAAACAGAAGCTGTACATTACTAATTCTATAGAGCATCAGTTACAAAGTATGCACTGGCACGATTCATGCTGGAAACCTGACATGTTTCGGAAATCCTTCCTTTTTCTGGGGTATATGTCGAACACTTGGTAGCGTCTATACAAATATACAATATAGTGATCAACATGTACATATAAGCGTAGAGTTATTACATAAATAGAAATATTTGTAAAATTTAATACATAACCAAATGAAAAGGCATTAGCATAAATATAAATGTTTACATCATATCATGAATATGTCAAACATCTTTACATGTCATTGATTGTAATGGAAAAGGTACAGCAAGGAAACCATACTCACATGCAGCAACTGTATTAATACTGGGGCGTTTGTGGCCAGGGACCCACGGCCCAAACCCACCACACAGATGGGCAACCAGATAGAGACCCGGTCAGATAGGCCCAATGTGAAACGGGGGGGGGGGGGCAGATGACTGGGAGGCGAGATCTCCCCAGCCATGCAACACTGAATCCTCACAGGGGTCACATGAAGGTCCGTTATGGATGGAAAGGTGAAAGGGCAGTTTGTCAGTATAGTTGTAGAAGTGTTACTTACATAAAAGATGTATGCTTCGCTGTTCAATCTCTATGTAGAGTCCGTAAGCAGGCTCACCATTCCTTCAGCAGTCCGTGACCAGACATCCCTGGTCAAATTGGATGCCGGGTGATGGATATATAGTGAAGCCTGGTAAAGAGATGCATGCCTCTGGTGCAATATTGCCCAATGAGTGTTCATGCACTCTGGACCTTAACAGGTGACGGCAATCTCGTATATGAGCGGCGGTGTGGGAGAGAAACCGCCGCCATGACTGGAAGAAGCCGTCCTCAAATCGATCCCCCAGCCCCAGGACATGCGGCGCATGTGCTGTGCGATGACGTCAGTCGCTGAGGGGCCGCCGGCATGCACAATGGAAGCTGCCTGGCGAGGAGCGGACGACAGGAAGTGCGGCGCAACTGGGACATGCCGTCCTGTCGCCTCCCCAACCCAGAGATCACTCAGGGACTTCCGGAGTTGCCCAAAGGTATATGTAAACACTGAAGGGCTTGTGCGTGCCAGGGAGGAAAATGGTGTATGGCGCCCCCCTGTGGACAAACAAGAGAAAGGTGCATGGTGTGAAGGACCAGAGAAGCCCGGCCGCTAACGCCACAGTACCCACAGGTGGCTAAACAAACAGCCCACAAATGCATGTCAGCAGAGCAGCATCGTTGCACAGACACAATTCCAATAGAGACAAAACAAAAAAATGTGAATTGTATAGAGAAATTAATATCCAACCACAGAGGATTGAATAAGGCAACACAATCCAATTTGGGATAACACAGAATGTGGATGGAATTTTGATGGTTACAAAGAAATTCATAGAGGAAAACAGGCAAGATGTTGTTGTATTGTAAAAAAAAATTCTATATAAAAGTACTACAGCACTGTTAGATTGAATAATGGAAGGAGTTTTTCTGCGTGTTAGGCAGACCTCCCGAAAATGGCATGCTTACACGTCTTTTTCAAACCCACCCGAAGAGTAACCTTGGAGGAATGGTTTGAAATTGAAAGGCTTGGTTATGGCCTGGAGGTGCTGTGGCATCCAGGTTAGATATCCATCTCCGTTCCCACTGGAGGAGTATCTTGTTTGTATCACCTCCGCACGGGCTGGGATGTATACGGTCCAAAACCAACACCTGTACTTTGGGGACTCTTCCTGCATGTACTTGTGTGACATGCCTCCCCCATGGGAGATCCGGGTCCTTGTTCCTCATGGCCAGTAGGTGTCGGTATAGGCGTTGCCACAGCTGCTGAATGGTTTTCCCGATGTAAAAACACCTGCAGCTGCACTGTATGAAGTATACAATGCCTGTAGTTTGAAGTTTGCAAAATGTTTGGGAGTAAATTTATAACCATTGGCAAAGCAAATGTTCCTACGAGTGTCCATATACATTGCAGGGGTCGGTGCGTGATGAACCTTTGTAATCACTCTGCACCAATTGGTCATTCAGAGACAGAGCCCTTCTGTAGGTGACCATAGGGGCCGGTGGAACATATGGACCCACATGGGGGTCTGTTGTCAATACATGCCAATATTGTTAAAGAATCTTTTTGACTTTTCTTTTACTAATCCTACTGGTAGTTTCTGGTTTATTTTTAGTTTTGTTGGAATACAGTAAGTATTGGCTATAAGGAATGGAATTAATTAGGGGGCGTGGATGGAAGCTGGACGAGTGGAGAATAGTATTACCCGCAGTGAGTTTTCTATACAACTTGCATGAAAATATATTGTTCTCATTTTTATAGAAGTCCACGTCCAAAAAGGTAAAAGGCCCCAGTTGTGCTGCCCGTCCTGGCATCCGCTCCTCACCATGGCGGTTTCCATTGTGCGTGTTGGTGGTCCCTTGGCGTCTGATGTCATTGCGCAACAGATGCGCGGTTGCGCCAGATGCCCTGGGGCCGGGGGATCGCTTTGAGGACTGCTTCTTCCGGTCATGGCGGCAGTTTCTGTCACACACCGCCGCTCGTATACGGATTGCCGTCACTTGTTAAGGTCCAGAGTGCATGAACACTCATTGGGCAATATTGCCCCAGAGGCTTGCATCTCTTTACCAGGCTTCACTATATATCCATCACCCGGCATCCAAGTTGACCAGGGCTGTCTGGTCATGGACTGCTGAAGAGATGGTGAGCCTGCTTATGGACTCTGCATAGAGTTTGAACAGCGAAGCATACATCTTTTATGTAAGTAACACATCTGGTTGCCCATCTGTGTGGTGGGTTTGGGCCGTGGGTCCCTGGCTGCGAACGCCCCAGTATTAATACAGCTGTTGCATGTGAGTATGGTTTCCTTGCTGTACCTTTTCCATTACAATCAATGACATGTAAAGATGTTTGGAATATTCATTATATGATGTTAACATTTATATTTATGCGGATGCCTTTTCATTTGGTTATGTATCTAATTTTACAAATATTTCTATTTATGTAATAACTCTACGCTTATATGTACACTATATTGTATATTTGTATAGACACTACAAAGTATTTGCCATATACCCCAGAAGAAGGAAGGATTTCTGAAACATGTCGGGTTTTCCAGCACGAATCGTGCCAGCACATACTTTGTAACTGATGCTCTATAGAATTTATAATGTAACAGCTTCTGTTTTTATATAACCTTGCCAGTATGATATACCCTTCTTGTATTTCTATTTTAATATACACTAAATAAAAATTACTATTTCTCCTACGTTCACTGACAGACGCAGCTCTTCATTGACTTTGTGGGGTTTTATGTTCGTCTTACCAGGAGTTAACTAGGCAGGTAAAAGAATTCAGCTGGCCCCTCCCCTGGGGGCCGTCCTTTTCCTACATTAAAACCCCCCTCCCAGAGGAGCTCTCCAGTTTCAATGCCTAGTTTGCAAGGAGTTGACCTGGCTTCCCCATAGGGAACTGCGGTCCTATTGTGACCATGTTCTTTTTTATTTTCTTTTTTCTGCAATCAAGATGATCTGCTATCAAGAAGCCGGTCGGGGCATCGAGAGTCTTAAGCTCTGTACTTTCTCCGACCTGGCCAACATAATGCGAAGCCGGCCCCAACACAGGGACCCGCCGCATCTTACCCGTTCCGTGCGGGTGGCCCGGGGCGAGATCCCCCATTTTGGTCCCCTTCCCGATTCGTTCGGCAGGGTGACCCTGGGCCTGCAGCGACCCCCCGCCAAGGGTGGAAAGTCTGCATCCGGGTGGCTACCGTGGCGTCGGACTGGTAAGTGAGCGCCCTGCCTCCCTCCCCACATGGGGAGTGAGAGGGCCCGACGTCCGCGAATGCGATTTTTTTCTCTGCTCCTGTAGCTGTCTGGGGTAGCCACCGGGTGGGAATCAGCCTCTCATCTTGCCCCCTGCCAGCCCCCACCCCCACTCCCCTGCCCAGCGCTGTACCTCCGTTCAGCCTTCTCGTCCAGCATCGCCATGCGGTCTTCGGCCGCCATTT